>OY804599.1:15748700-16144174 GCA_963680895.1 Fragum sueziense | reverse complement strand
CTTTGTCATCTTATCCACATAATTTGTACATCGATTGACAAAAATCCTTTATTTCTTTCCTACATCAATATTTTTGTCAAAAAGAAACAAGTCGCATTCACGTGGTAATCAAGCATCTGGAATATATATTTCCACTACTTGAACATTTAATATCAGCTTTGCGTCATAACCTACGACGACAAAAAGCTGCTGTGTGAGTGTCAACGGACTGCTCCCCCCACCCCTACTAGGCTTGTTCAAATGACTATAATTTCTTTGTTTTATGGAATATCTTTGTAAAAGTTTGGACATTAGTAGAATATACGTGCAATGTTTTCATGTCAATTTTTACTCAAATAGAAGCTACCATATGAAAACAAGAGATGTTTGTAAAACATATATGCCCCCTTTAGGGCCTACATTTGATGTAGGTCAAAGTCCAAGGTCAAGTTAACAAGGTCCAAGGTCATGGTCAAATATGAAAAGTCTTGGTAGGAGGTGTCTATGTGTGAAATATCAAAGCTGTATATGTAAAAGTAAAATGAAACATAGGCCAGGTTAAAGTTTTTAAAAGTAGGCCAAATGCCAAGGTTAAGGTCATGGTCAAATGTTAAAGGTCTTGGTTGGAGGTGTCCATGTGTGAAATATCAAGGCTGTAGGTGTAAAAGGACATGACATATATGTCTGGTTTCAGTCTTTTTAAAAGTAGTTCAAACTCCAAGGTCAAGGTTGCAATATTCAAGGTCATGGTCAAATGTGAAAGGTCTTGGTAGGAGGTGTCTATGTGTGAAATATCAAGGCTGTAGGTGTAATAGGACATAAGATAAAGGCTAGGTTAAAGATTTCTAAAAGTATGTAAAAATCAAAGGTCAAGGTCACACAGGCCAAGGTCATGGTCAAATGTGCAAGGTATTGGTAGGAGGTGTCCATGTGTAAAATATTGAGACTGTATAGGTAACAGGACATGAGATATAGGCATAGTTTAAGTTTTTTAAAAGTAGGTCAAACTCCAAGGTCAAGGTCCAAGGTCATGGTCAAAAGTGAAATATCTTGGTTGGAAGTGACCATGTGTGAAATATCAAGGCTGTATATGTAAAATGACATGAAATATAGACAACGTTAATGTATTATTTAAGTAGATCAAACACCAAGGTCAAGGTCACAAGGTCCAAGGTCATGGTCAAATGTGAAAGGTCTTGATCGTAGGTGTCCATATGTCAAATATCAAGGCTGTATGTGTAATAGCACATAAGATATAGGCCCAGTTTAATTTTTTTAAAAGTAGGTCAAACTTCAAGGTCAAGGCCACATGGTCGAAGGCCATAGTCGTATGTGATAGGTCTTGGTCAGAGGTTTCCATGTGTCAAATATCAAGGCTGTATGTGTAAAAGGACATGATATATCGGCCAGGTTAAAGTTTTTTTAAAGTAGGTCAGACTCCAAGGTCAAGGTCACAAAGTCCAAGGTCATGGTCAATTGTGAAAGGTCTTGGTAAGATGTGTCCATGTGTGAAATATCAAGGCTGTATTTGTAAAAGGTCATGAGATATATGCCGGGTTTATTTTTTTTAAAGTAGGTCAAACTCCAAGGTCAATGTCACAAGGTCCAAGATCATGGTTAAATGTGAACGATGTTGATAGGAGGCATCTATGTGTGAGATATCAAGGCTGTATGTGTAAAAGGACATGAGATATAGGCAAGATTAAGAATTAAGTGTAAAAATCAACAAAGGGCAATAACTCCAAAAATTTGATTGGCAGAGTTACGGTTCTTGTGCACTGCACCTCTCCATAATAAAATCTATTCACCTGTAAAGTTTCATGATTCTACCTTACATATTTTTTGAGTTGTGCTCCGGACAAGAATCAAGTTATAAAATCAACAAAGGGCAATAACTGAAAAAATTTGATCGGCAGAGTTACGGTTCTTGTGCACTGCACCTCTCCATAATGAAATCTATCCACCTGTAAAGTTTCATGATTCTACCTTACATACTTTTTGAGTTATGCTCCGGACAATAATCAAGTTTGAAAATCAACAAAGGGCAATAACTCCAAAAATATGATCGGCAGAGTTACAGTTCTTGTGCACTGCACCTCTCCATAATGAGATCTATTCACCTGTAAAGTTTCATAATTCTACCTTACATACTTTTTGAGTTATGCTCCGGACAAGAATCAAGTTTGAAAATCAACAAAGGGCAATAACTCAAATATATGATCAGTAGAGTTACGGTTCTTGTGCACTGCACCTCTCCATAATGAAATCTATCCACCTGTAAAGTTTCATGATTGTACCTTACATACTTTTTGAGTTATGAATCAATATAAAGACAAAAGTCAACATAATTTGATAAGTCGACATGGGAACTAACACCTAATATGATAATGTCAGTTTTCAATGACATGAATATATTGTCATGATCTGTAGTTGTCGTCTAAAACAAAAAATGATAAGGCAGTTAAATCCGACATCTCGACCTATAGCAAGTCATAAAGCCATAAACAACGAGCATAGTCAACATAGCAGTTTTTACAAAATACGTTATTATGTAGTTATGTCGTTTTATTTTAAGACGACAAGTCGAGTTCTGTTATTGAGTAATGATCAGATTAAGACAACAAATCGTGTTCTGTTAATACGTCATGATCAAATTATCATATTATTCTTTAAATTTTATGACAACTTGGTGTGATCATGTCGTCCTATAAGCACACATCTTCGCATCCAATGACATCATCAGGGTGTACCATATACGTTTCCATACGTAGACAACCGGTAGAGTTAATTTTCTTTTGTTATCATGACAAGTCGACTTACCTGAAGTCGACTTTATCATTTTATCAGGGTGTACCATATGCGTTTCCATAATACACCCATGAAGTTTCATGATCCTAGCTATAATACTTTTAGAGATATACTCCGGACAAGATTCAAGTATGAAAAACAACAAAGGGCAATAACTCAAAAAATAAGCCAGGTAGAGTTAAGGTTCTTGTGCACTGCACTCCCCCTTGGTGAGATCTATACACCCATGAAGTTTCATGATCCTAGCTATTATACTTTTAGAGATATACTCCGGACAAGATTCAAGTATGAAAAACAACAAAGGGCAATAACTCAAAAAATAAGCCAGGTAGAGTTATGGTTCTTGTGCACTGCACCCCCCCCCCCCCCCCCCCTTGGTGAGATCTATACACCCATGAAGTTTCATGATCCTAGCTATTATACTTTTAGAGATATACTCCGGACAAGATTCAAGTATGAAAAACAACAAAGGGCAATAACTCAAAAAATAAGTCAGGTAGAGTTATAGTTCTTGTGCACTGCACTCCCACTTGGTGAGATCTATACACCCATGAAGTTTCATGATCCTAGCTATTATACTTTTAGAGATATACTCCGGACAAGATTCAAGTATGAAAAACAACAAAGGGCAATAACTCAAAAAATAAGCCAGGTAGAGTTATGGTTCTTATGCACTGCACTCCCCCTTTGTGAGATCTATACACCCATGAAGTTTCATGATCCTAGCTATTATACTTTTAGAGATATACTCCGGACAAGATTCAAGTTTGAAAAACAACAAAGGGCAATAACTCAAAAAATAAGCCAGGTAGAGTTATGGTTCTTGTGCACTGCACTCCGTAATCATGAGAAGAATATAACTGCCAAGTTTAAAGTCAATCGGACTTAAGGTGACAGAGTTATGCTCCGGACAAAGAAGTGGACGCCGCCGGACGCCTGGACGCCGGACATCACGGGTGATCCCATAATACGTCCCGTCTTCGACGGGCGTATAAAAATGCCTAAAATGGCAATTTTGTCGTATTCAAGGGCACATAACTCTCGTCTTTCTAATCAGATCAGACCGAAAATCAAACTCATCCGAGATCTTATGGTCTCCAACATTATATTAAAGTTTTGTCTTGATTGACTAATAATTGTAGATTCTAGAGTGTAAACAAGGTGGAAAACTGCCTAAAATGGCAATTTTGTCGAATTCAAGGGCACATAACTCTCGTATTTCTAATCAGATCAGACCCAAAATCAAACTCATCTGAGATCTTATGGTCTCCAACATTATATTAAAGTTTTGTCTTGATTGATCAATATTTGTAGATACTAGAGTGTAAACAAAGTCAAAACTATCTATTTTTTAAGTTTAAGGGCAGATAACTCTGGACTTTGTGATTCGATCTGACCCATAATCGAACTCATCCGAGATCTTATGGTCATACATGTTTTGACAAAGTTTGGTCATGATTGGCCTATATTTGTAGATGCTAGATTGTAAACACGAAATTGTGGACGGACAGACAGACGGACGGACAGACAGACAGACAGACGGACGACGGACAAAAAGTGACCACAATAGCTCACCTTGAGCACTTTGTGCTCAGGTGAGCTAATTACAAAATAGATAAATCATTGCTTTTCAACAAAAACCTCATAACTGCAGCTTGTTATAAGCTGCAGTTGCGAGGTTTTCATTGAAAAGAAGCAATATAATTATTTCTGGATATGTCTAGCAGTAAAATATCAAATAACAAAATACAAAATTACGGATGATCAGCATTATCCGTGTTTGCAACAATGTTTCTCAAAGCTGTTCTGAATAGAAATTGTTGTTGATAAGGATATTGTTTCCTTAACATTTAGAACAAAAATATTGAGGCAAAAAGGGAAAATGCAGTTTATCAGCATTTTCTCCTTTCGTCTCAATGTTTTCTGATGCCTTCTCAGATGGAGGAACGGAAGGACAAGCAGGCAGCTGGCTGATTCCAGTATACCACAAAAAACATTTGAGCCGGGATCTGGAAAAACGTCCCTTATAGCATTTTTAAAAATTGAGTTTGAAGATCAGCCTGTTGTCAGATGCAGTCCAATATGCATCCATGCTGCTCTCTTTAAGTTTAGTTACTACAGGTTACGAAGAGGCTATTAGAGAACAACGTGGATTCTGATCAGACTGTGCGTATGCACAGGCTGATCTGGATCTATGTTGCGCTCAAAAGCCTTAAGGGACGTTTTTCCAGATCCTGGCTCATTTGTTTTGCAGGGTATAACAATAGTTTTGTTATTTTAGAAAGGGTAAAGAATTGTAGAATAATTTATGCATGACACACTATATCTGAGCATCAACAACATTATGGCACTAGATTGTTAAGCACACTTACTGGAAGTTTGAATATCAGGATTGAAATAATAAAAACTTCCCCGAACGACAATATCAATAACAACAAAGATGAATGAAGCTGCAGGTGACAAATTTGGTTGGAATTTCGGTATATCGTAGCACAACATTAGATGTACGGGAAAAGGATATAAGCACATTATTCTTTTCCTTCAATGTTTTCTCAAGCCATTGTTGCAAGGATTCAGGGAAAATAGGACTGCACAAAATTTGCCATCCAGTAATGGGTTTAACCTTCCCTTCTTTTGACCTACCAACAATAAAATGCTTTGGAAAACATTGATGCAAAAGAATAAAATGCTGGTGACCTGCATTTTCTCCTTTTGCCTCTATATTTTCTGTACATTTAAATACACATTTTCTGCATTTCATGTAATTTATTTTGTATTCTGTAACTTCTTTCAAATAAGACTGGTCTAAATTCTTGTCCTCTGGTAAAGGTTTAACCCATTCCTGCATGTTGACACCTTTTGACTCCTTCATAAGAAAAGTCTTGGGAAAATATTGTGGAAAATGAGGAAATTGCTTGTGACAAGCAATTTCTTCATTTTCCACAATGTTTTATAGCACAAAATCAAAATGTTTTTAAAATTTTATCAACTTAAAATTGTGGTCTGCAACTTCTTTCAGTTTGGACAAGCTTAAAATTTTGTCGTTTAGTAATGGGTTAAGCTGTGGCAGTTGGACTTTGCGCATCTTCTGTATTATTTCTAGCACTACAATAATATTTTTTATGGGTCAGGAATGACGACAAGTACGTGAAATTAATATCACAATGTTTACAATATTTACGCCCATTTTTCTCGCCTGGGCTTGACATGCCAGGGCTAGTTGGGCTTACGGCTGTGGGGTTAAAGGAAGCAGGAATACCCCCTTGTAAGTGATATAGGGACAGCATGGCCTGGGGGTTATAAATAAATGGTAGATTTTGGAGAGTTGGTGAATGCGCTCCGAGGGGTAGTGTTGGTAACTTGGGTGATACATTGTTTGGCTTCGGGCTGGAAGGGGGCGGGGATTTGAGGGGAGATTTTATAGGCGGTGATCGCTGTTCATGTTTAATATTCAGCATATTTTGGCTCATTAAATACCTAGTTTTGGGATCAGGTGACATTTGTTTTGGGGACATTTTCTCCTGTTTGATTGTTTGTAATTTTGGAGAAACTAAACATTCAGGTGAATTTGATGCTGATCCAAGCTGTCTACCAGAGGGTGATTCTGACTGTCGACTGTTGTGACATGTACTGTCTCGTGTATTGGTATCCTGACTAGGGGAGGTTTGTTGTTTGGGAGAGGTGCTGCTGGGAGAGCCAGCTAGCTGTGAATGTGCAGACTGAGATCCATTTGAGGATTGGGAATCATGTGAGAGTGGTGTGCGAGATTTGTGTGTGTGATCCAGATCATTATTTGTGTAAGATCGTGTTTCTTCCTTTTTATAACCATTAACATTGTATGACTGATCATCAGCTTCTTGTTTAATTGATTTACCTATTTTATATTCAGAATCATCCATGTTACTGTTATTATTGTTTAAGTGTTCTATCTTGACTTGAGGAGACGTTAAGCCTCTGATGTCATGATTTCTTTGACTAGAACTTGACTTTGATGTTCTGGAACTTTCCACAGAATTTGACCTTGACCTTTCATCAGAGAGGTCACTGTTTCTAGACTGGGACCGTTCATGATCAGATCCAGAGACTGGTTCCCTGTCTGCCCTGCTGGTGCCTGGCAGCTGTTCAGGGTGTTTAGATTGCATGTGCACCAACAGACTAGTCAGGGAATCAGCTAAATAATCATTACAATGCTCACATTTTAATGTCTTTAAGTTTTTCATGGCCTCAAGGGCAGCTAATTCATGCATTCTTAAATGGATAACAAAATCACTGACATTGGTGAAAGTTTGTCCACAGGCAGCACAAATCTGGGTCAGAAGATTTTGACTGAGGAATGGAACCATGTTTTCTGACTTTTCAAAAGATTTCCTAGATCTTCTCCGTTTATACGGTTCATTTTTCAACCTAATCAGTTCAGTTTCCACATCTATTGGTCCCTTGTCACATGCTCCGTTCCTCTGTATGGGAACCAGCGGAGGTTCCTCGATCTCGATCATGTTGTCATCCGTAAACTCCTCACCGTTCTCAACATGCATCTTACCGTGCATTCTCATACCTCGTGCTGTGTTACCACGATAACCACATATACTGCACTTGAATGCTTTAGTTGGTACATGCACTTTTACGTGTTCTGCGAGACGATTCTCAGTTTGTGTAACATAATCACAGTACATACACCTTAACAAGGGAGCAGCAGCAACTTCTCCCAGACATATGTGTAACTTAAGCAGTCTTGCTGACATAAACTCATTCTTGCACATTTCACACCGATAGTTAGCCATGGATCCTGACAGTTTTTGTTCACCAGATTTATCACCCTTGTCTTTGATCAGTACATTAGCATCATTCTCTTTTCCATTTGGACAATAAAATTCCTTGTGTGCTTTTAGAGTTCCAGCTGAACTAAATTTAATTTTACATGGAATGCAGAAATATCTATAACACACTTCATTAGCTTTAGGTTGGTTACTTCCCTCCACTTCTTCACTGTTTGACTTGGTTTGTTGTTTACTATTTGGTTCACTAGCCTCTGCCGTATGTGGTGACTTTCTGACTGGTTCCGGACTTTTCATCTCTGAATCAGAATTACTCGAGTCTCCAGTATGATCTTTCAGACGCCTCCCGGAGCAGTAATGTTCTTTATGTATCAGGTAGTTTTCATGTTTATAGAATACAATATTACACTCGACACATCGACTCACTGACTGTAATGGAGGTATCGGCTTCTTGTTGATGAACTGTGTAGCAGCAGCGTTTGTGATGAATGTTGGAAGAATGGTAGGAATGTTGAGAGGTGTTTTTACAGGGGATGGTACTACAGGTATCTTCTCCGATACTGTAATGGTTCTCAGCTTCATCGGTTGTGGGGACCGGCTAGGACTGTCTGGTTCTGGCTTCACCATCGTCAGGGAATCTTCATTACTCGGTGAGTCTTTCGCTGAATCCGACTCCTTCCTGTCTGAATTACCAGTAGAACCACTCTTACTGAGATCTAGAGGTTGATCGTCTGCAGACTTGGAGCTAGGTTCTGTCTCTGCTGGTTTGGCTGCTGGTGGTGATAGTTTGGCCCCATTTGGCAGCTGGAAATTCTTCATCAGAAGTGGTAAGTCTTTAGACATGGCCTGAAGTAGGTATGGGTTCTGTAACATCCCCGGGAAGAACAGACCAGGTGGTATACCAGCTTTACTGGAGGCTAACAATGCAGCAGCATCAACACCAGCTGGTAGTGTATGTACAGACTTGGGTGATAGATCACTGGATAACATTGTCCTTAATGATGCTGTACTCGCTTCACCAACATCACCTTCAGGTTTGTTCTTCTTGCTAAACCGACAATAAAACTCTTTATGACCCATGTAAGTTTTTAGTGAAGAGAACTGAATGTTGCATTCCTTACAGAACATTTCATCCTGACATTGTGGTGACACTGACAGTCTTTCTGTATCTGAAACACTTGGAACATTATTCCCATGCTGATTCTTCATATGTGTATGTAGATCAATCAAGTTGTCCGCTGAATGAGGAGAAATCAAACACTTCAGGCTGTCTGTTTGTTTAGAGATCTTTGGTTTTGGAGTGTCTGTATCGGATGCACCATCGGAAGAGTCCACTTGACTGTCTTCCAGTGACCTTTTCTGACCTTTTGGGGATGTTCGGGCATTAGGACTGGTTGTACCTGCGCGAAGAGAAAACAAATGTTGTGAACACAAATAAAGAGCCAAAATCTGGAAAAATTGCCCTTAACCCTTTCACAAACAAGACTGCATCTGTAATACGAAAGCCTTGGGAAAACATTGAGGCGTAAGAAGAAATTGCTGATAACTAGCATTTTCTCGTTTTGTCTCGATATTTTCGGTGCTACGATTTATGATGCACATAAATTCACTTTTCATCCACTATAATGTTGTCTTCTGCAGCAGCTTACAAGTTGGAACACTCTTAACCCTTTACCAAACGACAAAATTTCTACTAGTCCAAATTCAAAGATGTTGCAGAAGTCGGAAGACAACTAAAAATGAATGAAAAAGTACATTTTTTAATCGTTTTGTATGGAAAATATTGTGGGAAATGAAGAAATTGCTTGTCATAAGCAATTTCTTCATTTTCCAAAACGTTTTCCCAAGCTTTTTTCGTGAGGGAGTCAAAAGGCGTCACTATGCAGTAATGGGTCAAATTTTGTTGTTTGGGAAAGGAATAAAGGATTTTAGAAAACTAAATTTCCAGATCAGCCAGTGGTCAAAGGCAGCCTTAAATAAGGATCCATTCTGAAAACATAATGCACATACAGTTAATGAAGATGCAATTTAAGAAACAATTGTTGATTTTCTACATTTTTTTTCTTTTATCTCAATGTTTTTTTTCCCAAGCTTTATTCATCACCGACAAAAAAGAATAAGCACAGTTTGCTAAAGGTTTGTATGGAATCAACATATTAACCTTTTCCCAAACAAGGCCTGGTTTTGACGTCCCTGATAGAATTGGCTTGTGAAAACATGGTGACAAAGGAAGAAAATACTGATAATCAGCATTTTCTCTCAATGTTTTCTGTGCTAAATTAATCACAAATTGCACATTTAGTAACATCCATTTAGTGGTCTGCAGCAGCTTTCAAATGGATACACCCTATAATCTTGTCGTTTGGAAAAGGATTAAGGGACTATACAGTACCTTGTTCCATCCTTGTCTGACTCTCTACTTGTTTCTGTAGGAGCGCCAGTGACTGTTCAGCTTGTTTTTGTAACCGCTGTTGTAGGTCCTGTAAGCTGATGAAATCTGGCGGCTTCTTCGAGCAATAGTATGTCAGGTGACCTTCTAACGTCCTTGGGCTCGAAAATCGTACACCACAAAACGGACATCCGTAACGTAACACTGAAAACAAATGTAGCACAATTATTTTACTTTGTTTAAATATTTCCTGTTTTAGTCCAGCTGCGCAACATTAATCCGAAACATCTGCAAATGTAATGACCCCACTTTGGCAATGCTTTGTTAAGATGCTCAACTAACGGACTTTGCACATGGAAATTAAGTTGTCCCAAGTTCATTTTGGTGTAGTATATACGCAATAATCTGATTTGATTTTTTTGAAAATATTTCAAAAACATATTACCTTGATATTTGAACTTGACTTAGACATAGGATCCTGACCATACAGACATGACAAAAACTATTAACACGGGACAGAAAATTTAGTCTTTTGAATGGCATTTATATTCGCGGTTAATTCAAACTGGTACTTTAAAACCCATTACTGCACAGTGACGCCTTTTGACTCCCTTACTAGAAAAGGCTTGAAAACATTGTGGAAAATGAAGATATTGCTTGTGACAAACAATTTCTTCATTTCCACAATGTTTTCTGCCATAAGATACCACAAAATGTTAAATTCATTGACTAGAAATTGTCGTCTGCAGCATGTTTGAATTTGGACAAGTCAAAAATTTTGTCGTCTGGTAATGGATTAATTACCATGTTGAGGTGAAAGCTGTGATTTGTTGTCAGGTTTCTTTGCCCCGCTATTCCTGTCTTCCGCCTCAGACGTCGGCGAGCCGTTCTTCTGCGAGGTGGCATCCGTCTCAATGTTGGTGGTGAAGGCAGCAACGAGCTCTGTATTAGCCTCAAGGTCATTCTCGATCTCACACCAAATACGGGTTCCTGGAACAAGAAAATTAAGCTTTAACCCATTACCAAACAGCGAATTTTTAGACTAGTCCAAATTCAAAGATGATGCAGACGACAATTTCAAGTGAATGAAATTTTGAAATTTTTTGGTCTCTTTGGGTAGAAAACATCGTGGGAAATGAAGAAATTGCTTGTCACAAGCAATTTCTTCATTTTCCACAATGTTTTCCAAAGCCATTATCTTATAGGGAGTCAAAAAGAGTCATTGTGTGGTAATGGGTTTAAGCATGTATAAAGGACATCATCACATCAAGCCATCATCATCAATCAGTGTTTTCCCCAGCCCAATAAGCTGTATCGTCCCCACTACAGCTTCATGCAAATCGGTGTTATGCCCCATACAGCTTCACAAGTACCCCACAGCTTAATTTCTTCAAAATGGTCACCAAATAGAGGAATTTGAGTTATTTCATGTCAAAAACTGATGAAATAAGGTAATTTGTACAATAAATTTGCACAAAAACATTATGGGAAAAGAAGAAATTGCTCATGATAATGAGCAATTTCTTCTTTTCCCATTATGTTTTTGTTCACAATGATTTGCATAAACACTATATTATAAGCTTCAACGATACTGCCACTACAGCTTCAAATTATTCTGAGGAGAAGCCTGATCAATTCTATCCTTTCCCCAGATGATATATTTCAGACTTGTCTAAAGTGAAATTCTGTATATGAGAGAATAAGAATGCCTTCGTTTCATGCATTCGAATGACAAATTATATTGAAAGAGCAGTAACGCTGTAACACTAGAGAGCTTAACCCTTTCCCAAACTAGCTTTGGTTTTAAACATCCCTATTAGAATACGCTTGGGAAAACATTGAGGCAAAAGAGGCATTTCCTCCTTTTGCCTCAATCTTTTCTGTGCTTTATATTCACAAATTCTACTTTAAATGACACCTATTTTGTCGCATACAGCAGGTTTTTAATTGGACCCCAAAAAATTTGCCTTTGGGGAAAGGGTTTAGGGGATTGTGGAAACCTTTATGTTTAAAAGGGATCAATGAATCAATAGACAAAGAAGACAATCCTGTATGATATAGGGAACTTTTAATATGAACATTCTATTATCTCCCTTTGATCAATGTGTTCAGATTTTCATTTTCCATATAAAGTTGCAAATACCGTACATTTGTCGCAAAATTTTGATGTAATATCTAACAAGGAAAGGGATCAACCAATAACCAATAGTCAACCTCTCATAGAGGGACAGAAAACTGTTTTCATCTTCGATGGAACCAATGCAATTTTCTTTCCAAACATTCTTTTCAGAAGAGATATATAATGGTGAAACGCACATAAAGTTTATATTGTCATTGTCAATGCAAAACCTTGTAACTCGTTTTAGGAAAATTTCAAAGGGGAGGGCAAAAAGTGTAACAACTTTTCCCAAACTGAAATGTTTTACTTGAAATTTGGACACATTGTTCACAAATGATTTGTCATGAATACTGATCAGTAAAAATATTGCAAAACCTGCAAGAATTGTCTTTAACTGGGCACATAAGTTTGCACTTTAAAAATCTCAAAAACAGACATACAAGGTTTTGCATTTATACCGGATGATATATCTCAAACATGGCAGAAAAATACATAGAATTCATTGGTGGAAAAGAACTTACTTATGATTTACATGATGGTCTGCAAAATTTGAAATTTTGCTTTCTGAACACATGGTACTTTAATTCTTAATTTCTGGCACTAACTATGAATTTCACGAACATTTTTTAGTGCTACTCAGTCAAAAGCTTCACTTAGTCATTCATCAATTTGAAAAAAATTAATAAAATTTTTATCTGGCATTTGAAATCAAGGTTAAGGGTACATTTTTATATTTTTTACCCTCTATCGAACTGAAAAATCTTAGTTTACCAATCGTTAAGATCAATTAAACTGTAATTCCCATAGTGCATCTACGTTTAACCCTTTCCTAGACAAACCTGTGTTTTGATGACAATAACAAAGAATGCATTATAAAAGATTGAAAGAAAAGAAGAAAATGCTGGTTTCAGCATTTTCTTCTTTTCCCTCAATATTTTCTACACACTATTTAAAAAGATTTTCTATTTCTGAAAGATTGATTATGTCGTCTGCAACAGTAGAAATTCAAACCAGTCTAAAATACTGTTGTTTTGGGAAAGGGTCAAAATAAGGACACAATGTTCGATAATGTGTGAACAATTTAATCAAGATCGTTAAAATATAGATAGGATTCTTTGGTCGAAGTGGCGATCCAAGATACAATACATGAACACTTTATTAATCATTAATAATTTGATCTAAATCATCCATGTTGTATTGTCTCCCAGGTTTAACCCTTTCCCATACAAGGCTAGGCTTTGACATCCCTAAAAGAAAATGTTTTGGAAAAACCATTGAGAGAAAAGAAGAAAATGCTGATATCAAGCATTTTCTCCTATTGCCTAAATATTTTCGGTGCTATATTGTACACAAGTTCTTATAAGGCTGCTCCAAATTCAATGGTCAAATTCAATGATATCGCAGACAAAAAAACAAAATGATATATAAGAGTCTATTTAGGAAAAAGAAGGAAATACAGATCATAAGAAATTTCCTTTTTTCCCTCAATGATTTTCTAAAGCATCTATAATATGGACATCAGAATCATTTGCGAAATAATATTCATGGCTTAAAAAACGACTATTTTGGAAATCTTTAGAAAATGATGAGAGAAAAGAGGAAAGGGGTGATTATAAGGTTTTTCTTTTAATATTTTGTATGCCATAGAATACAAGATTTCTGTTATTTTTGAAAAAAAAAAAGAAATCTGCGAGACCTTCCAATTTGGAACAGTCTAAAAATTGGTTTGGTTGGGAAAGGGTTATCTGAGGAAATATCTATTACTTCTGATCAAATTGAGTTGATGTCTACCGAGATAGCATTATTCTGATGTATAATTCATATTATTATTGAATTTAGATTGCCTCGTCTGATTGGATGTGTGAGAAATAATTTATACCCTGCCTTGATTAAATTTGTGAATCGTCATCCGATATAGGGCTTTATGATGAGGACAAGTATAAGTATCTGGCTCAAAAAATGTGAACAAAATGGTCATTCTACCAAACAAAGATTGTGTTAGATCAGCAAAATTGTCAATTTTAGATGTAATAGATCTAATTCAAGTAGAAAAGAATAATCATTTCCCATCAACACATGTTATGTTATGTTTTTAACATGTAATCAAAGCTTCGGAATTCTTTGGGAATAAAGATGAAAATGCTGAAAGCCATTGTTCTCACTCTTATGCTCTTTGTTTTTACAGCTATAAGAAATACAAAACTTCTGTTCATAGTAATGGAACCGTGTGAGTGCAAAAATGTATTCACTGACAATACTTTTGTGCAGATCCTCAAGTTAGTTTAGTTGGTATCGTAAGAGATTGATTGGGGGTTTAACACCGCTTTCAACTGCTTTGGTCATATCATGATGGATGTATTAATGTCATTTCTATTATACTAGTACTACTTCAACATCCTTTCTGAGCCTCCAGCTGCTGGCCCACATAGGTTAACAGTAGTCAAACCATTGGCAGGAAACATTTTTGTCTGAAAGGATATTTGAAGGCACCCTGAGATTAAACTGTGCCCTCTGCAAGAGTACAGTCTGATGCACTAAATAGCCAACTGTGCTATGGACGCAGTCATATTGCCAGAGACTATAGCAGCCCAGGGATGTCACTGAACATGGGTAGATGAGGCTTATATTCCTTTGGATTTCAAATAGGGAAAGATTTTATTCAGTGAACTGCAACATTATTTCGGACAAACACAAGTGTTTTGTATGTGTCGTTAAAAACTCTTGAAACTACGGCTTGAATCAAGCCGTGGTTACGCAATTTTATAACAACACACATGATTTATAAATATATAATGGCAAACCAAGTCTATTTTAAGCACAAAATTCATTGCTATTAGTTTTTACTGGTATGACAAATTCTAGGTACATTAATGCTCACTACATCACCTGATATAACACAATTGAGCTATTGTTCAAAAGGGTAGAACACCACATCAAACCACCCATAAGTATAAAATTGATCACATTTGAATAATCTTAATTTGCAACAAAATAATTATATTCATAATGACTACGTTTTTACAAATTATACAGTCATTATATCTATCTGTTAAATAATTTTGTGTAAAGAGGTGTAAGAAAAAGGGTTGAATAATGTTCAAATGGAATGGAAAAATGGTTCGAAACACAATGGATAATCAGCATTTAAATCTGGTATATTGAGATAATTAAAGATGTTTATCTTTCAAATTAACCTGTTCTGTGATACGAAGATTTGTGACCGATCCAACCCCGTCATAGGTCATGTAGGGGCATTATTCATAATCCTCTCACAAACAACAAAATCCTGACTTTCCATTAATAATCTGCTGCAATGTTCTCCCCAGCCTAATAAGCTGTATCGGCCCCACTACAGCTTCATGTAAATCACTATGTTGCCCCTACAGCTTCCAAAGTACCCCTACAGCTTAATTTCTCCAAAATGGTCACCAAATAGAGATATTTAGAGGTATTTCGTGTTAAAAACTGATAAATAATGCATTTTTATACATTAAAATATGACAATTCTGTATAAAAACCATAATGGGAAAAGAAGAAATTGCTCAAATTGAGCAATTTCTTCTTTTCTCATTTTGTTTTTATACTCAATTATTTGCATGGACACAATTTTAATTTGCCCCTACGGCTTCAAATTATTCTGCGGAGAACCCTGTGCTGTAGGTGAAAAATGGATATTGATGAAAATAAGATTTGTCTACAATATAGCACAGAGAAGCCTGATCTTGGTGGCTATTTGGAACAGTCAAAAATGTCATCATTAAGGAAAAGGTTGACAGTGTTGAATATTCCAACCGTATGTTTGGAAAATATGCCTGCTAAATGACTTATTACTCTATATATCAGAAAGGTAACCAATTCTAATCTTACATTATGATAATTCTAAAATCTGCAATTTGAATCTAATTTTCCAGTTTGATGCACCTTCATTACGATTTACGTGCAGAATATTGCATTTCAAATTATGAAATATGTTCGGCTATTTAACGATTATCAATGCTTCAGCTGTTACCAAATTCAATGCTGCTTGTAAACAATTTTTCCAGATCTATAATTTGTGCTATCAAACACTTTACAATACAGTATTAACCCATTACCACACAGTGACTCCTTATGACTCCCCACAATATACTGGATTTAGAAAACAATGTAGAAAATGAAGAAATTGCTTGTGACAAGCAATTTCTTCATTTCCTACAATGTTTTCTACCCAAAAAGCTATAAAATTTAGAAATTTCATCACATTGAAATGTCGTCTGCAACTTCTTTCAAATTGGACTACCCCAAGATTTTGTCGTTTGGTAATGGGTTAAATTATCTTGTGAGTACATAGAGGCTTCAAAAGAACTATGAGTAGGGAACGATTTTATCCAATTCACAGTGATGTAATTTCGGACAAACAATAAAATTTTGTAGGTAAGATGTTGTTTAATGAATTCTAGTAACTACGGCTTGATTCAAGCTATAGTTGAGATTTTATAACAACATTGACGATTTAGGAAAGCATAAAGGGTAACCCAGTCTATTTTTAGCACAAAATTCATTGCTATACAATTTGAAGATCATAGCCCTAATTATAAAGCTATCTGAGTCAGTAATATCAGACTATCAGTAGGGATGTAACGATACATCGGACTATCGATATATCGCAATAGTGACCTCTACAATAGTGCTATCGTGATAGGCAACTGGCAATATCAATAGTATCGCAATAGTTGTTTCCACTATCGCAATTACAGTTTTGATAGTTCTAAAAATAGTAATTTGTTCTAAAAATAGCAATTTGTCACATGACATTGTCTACTTTTAGCAAAAAATCTGTCTCTTGAATATCAGACATCAATGACAGGCTACTCAAATCATGAAATGTCACTCTCTTCCTTCAGATTATTTATTTAATGATTCTGCAAATTAATTCATATATGTGAAATATTCAGGAAATGTGATTTTTAATGAAAAAATATCCATTTATAGCACTTAAAGCATATAACAATAGTATCGCAATAGTATTGCAATAGCAACCTACAATAGCAATACTATCGTGATAGCAGTTTGGTCAATAGCAATACTATCGCAATAGTCATTTTGGCCTGCAATAGTCATCCCTAACTATCAGACATCATTCCAAAAGCATTTGAATCCTGGCTTTCCCAATATCATTTTTCAACATTTGATTGATTGATTGATTGATTGATTGATTGTGGGAGACATTAATGTCAGAAAAGATGTTTTCCGCAACCCAAAGTTGAACCTGGGACCTCAAAAGTGACAGTCTGATACACTTCCAACTGCCCTATGGCTGAGGCCTTTCCCAACATTTGACATTGGCTTTTTCGTCTCCTCTTAATTAGCCTTTCCATTTTCATACTGTTATTACTTGTGGCGTCTGTGAGAGGCTGATAGCTCTAAATCTGAACAAGACAAAAATTTAGTCTATCAGAAAGGCTTATCTTATAACATTGCTGAATATGATATGAATTAGTTCTAGCTGTTCTGGTTAAACTGATGGAAATCACCCACATCAAATCCATCAAAATTTGATGTCACCTTCACAAAAGAATATGATTACTCAACTTCTGCAATACTTGATTTTATAAGTCTATTATCTAACTAAACTGTTCCAAATTGACAGCTGCTGAAGAAGACAAAATGGATATTGATAAAAGTAAAATATTAGTACATTTAATATGTCTCAGGAGATATTGAGGCAAAAGGAGAAAATGCTGATTATCAGCATTTTCTCCTTTAGCCTCAATGATTTCCAAAGAAAAATCACATTAAAACTAGGTCTAATTTGGAAAAGAGTTAATCGGTTCAGCTCTGGTAAAATACGGAACAAGTTCAACAAATGGAAACCACCCATATCAAATCCATCAAATTTGATGTTGCCTTAACAAAAGAAGATGATATGATACAGATAGGTTTGTTATAATACCTTATATTTATGAAGGAATTATGCATAGCGTGAAATAACTGACATTATAAACTCTTTCCCTGCCTTTCCCAATACTGCCGCCTAATAAACTAGCATCCTCTATATTGTTATAATGCCTTAATATTGATGAGGGAATTATACATAGCGTGAAATAACTCGCAATAACTGACATTTTAAACTCTTTCCCTGCCTTTCCCAATACTGCTGCCTAATAAACTAGCATCCTCTATATTGTCATAATGCCTTAATATTGATGAGGGAATTATACATAGAGCGAAATAACTCGCAATAACTGACATTATAAACTCTTTCCCTGCCTTTCCCAATACTGCCGCCTAATAAACTAGCATCCTCTATATTGTCATAATGCCTTAATATTGATGAGGGAATTATACATAGAGCGAAATAACTCGCAATAACTGACATTATAAACTCTTTCCCTGCCTTTCCCAATACTGCCGCCTAATAAACTAGCATCCTCTATATTGTCATAATGCCTTAATATTGATGAAGGAATTATACATAGAGCGAAATAACTCGCAATATCTGACATTATAAACTCTTTCCCCGCCTTTCCCAATACTGCTGCCTAATAAACTAGCATCCTCTATATTGTCATAATGCCTTAATATTTATGAGGGAATTATACATAGCGTGAAATAACTCGCAATATCTGACATTATAAACTCTTTCCCTGCCTTTCCCAATACTGCTGCCTAATAAACTAGCATCCTCTATATTGTCATAATGCCTTAATATTGATGAGGGAATTATACATAGCGTGAAATAACTCGCAATATCTGACATTATAAACTCTTTCCCTGCCTTTCCCAATACTGCCGCCTAATAAACTAGCATCCTCTATATTGTCATAATGCCTTAATATTGATGAGGGAATTATACATAGCGTGAAATAACTCGCAATAACTGACATTTTAAACTCTTTCCCTGCCTTTCCCAATACGGGTACCCCCCAATACTGCCGCCTAATAAACTAGCATCCTCTATATTGTCATAATGCCTTAATATTGATGAGGGAATTATACATAGCGTGAAATAACTCACGATAACTGACATTATAAACTCTTTCCTTTACTTTATCTAATATGGTGCCACATGATAACCACCATTTTCTCCTTTTGCCTCAATATTTTGTTATACTGCCTTTATATTTCATATGAGGGATCATACATCCCGTGAAATTACTCGCAATAACTGACATTATAAACTCTTTCCTTTACATTCGTAAGTAATACTACCGTGTAATACATGTATTCAAAACTAGCATTTTCTTTTTTTGCCTCAACATTTATGAGGAAATAAGATTATTTACAGTGGAATATAACCGGCATTGCATAGTTTATTTTGTCCATAATAGCTATGAACATTCTTGAATGACATAACAGCAGAATCGGGTACTGGTAATTGCAGATGATTCATTTCTAATTTCTAAAGGTATTTACGACTTAAATGAATCACTCTTGATTCTGCTTCTTGGAAACTGCACCAGTACTGACGCCGAATGTGTCGACCAACTGAAAGTCCACAAACAACCTCCGCTACCGGGATCAAAATTAGAACCTCTTGGTCACATAGCTGACGCTCCACCTTTTGACCACAGGCACCGCACATGATTCATTATGATGGGCAACATCTTGGGAGAAGCTTAGAAAATGCTAGTTTGCCGTTTCCCAAATGATTCTCAATTACAGTAGTCATCAATAGGCATTGTCTGTAAATGAGTTTACCTTTTCCCAAACAAGACATCTCTGACCTAAAAGGCTTGAAAAAAATTTGAGACAAAACAAGAAATTTCTCCTTTTGCCATAATATTTTCCATGTTAAATTGTACAAAAATCTTTACTTTATCAACTTCCATTTTGTCGTCTGCCGCAGTTTTTAAATTGGAACTGTCTAAACTGCCATTTGGGAAAAGGTTTCTCGTTCCCACCTAATGACACTTTTTGTCACCCCCACAATATAAAGGCTTGGAAAACATTGTGGACAATGATACAAAAATGCTTTTTACAAGGTTCAAGTTTCATGTTAAACAATATGGTTTCTTAGTAACCCAGAAAGACCAAAAATATGAAATTTCATCCATTCAAAATTGGCGTCTACAACATAATTTTAATTTGGACCAGTCTATTTCTGTCCTTTAGGAAGTTTCAGGCTCCCTATAAATGGGCAATGTTTTATCAGCCGGCAAAAGGATTAATGTTGTAATATGAACCATTTTCCATTCCACGGATATGATCTATATCTTTATGAAAGAAAATCCCCGTAATGATAAGTTGGGCTTTATTATGAATCCGAGGACCCAATCTCGCTCTTATCATCAGCTATTGTTCGGAGAATACGGACGAATGTCGATTAAAATCGTAGATAAGAAGTCCATCTATGGCATATGACAAACTGTCCCATAGAAATGATGAACCGATTTTCCCATCGGTTAAATACACAAAGAAAATAGTTCCATAATCGGCTTAAATCTTATCCCTGCACATACCCTTATTTGCATATCAAGTGTAAATTAGCATATCGTAATATGTCTCATTTTTTACCCGAGAAATTCTGATCTTATCTTGACCTGACATTATCGTGTATTTTTTTTCTTGTGTTAGCGCAAAATCATGGCAAGTACTTGTATGAAATTTTGGCACTTACAATCATTTAACCAAAACATGATATTTGGGAATGTCTTAACCCTTTCCCAAACGGCAAAATTTTAGGGCGATCCACTTCAAAAACTGCTACAAATGACGAAATTGATGTTACTAAAGCTAGGATTTGTGTAAAATATGGCATTGAAAATATTGAGACAAAAGGATAAACTGCTGGTTATCAGCAGTTTCTTCTTTTGTCTCAATGTTTTCCCAAGGCTTTTCTACTAGGGACATCAAAACCAGGTCTTGTTTGGGAAAGGGTTAAACATCTTAACTCTTTCCCAAACTGCGAAAAAATTAGGCTGTCTAAATCTAAATTTGTTGAAGACGACAAAGTCAACCTTAGTAGGAAATGCACATGTTAGAGCAAGAAAAAGCATTACGAGATATAAGAACATTTTAATCTATACATTGAGCAATTTCTTCTTTTTTCTCCATGTTTTCAAAACTTTTCTTGATTTAAATAGGAACGTCAAAACCAGTTGCAGTTTGGGAAAGTGTTAATGGTTTTGCAGCAACAAGGCAAGCTTTCATAAGATCCAAATTCACCATACTTTATCGCAAGCTTCTGTATGAATTTGATTGGAACTGATTTGCATATTGAGATAAAAATTGATTTTTACATAATAGGGCAGGGATTATATTTCTGCCAAAATAATGTAAATTTTCCCTATTAGATCAAAAATCTTGATAAAGTGTTTGTTGGAGAATTTGAGTATTTGTAAATAAAGCCAAATTATGGTAGAAATATTCAAATTTGAGGGATAAAAATGCAATAGAAGGATTAGGTAAACCCTGTCCCAAACAAGACCTGTTTTTTGGTATTCCTTAATAGGAATGGCTTTGAAAAACAATTACCAAAAAACATTCAGACAAAAGAAGAAAATGCTGATAACCAGCATTTTCTTCTTCTGCCTCAATATGTTAAGAACAATCATATAAATGCCACAATTTCTGCATTAATATTAATTTCGTTGGCTACATGAGCTTTCAAATTGGAACAAAAGTAAATGCTGTTTGGGAAAGGGTTAAAAAACGATGCAATAAAAGCTTTACTTTACATCTTGATATAAACAACAATATGAGCTCTGACATTGTGGATTAAATTTTAAATTTCCCTTGTTCTACTGATCATAATAAACTTTCCTGGTAAATTAATCGCAGGCAAAATGCGCAAAAAACATGATAGGCAATGTAATTTGTCAATAAATACCAACAAAAAGACTGTGGACCCAACAGTTTCCAACCCGTTTACTTGAAAAGTCACATCTGATCCCGTACCATCTTTTGGACCAGACTTTAACTGAGGTCTCTGTCCATTAATATTACAGGTACAACCTAAGCAGAACAACATTTTGCAAAGGTGAATAACTCAGTAGTGTAGCAGTGATATTTTTTAATGTATCAACTTTAATTTCGGAGGACAAGCAGTTTTTTAATGGAAAGAGAGGCTATCAGCATTTTCCTACTTTCTTTTGTTTTTGATCAAAATGCTATGAAATATAAAGTGATTTCAATCTCTCTTTCTCATTTCGACACAATATTTTTCATGACAATCAATATTTCATTAAAGAAATTACCACAATGAAATTTGAAATTAGAGGTGTCTTAACCTTAGTACTCATTTTTACAAGTTTGACGAAAACAAATTATTGCGATTTTTGTTCATGATTAGAAAGTGAAATGTTTTTAGCAATATGTTTTATCGAGAAACCTGTCTGGAGGAAAAACCTATCATGTGCCAGATAGGTATCTCTCCGTTTTATCATTCATCTTGTTATAAATTACACTCCATTTCAATTCTTCTCCACATCTAATCCTTTTTGAACATTAAAAAGGTTTTTTCTATGTCCTTTTCCCCTCTTAACCCTTTCCAAAATGGACAAATTGGACTGTTCTAATTTGAAAGCTGATGAAGGCAACAAAGTTAAAGTCTGTTAGGATGGGATTTGTGTACAAAATCGCACAGAAAAATGCTGAATATAAGCATTTTATTCTATTGTCCCAATATTTTCTGATGCCTTGTACTAGAGGGATGTCAAAATCCTGTCTTGTTTGAGAATTGGTTAAAAAGCTTTTTCTTTCCTTTTTTCACTTAATCTTTTACAAAAACATCCCCATTTTTGATGTCCACCATTGACAGGATGACTAAATATTTTCAACTCTTTGCTCACTAATTTCTTTGCAACAACATTAAAATGTTCTGTTCTTGATAATGTCAAAATTGTTTTCTGTATTTTGTACCCAAAAGACAGTGTTTAAATGATAATTTTATCACCTTGCCTTTTCTCTCTCTCTTAATTTTTTATTTGGAAAAAGGTTTCAAAAAAGAATTATCTTCGTCCTTTTTTCCACTTAAGGTCTGGATCAAAAAGGTCCCTTTCTGATCGTATCTCATCCTTTTAGAGAGATTACATCAGCCTGCGGGGAAAAAAGATCGCTCCGATACGTAAAAATGAGAAAACAGAATTAGAAAAGTGCGTCAATTATTGGCCGTATATGTAGAGATAAATATTTGAAGTCCTTTCATTTATGGGTTGTTACAAACAAACATGGCTATTATCTGTCCTATCATGCAACTATCTCGGAACAGCAGTTTGTTTGCCTGATTCCTTTGTCACAGAAATAGTTAACTCTTTACCAAATTACTAACACAGAATTAAACTTCAGGAATACAGTCTATCCAAATTCATGACACTGATCGACAAAGGAAAATACTGATGATTGTGTATAAATGCCACAATCCTTTCTTAGAAGACATATTTCACGAATTTCCTTCTTAATTCCTCCCAAAAGTTCATGTCATGCTCAATATAAAAATGTTCTGTTGTCTTAACAACTTGGTATGTTCGCTTAAGCCTCTCTTACAACCTGTCAAGCGTCTTTTTAGATTGTATGTTTTAAAACTATGCAAAATCGCATGATTTATAAAGACGCATGATAGGTTGTAAGAGCGCCTCAAAATATGTACATTCAAAGGAGGTCAAAAGTATGAATCTCTTTCAAGAAAAGTATTCATTCTTTGCGAATTTTCTGGAATTTCAGTTTATCGTTCCCTGCATCACATGCACGCCTGTCATACGTGCTCTGTACTTCTGTCATGCGTGTTCCTGGCGTTCTAAAAGACGCAAAAAGGTCATAGCAAAGAATTATCTGGTCAATTCTTTGCTGCGTGCAGTCTGCGTCGTGGTTGCGTCCACCAAAATCGTACATTGCATGGGCGTGCATCGCATGACTAAACGTACATTTAAGACGCAGACTGCATGCAGACCGCATGCAGGAGCACGTACGACCGGTTGCAAGAGAGGCTTTAGGGACAGAGAGGACCCCAAGACAAAGGTTCAAGTGCAAAAATAGCTGACATTTGTTTTATGTAAGAGGGTTTCATAAAACATGCACTTACCTTCAAAGAAGACCTTGGTGTTGTGATCGGAGGTAAGTTCTGCTGGTTTTAACAACGAGAGCCACGCCCCTGTATCTTCTGTCACCTTGATGAAGGTCAATTCTCCATCTGATGTTTGGAACTGAAATGTACAAAATTTGCACATATATGAAACACTTAAAAACAGCAAAATACTGAATAAATGTGACCTGTTAAACTAAAAGAGACTTCATGGAAACAGCGAAAAACATTGACCCTAGTAGTCTGCAGGGGCTACACAGTCTCTGCAGGGGCTGCACAGTCTCTGACTAGGATCGAAACTTTTCACTTGAAGATACAGTAGTTTTCATCATATAGATATTTTTTACTATCTTACTAAGATGTTATTTTTCTAAATGGGACATCTGCATGACATCTGCTGTGTCTAATCCATTTCTAGCAATTGACCAAACGCCGGCTGTCAATCAAAACCATCAATTAGCCAATGGACAATCAGAACAAGAGGGCCAAGATGGCCCTAGATCGCTCACCTGAATTCATAGTTGAGATACTGGCAAGACCATGAAATCAATCTTATAACATTAGAAGAATATGAAAGAATGACAATGGCAATTTTGCCAACTTAAAAGGCATACAACTAAGGACTTTCTGTTCTGAAACAATTTGGAAAGGGCTTAAACCTTGGCTGGGAAAGGGCTTAATCTTTACCAAGACAGAAAAGAAATAGACTGCTCAATTTTGAAATAGCGTGGCAAGATGAGAAAATACTGATTATCAGCCTTTTCTTCATTTGACCCAATAATTCCCCTTTTTTAATAGGGACATCATAGGAAAGGGTTAAGACATTAAGATTAAATGTAGCTCTATCCTTCATCAGACAAGAGGACCATGATGGTCCTATATCGCTCACCTGAACCAAAATGATATGAGCAACATTTTTGTTCAATTCAATTGATATTTATGACTTTAAGACTGAAAACGAACTTATGATCAATAACATTGTGAAAATCAAACTCATCCGAGATGTAACGGTGCCCAACATTGTGTCAAAGTTTTGCTTTGAATGATAAATAATTGTAGATTCTAGAGTATAAACAAGGTCGATAACCGCCGAAAACAGCATTTTATCAAATTCAAGGGCACATAACTCTCGACTTTCTGATCAGATCCATTTGAAAATTCAACTCATCCAAGATCTTATGGTCCCCAAGAATGTGTCCAAGATTTGTCTTGATTGGTCAATAATTGTAGATTCTAGAGTGTAAACAAGGTCGAAAACAGCCAAAAACAGCAATTTTGTCAAATTCAAGGGCACGCAACTCTCGATTTTCTGATCAGATCAGACTGGAAATCATCCTGAACAGAGATCTTATGGTCCCAAACATTGTGTCCAAGCTTTGTCTTGATTGATTGATAATTGTAGATTCTAGAGTGTAAACAAGGTCGAAAACAGCCGAAAATGGCAATATCGTCAAATTCAGGGGCACATAACTTACTGAAAATCAAGCTCATCCGAGATCTTATGGTCCCCAACATTGTGTCCAAGTTTTGTTTTCATTGATTGATAATTGTAGATTCTAGAGTGTAAACAAAGTCGAAAACAGCCGAAAATGGCAATTTTCAAGGGCACTTAACTCTTGACTTTCTCATCAGATCAAATAGAAAATCGAACTCATCCGAGATGTTATGGTCCCCAACATTGTGTCCAAGTTTTGTATTGATTGATATATAATTGTAGATTCTAGAGTATAAACAAGGTCGAAAACAGCCGAAAATGACAATTTTATCAAATTCAAGGGCACGTAACTCTGGACTTTCTGATCAGATCAGACTGAAAATCGAACTCATCCAAGATCTTATGGTCCCAAACATTATGTCTTAGTTTTGTCTTGATTGATCAATAATTGTAGATTCTATAGTGTTAACAAGGTCAAAACCAGCCGAATATGGCAATTTTGTCAAATTCAAGGGCACATAACTCTGGACTTTCTGATCAGATCATACTGAAAACCAAACTCATCCGAGATCTTATGGTCTCCAACATTGTCTCCAAGTTTTGTTTTGATTGATCAATAATTGTAGATGCTAGAATGTAAACAAAGTCAAAAACGGCTTTTTTGGACATTCAAGGGCAGATAACTCAGCACATTCTGGTCCGATCTGGCCCATAATCGAACTCATCCGAGAACTTATGACCATACTTGTTTTGACTAAGTTTGATCAAGATTGATTAATATTTGTGGATGCTAGAGCGTAAACACCAAATTGTGGACGGACAGACGGACGGACAGACGGACGGACGGACGGACAGACGGACGACGGACAAAAAGCGATCACAATAGCTCACCTTGAGCACTTTGTGCTCAGGTGAGCTAATAAGAGCTCCATTATCAGATAAGGCAGCCCTTTATTTATTTTGGACGGTCTATTATTGACTTTAGACAGTCTAACTATTTACTTAAAGCAATGATTGCTGATAAGCTGATACCTGGTCAAAATAAATTTGTCTGATTTCCTCACTTGAAAATTCTCAAACCCACAACATAGGGCTTCTTTGCTTATAAAGTGATGGTTTGAACAAAATTCACAATGATTGAGCAAATATTGTAATAAATTCTTACAGCAAAAACAAGATTTGACCCATTGACCCAGTTTTTGACCTACAGAGTACAGACATCATCAAAATACATGTAAACGTCCTGAGCAATTTTCAAAATAATTGAGCCAAAATTGGAACTTCCACAGCAAAAAGAAGGGATTCGTTACCTTTGACCTTGTGACCTAGTTTTTGACCTCACACAACAAACTTTTTAAATGGACCTAAATATCCAAAAGAAAAACATTCTGAGCCATTTAACAAGATTTTAGCCAAAGTTGGCACTTCTTGACTAATAAATGGAATTCTTGATATTTGACCTTGTGCCCTAGTTTTTGACCTTGCATGAAAAACTTTTTACATGACCTTTATATCATTAAAAACAAGAGCCGTCACAGACGGATTATGCTCCCCGAATAAGTGTTTGTCACAAAATAAAAACTATCATACATTAAGCCCCCTTTTCCCATGACAGCTTTTTTGTACACACATTATTCATAGAATATGGTCTAGAACATCCTATTTGTTACATGAGCACAAAATTTCATTAAATTCTGCCCATTAGATGAAGAGAAATAAGAGAAAAACTAATTTTTACACTAAGGCCCCTTTTTCCATGACGCAGCCTTAAATTTACAAACGGAGAAAAAAGGTCCCTAGGTATTGACCCAGGGAGTTCACATGTGAAGTTTCATTGAATTTGGTCCAAGGGTTGCTGAGATATGGCTGTGGACGGACGGACGGACGGACGGACGGACACACAGACACACGGACACACGGACACACGGACGGACAGCGTGGCGACTATATGCTCCCCCGAAATTTTTTCGGGGAGCATAAAAATTCTTAGCAAATTTCATAATAATTTGGCCAAAAATGGGCACTTCTGAGCAATAAGAAGGATTTTATCAAACAGACCTAGTGACCTCATTTTTGACCTCACATGACCCAATTTTTTATAGAACCTAGATATCCACCAAAAATACATTCTGAGCAATTTTTACAAGATTTGAGCCAAAGGTAGCACTTTTAGAGCAAAAAGAAGGATTTTAAATCATTTGACCTAGTGACCTACATTTTGACCTGGCATGACCTACTTTTTAAAATGACCTAGCTATTATGAAGACACAGATTCTGGTCAACTTTCACAATGATTGAGCCAATACTGTGACTCCTAGAGCAAATATAAGATTTGACCTAGTGACCTACTTTTTGGGCCCATTCTGACCCCGATCCCAATTCTTTGAAGTATTTTGAAAAAGGATGACCCAAGGATCATATCTGTGAAATTTCATCCAATTCTGCCCAGCACTTTAGGAGGAGAAGATTTTTTTATGATTGTGGACAGACGGACGGACGGACGGACAGACAGACGGACGCCGGACAACAGACCGATCACAAAAGCTCACCTTGAGCACTTCGTGCTCAGGTGAGCTAAAAATGCCACACACCCCATTGTTTGTCTTAAAATCTTGTTTGCATGTGATATTTCAGGTCCGTAGGAAGCAATTTCATATTGGGTGGGCTAAAGCCCCTGTGTCTGAATATGGGGGGGGGGGGCCCTCTAGCCCCTGTGTTCCTACGGGTCTGTATTGTATTGATCTATCAACTGACATTCAAAACAATTGACATGCCAACGCAATGTTTGTCTTAGATTTCACGTTGTGCGGAGCGATCTATCTATTGTGTTTAAAGGACTTCCCAGAAGGTCCTTTTTAGCGTGCTATGTCACAAAATATCAATTCAAGATCTGAGAAAAAATGTCTCTCTCAAAAAAACAGAAAATTAAGCCTTTTCAACAATAAAAGCTTTTTAAACCTTTGGGCTGGTGGGACATGAGTTTAGAAACCCAAGGGTGGATCCAGGATTTTTTTCCGGGGGGGGGGGGGGGGTTGGTCGGGGGGGGGGGGGGGTCCAAGCCCAAGTTTTGGCTTAAAATGTAGTAAATATGTAATGTTACACTAAATTTATATAGTCAAATTTCAATTTTCGGCCAATGCCAGGGGGGGTCCGGACCCCCCCCCCCCTAGATCTGCCCATGGAAACCCAGCAAGAAAAGAAGAAAATGAAGGAAACTGGAATGGCACAAATTTTTCCCATTTGGAAAAAGTTTTATCTCCCATTTTATTTTTTTAATGAAACAGACTGTAAAGTGCTTTGTTTCTTTTGAAAATTATGATTATTATCTAAAGCTTGGATATGAAAATGAAATATTGTGCTACCAGGCATTCTTTTTAACCCTTTCCCAAACGACAAAATTTTAGGGTGATCCACTTAAAAAACTGCCACAAATGACAAAATGAAAGTTACTGCAAAATATGGCATAGAAAATATTGAGACAAAAGGAGAAACTGCTGGTTATCAGCAGTTTCTTCTTTTGTTTCAATGTTTTCCCAAGCCTATTATCTTAGGGACGTCAAAACCAGGTCTTGTTTGGGATATGGTTAACCTCTTTAATCCCTTTCACAAACAAAACAGAGATTTGACACACAATATAGAAAAGACCTGGGAAAACATTACAGCATTAGAAGAAATTGCTGATCAGCAATTTCTCCTTTTGCTTAAATATTTTCTGGGCTTTATTTTACATAAATCAGATCTTTATAAACATTAGTTTTGTCACCTGCAGCACCTTTCAATTTGGAGCCGGAATAAAATATTTCTTCTTTTGGAAAGAATTAAAGAATAGATATGGAAATGAAATATTGTGCTAACAGCCATTCCTTATCACCTGTTATTGTCTCATTATGACTTGACACTTGAAGGAAAACTATTCAATTAATTTTATTATCAATTTAGAAAATCTTAATATCATTTTTTTTAATAATTCCGAGTCAAGATGGTTCAAGTGTCAATGGCGATAAAATGACACGCAATGAGGACAAAATCTCAGAAATTTGACATGAATACCTTGAAGGGATGTTGAATTATGATTTATGATTTATTGTTATAGTCAACTTAGCCCATTCCGTAACAGCAAATTTCAATGACAAAACCACTTCTGACAACAAGAGGACCATGATGGTCCTATATCGCTCACCTGAACCAAAATGATATGAGCAACACTTTTGTTCAATTCAATTAATATTTATTACTTTAAGACTGAAAAAGAACTTATGGTCAATAAGGTTGTGAAAATCTAACTCATCCCAGATCTTAATTATGGTGCCAAACATTGTGTCCAAGTTTTGTCTTGATTTATAAATAATTCTAGATTCTAGAGTATAAACAAGGTCGAAAACCGCCGGAAACAGCAATCTTATCAAATTCAAGGGCACATACATTTCGACTTTCTGATAAGATCAGACTGAAAATCGAAC
Source organism: Fragum sueziense (assembly GCA_963680895.1). NCBI lineage: Eukaryota > Metazoa > Mollusca > Bivalvia > Cardiida > Cardiidae > Fragum > Fragum sueziense. The sequence goes on along the minus strand of OY804599.1, from coordinate 16,114,208 downwards.
TCATCCGAGATCTTATGATCCCTAATATTGTGTCCAAGTTTTGTCTAGATTGATCCATAATTGTAGATTCTAGAGTGTAAACAAGGTCGAAAACAGCAATTCTGTCAAATTCAAGGGCACATAACACTCAACTTTCTGATCAGATGAGACTGAAAATCAAACTCATGTGAGATCTTATGGTCCCCAACATTGTGTCCAAGTTTTGAGTAGATTGATCAATAATTGTAGATTCTAGAATGTAAACAAGGTCGAAACCAGCCGAAAATGGCAATTTTGTCAAATTCAAGGGCACATAACTCTCGACATTCTTATCAGATCAGACTGAAAATCCAACTCATCCAAGATCTTATAGTCCCCAACATTGTGTTCAAGTTTTGTCTTGATTGATAAATAATTGTAGATTCTAGAGTATAAAAAAGGTCGAAAACAGCCAAAAACAGCAATTTTATCAAATTCAAGGGCACATAACTCTTGACTTTCTAATCAGATCAAACTGAAAATCAAACTTATCTGAGATCTTATAGTCCCCAACATTGTGTGCAAGTTTTGTCTTGATGGATGAATAATTGTAGATTCTAGTGTGTAAATCTATATCTCAATATATAGTTACAGTATGCCTCTATGGATCTGTTTCCGCTCTGCTACTAATTTTGTTAACGCTTAATAATGGACACTAACGCTGTAAATATCTAAGACTCTTTTTATTTTGACTTTCTTTCATCAAAGAGCTCTATCAAACCAGATAACTCTACTTATACTATAGTAAGTAGTATCTTAGGGAAGTAACTCTTGATACTACTTTTCTTTATAAAGAAAAGTAGTGTCAAGTGTTACTTCCCTTAGATTAACACAAGGTCAAAAACAGCCAAAAATGGCAATTTTGCCAAATTCAAGGGCACATAACTCTTGTCTTTCTGGTCAGATCATACTGAAAATCGAACTCATCTGAGATCTTATGGTCTCCAACATTATGTCCAAGTTTTGTCTTGATTGAGTGATAATTGTAGGTGCTAGAGTGTCAACAAAGTTAAAAGCAGCATTTTTTGACATTCAAGGGCAGATAACACCGCACATAATGGTCCGTTTAGACCCATAATCGAACTTGTCCGAGAACTTATGATTCTTATTGTTTTGGCCAAGTTTCATCAAGATTGCCTAACTTTTGTGGATGCTAGAGTGTAAACACCCCAAATGTTGACGGACGGAGGGATGGACGGACAGACGCCAGACAAAAAGTGACCACAATAACTCACCTCGAGCACTTCGTGCTCAGGTGAGCTAAAAACATCATGTGATACGAGTAATGTATCGCAAAGTAGCTGTATTTACTTCTTTTATCTCAATATTTTCCGAAGATTTACCTATTCAGCATGTCAAAACAAGACATTGTTTCAAAGGAATTAAAGGGCATAATAGTATCCCACAAGGAATTTCTGACAAGATTTTTTATGCATTTATGTGTGTTTTGTTGTTGTTTTATACCCCAAAAAAGCTTGTTTTAATCCTTTCCCAAACAAGGACGCATCTTGATGTCCCTCTAAAAAGCTTTGGAAAATATTGAGGAAAGAAGAAAATGCTAGCAAAAGGAGGAAATTCTGGTTTAAAGTATTTTCTTCTTTTGCACAAATGTTTTCCCAAACAATGTCAAACCCAGGTCTTGTTTGTTAAAGGGTTAACCTGGATGTCACAGGGTAAAGGTTAACCATAAAACTGCTTTGAAAAAACCTTTTAAAGTTGATACTATCTTTATTACCTGACAAATTAAAAGGAGAAATATTTCTATAAAAATTTTCCCGATTTTTTCTCGATGGCGATGATGAAACAATATGTTATCGTAAGGTGTATATAATAATTAATCACCCTCCGGCGAAAGATGAGTATCACATACCCCCAATAACTGATCGAGAAGAAAAATCTAATGAAATGAGAAATTGATCAGTTTCTACGATAAAGACAAAGTCACTTGAAAATTGCCATTAGTCATAATTTTGATTTCAGAACAGATCCATTGGGTGTATTTGACATTGAAAGTGATATAGCTTTGGAAAGCAAAGATGAAAATACTGAATGCCATTGTTTTCATCTTTTCTCTAAAGCTTTTGAGGAAAGAGAATAATATGCAAATGACCAGCATTTACTACCTTAAGCATATCAATTAATTAATTCCTGTGCTACATTGTTAAAAAAATATGCGTCCCTTTTGTCGTCAGCAACAACTTTCCCAAGAGCTTTGCGAAGTGGCCCATAATAGTTTACACCCAAAAGGCACCTGTCAGTAAAATTGACCATTTTTTTTTTCAATTCAAAGGCGGATATAACTAGACACCAAAAAGTTTCATTGTGGTTAGTTTGATCAAATTCTGGTAAACATTGTAAAAGTGACTTCGCTGTTTGAGAAAGGTTTAACCCTTTTCCAAATAAGACCGGGTTTTGTCGTCTCTGATAGAAACGACTTGGGAAAACATTGAGACAAAAAGAAAGAAAATGCTGATAATCAGCATTTTCTCCTTTTGCCTCAATATTTTCTAAGCTCTACTATACGCATTTTCTTCCTTTTATATAACCTATTTGGTGGTCTGCAACTACTTTCAACTTGAACTGGTTCTAAATCTTGTCGTTTGAGACAGCTAGGTTTAAAGCATCATTTAAGGTGAAGATTTGTTACTCAACTGACAGTTATGTTGTTCTGCTCAATAAAACTTGAAATCTACCCCCATTCAATACTGGGAATAACAGATTTTTTCTCTATTTGTGACTGATGAGGCTTCACTTTTTATGTTCAATTTAGTTCAAAATTTAAGTTCCTTGTAGATCTATATCCATTTAATTCCGAAGTCATTTTATATTACAATGTTCTGTTCTAATCTTACTCTCCAACGCCGAGGCCTATTGATTATAACCATCAAATATGACCTCTGCCATTTTTGGTACACCAACAGCCTATTTGGTCGTCATAATCTAATTATAGCACATCATTTGAATTATCGAATCAAAATCAATCAGTTTTATCTTGCATAATCATTACGAATACATTACGTCGCTTCTATTTTTAGCTGAAGCCGGTAACATTTGAATTATCGAATCAAACTCATTCAGTTTTATCTTGTTTGATTACGTATACATTACGTCGTTTCTATTTTTGGCGGAAGCTGGTAATTTGAAGCGTTAGCCAATCATTTCTTGTATCAGAAATTTCGATTGTTTATGAGTATATTGGCGACGATTGGATACCGAAATCCCGCCAAGGCCCCGAGATTAGACGTGAAACGACCCCGCGAGAACAGAGAGTATTCTATCGAAATGGAATGTAGGGAGAATGCGCTCTGTTCGTAAGAGAGTATTCTAATCTTAAACCCCCCATATATCCAACATGACCTGTTTTTTTCCTATAAAGCAAAATATCTGACTGTTCAAATTTGAAAGGTGTTGCAGACAACAAAAGTTATTAAACTTTTGAAATTAATTCTCTTTGATATGGTGAAAAATATTGAGGCAAAGGGAGAAAATGCTGATCATCAGCATTTTCTCCCCTTTCTTCAATATTTTATAAAGCATTCAAACATAAATGTGTCAAAAGGCGTCACTATTTCGGAGAGCTTTATGCGCTAAAAGTGGTTATTATAGATACAGATTATCATCACCCAATCACGCCATTTCTTTCCTTGCAAGTCCATATCTCAAGTTATAAAATAATCCATTTTCTTTGAAGATAAAATCTTGCAGCGATCAATCTTCTGAGAGTAAAAGTTTTCTTGTAAATCTATCTGTTTGATGTTTGGTATCAATATTTTCACATTTATGAAATTCAAAAATGACCTATCTTACAATATGGGACAATCTGAATTAAGACTTTCCACAAAAAGAACTGATTCTGACGTCTCTATTTGAATAGCAAATGCTTGGGAAAACATTGAGGCAAAAGAAGAAAATGCTGATAATCAGCACTTTCTCCTTTTGCCTAAATATCTTCTGTGCTATATTATACTTAATCCTGCATTTATTTGCATCCATTTTGTCATCTGCAGCAGCTTTAAATTCAGTCCTAGGTAAAGTCTTGCTGTTTAGGAATTGAGTTAAGTGAAAGATAGAAACCTTAGTCAAATGCCATCAGACTCTAAGATAATGTTCTGAATCTTTAATCTTCTTTCTACTTTACTATAGTTATGTTCATCAATAATAAAGCATTTATTTATAACTAGCATACCCATCCTGTGTCAATTCTGTTTTTCATCTTATTAAATGTTTTACAGACTTCCAAAATCATCATGGTTCTTTTTCATGTGGCACATTGAAATTTCACAAATTTAATTTTCATCATGATCATAATTTATTTCTTGCCCTTCATGCATGTGTTTTATAATGTTTGATATCATTTTCATAAAGATAAAGTGTCCATAAAATTTTCAGTCTTGTTAACCCACTACATGAAAAGATGACATTAAGACTTGAAAGAATTGCTACAAAAGTGAATTTCAAAAGTGCAGTGATAAATTTTTACAATTTTAAGACAGTGAGTCCTGGGGACTCGCTGGATTCCAATTATCAATGAGTCCAGCTACTAGCTCAGTGAGTCCAATACACTACTTTTAATTGAAAATCTGTAAAAATTGTTGCATCCTAATGGACTCACTAGAATTAAAACTATGCATCCCAGAGACCAAATTATGAGTAAAAGATGCAGGATACGCAGGTAAAAAAATCACTGAAAGTGCAATACTTGTGTGGCTATTACTTTTAACGTTTTCCCAAAGCAAAACAAAAGAAAGCTGCAGATTTGGTTTATTGGGGTTATATGTCGTTTCAACTGCAATGGTCATATCACGGCCGCTGGAGCACGTAACCATGGATTCTTGTTGTTTCTTATACCAGTACTTACTTACTACTACACCCTAACTGAGCCTTCAGCTGCTCTCCCACATAAATAAACAATATCAATCCATTGGTGGGTGACATTTTGTCAGAAAGGATATTTGCCGTCGGAGATCAAACCTAGGACCTCTCAAGTGAGAGGCAGATGAGCTACCAACTGTGCTATGGCCACGGCCAAAAGAGGCAGAAGCTGACAAAATAATGAAAGATATTAAAATAGATGGAATTCATGTCCAATATTGTGCAAAAACTATTGGGTCAAAAATAGAAAAATACAGGTCATCGGCACTGTTAGCACAATTTTTCCAAAGACTCATTTTACATTGCATGCATGGAAAGGTTCCATGAATTTAAGCCATTAGAACATTTTTTTTACATGATCAACAAAATGGGGAAGGTTTGGTTTACAATTGGTCAATTAAATGGTCTGTTATAGCTTTTGCATAAGTAATGACCTTACTTCGGCAAGGCTTTTTTTTAAAGACGCTCAACTTACAGGCTTTATCTATGAAAATAAAATTGTCCTATGTTCATATTGGTGCACTATAGGTATCACTTTCAAATTCTCCACATGCCTTAGCATAGTAGGCATTGTGAAATTCAATCATGTGTGATTAAAATTGAAACTTTATTTTCATTGAAGGCGTTACATAGAAAACTGTTGTAAAATACCCATTTGAGTGCAATATTTAATAACTTAAGGTAATTATCTTACAATGAATCAACTGAGATAATGCAACATCAAATATTTCTTCAGCAACAAGCATGCTGGGGGTCCTAATTTTGTTGCTGATACTTGTTCTCAGCAACTTTGTGATTTAAGATTTACATTTTTACACACTCTTTATAGATTAAGATTAGATTCAAGCATTCCAAAAAGCATCTTCGCTAGCCAAGGTTGAACCCACCTACGTTTGTATTCACCCTTGGCGGATTTAGTCCGATTTTCTTGAAATCGCAAAGCGCCGCCTAGCTGTTGTCCTGCTGGTTGTTTACGTTATTTCGTCCATTATTGATGACGTCATTAACGCGCGTTGTCTTTCGCGTCATACTACGTCATGCAGATTAGGTAAAAGTTAGCTGCTTCTTTAGTCGAGTTGTCGAAAATATAACAATTTGTCGATTAAAGATAGGGAATTCCTGTCTATTGCAGTGCAATTCTCCCATATTCACGTTTTTGAGTTGTAAATGCAATGCTTTTTCCCACCAATTGCTCCAGGAGACCAAGAAAATCGGACTAAATACGCCAAGGGTGAATAGAGAAACGATGTTACGTCGTAGATGTCACCCTTGGTTTGCGAAGATGTTCAAAAAGGTGCAAACTTCTCTTTAGAATATTATAAAACAAATCATGATAATCTCTTCAAGTGAAAATCATTATACAAATCACCACAGAGTAATTAACACATTTTGACACCAAACAACATAGAGGCTTTGGAAAACATTTTGGAAAATGAAGAAATAAAGCAATTATTCTTTTTCAACAATGTTTATACCAGAAAGACCAAAAACGTCATATTCCATTCACTTGAATTTGTCATCTGCAACATCTTTGAATTTAGACCAGCCAAAAACGTTGTCATCTGGTAATGGGTTAATCTTTTAAAGTTTGTGGCTCGATCAGATAGATGTTGAGTTCTGAGGTGTGTTCTTTAGAGCGAGATTTCTTGAGATATCTTGAGATTTCTTAAGATATTTTAGGAAAAAGCGTTCCTTAGAGCAAGATTTTTAAGACGCTCAATGGGAGGCGCCATCACCCTATACTTTGTGTAGAACCCCTCGGTCAACTCTGTACAAACAATATAAAAGAGGTTTGACCGAGTTGTTCCGAACACTCAATAACTCATAAACCATGGTGTTCCCAATGCTCCATACTTTATACAAATGACGTCATAATGACTTCATTTGTATAAATATGGAGCATTCGGAACAGCTCGGTCAAAGTCTCGGTCTTAAAAACGCTCTATCCAAAACACCTTAAGAAATCTTAAAAAATCTCACTCTAAAGAATGCGCCTCTGATGTGAGGAGTGCTAGGAACACATGGTTAGGTGTAATAGCCGTCACTACCTTATTTTCCAGTCCCACTCATTAACCCTTTTAGACGCCCCACAACATATTAAAGACTTTGAAAACATTGTGGAAAATGAAGAAATGGCTTGTGACAAGCCATTTCTTCATTTTCAACAATGTTTTCTACCCAGGGAGACAAAAAATCCTCAAATGTCAAGTTCAAATCATTTAAAATTTGCGTCTTCAACATCTTTGAATTAAGACCAGTCTAAATTTCGCAATCAGGTGATGGGTTAAATTAAGAATTGTTGAACATGCTGTTTTACAATGATCAGCTAAAACCCTGTAATTCCCTTTGCAATGGGTTATGCAATAAGTGAAGTATTGATGGTTGATAGATTTCCATGAGGAAAAATGTTATTCCCATAAAGGAGGGTCTTGTTTTGAGCCTATCTGCCTTTTATCTATCTTTCAAGTAAAATATGCATTTTCAGTTCAATTTTTTCTCTCAATTTTTTCATCCCCCAAGCTTTATCTTGGGCAAAAATCCTTTGAACATACCCCCTAAGTATTGATTGGATCTCCAGCCCTCCATATCGAGAAAGAATTTCCGATAATATTCATGGGTTAGAGATAGCGCGAGATATGTATTACATAGGCGTAATGATAAGCCCTGATATCGCTCCACAATGTGCGACGGCTAACTGACATGCTCCCCTAATCTCTATAAAAAGATAAAACACCAATCGTTGGAAACCCCATGAGACTGGATGTTTGAAATTTTCATTTCTTTTCCTCTCCTGCTCATGACTGATGATCCTTTAACACAGAATTAATTATTGTTTCTTGCAACTTTTAATGCTTGCCCTAACACCATGAGGTTAATTACCTTTTCCTAACAAGAGTTAAGAATGACATAACAATATTTTCAGCACTATTTTGTAACACACTTTCTTGATAAACATTCATTTTGTGGTCTACAGCGGATTTTCTATTAGAATCTTTTGCTTTCTTTCAATTGATATAATAATTTTAAAACAAATTGACTATGCAAAGTTTGACTAATTATTGACTAGAAAATACATGTCTGATGAAAGAAGAAAAACATAATCAATTTTGTTCTTTTTCAAAGATATTCACTATCACTAAATTTATTTAGAAGCAAATGTTAGTAAATAATTTAAAGCATTTTGCAATTGCACAGTAATTTGCTATTATCTAGTTTTCAATTAGGAACATGATTTTAATAATAGTAATTTTTTTTATTCCTCATGTAACATCTAAAATTTTAGTTATATTTGATCAAATAAACATCAAAGTGAAACACGAAATTCAGGAATTATGCAACCAGATAAATGTAAAACTGGGAATTTTGAATTATTCCCTTATCAAAGAGCGATACAATTAAGATTGCAATGCTATCAACACCCTGAGGAACCCTCGAGAAAAATTTGAGATATTCAAAGATAAGTTTCTTTAAATACGAATCCGTATCTTTATGAACTTTACCAGTGCAAACACAGAGCGGGCTTATCAAAATATCACACTTTAAAATATAGATAGCAATTATGAGCAATCAAAATGATCAAACTAATCTTAAGCTCTAAAATGTTGGCTAATGTTCTAAAATGCCGTAACTACAGCTTATTCAAGCTGTAGTTACAACATTTTCGAACAAAGCCGACAAAAAGCCAAATAGTTAGATATATCTGCTCCTTAAGGGGGAATGCTCCAGTTTTTCGGAACACTCGGACTTTACTGTAGTAATTTAAATGTTTCGTACCAATATGTTTCGCTACCAGATTTTCAATAATATAACACATCATTACAATTTACCTTTTTCGACGGTAAAAGTGTATTTATTATGCGAAACTGATTTTCTCAAGATGGAAATCGAATATTTAGAGCAAGACAGTCGTAATTGTGTATGCAGTTACCACTGTTTTGCGTCATTTTATTCATGTGTAGCTGATAAAAATTGCAATAATTCACTAATAAGTGCGCTGACCTATACATTTTCTTTTTGAATTATTATCAGGACATGTTGCTTAATACAATGAGGGAGTTTTATCAAATTCTTTTATGTAGAACTTGAAATATTTCCAAAAATATGCAAATTTTGACATAAAACACTCCAGCTTCGTTGATCTAACAGAACACGTGAGCATGCTGTTTTATACATTTACGCATTTATAATAGCATATATTTTGGGTTTTCTGTTCGTAATAAATGTAAGACCTTACTTTAAATCCGTTTTCGGGACTAAACGATGAATATACAGCTTTTTATTAGCGTTTTAGTGACCTTGGACAGGTGCAAAAAATTGTGCATTTTTTCGATGTAGGGTTATGTGATACGAATGCCAATAAAATTCAAACAAGATCGCTGACCACCCATTTTTATTTTATTTTTCAATTGGTAATAACATGTAATTTCAACATACAAAATATGAATAAATTCTATTATTGGGATAAAAATTAGGAAACTGGAGCATTCCCCCTTAAGAACTGTGACCTTCTTAAGTACTTTTCTTCCAACATGTAGCTCATTTTTTCAAATTGCTTAATTTTTTATCACAATATTGCTCCAAATTCAAACATCATGGTAAATAAAATTTTCACAAGTTGTCAGGGATCTTTTATCATTTGCATTTGGTGACCAAGCAAATCCCTTTTGAAAAACTCATATTATAAACTAGTCAAAATTCACAATGATGTGGACAACAAAATGAATGTGAACTGAAACATGACATCATGGTTGAAAAAGGAGAGGAAATGTGTTGTCTGTCCTTCTTATTATGAAGAAGACACTTTATCTGATTATGATTGCACCACCATAATAAAATTTGAATCACAGTGTTTTTTATTTGGAATCATAAAACTTATCTAGCCAGACATGCATTTTAAAAGTACATTGTTTCTGTGCCTGCGTACAAAGAATTCAGTAAAATTGCTCCCATTACCACACAGTGCCGCCTTTTGACGCCCAAAAAGATAAAAGTTTTCAAAAAACATTATTGAAAATGAAGAAATTGCTTGTTCCAACAAATTTCTTCATTTGCCACAATTTTTTCTTCAGAAAATGACCGAAATATGTAACCTTTCTTTCACTTGAAATTTTCGTCTGTAACACCTTTGAATTTGGAAAAGTCTAAAATTTGGTTGTCTGCTAACCGTCAAAATTTCTTTTGTCATTTGGGAAAAGGTAACTAAAAGAATGTTTTTGATTGAAGCAACTGTATTATAAGTTAAAGCCATCAACTTGATTGAAAAAGTTGAAAGGAGAATTTTATCGCAGATTTTTTTTGTATTTGATGATATCAGATTTATCTACAATTGGCGGGTATGCGATTATCTTGTAAGATACTGAGAGATCGAGTGATGTACCGAAGAAAAAGAATTTTCTTTGCTGATCCAAAAAACTACCCCACCTAGATTTTTTGATATGTAGTGATATTTTGCGATATTCCTCTTAGTTTGATAACGGTACTGAAATAATCAGGAGATAATGCTCAGAACAGCTGCAAAATTATTAAAATTATCTCCCCTTATCAGAATCTCCAGTTTAGAGAGTTCAGAACACAAGGGCTCATTCAGGTCTATTGAACGATTATATTTCCCAAGAATGTTGCTATATTCTATATTAATTTGAGAATTTATTTTATCAGAAGGATGATTCGATGAAAAGATCGTTGATCTTCCAACGTCTGCTCAACACAGGTGACTTTATGTTTGGAAAAGTTAACCCTTTCCCAAACGGCAAAATTTTAGGGTGGTCCAATTTGAAAGCTGTTGCAGACGACAAATTCAATGTTGATAAGGATAGGTTTTGTGTTTGAAATTGCTCCGAAAATATTGAGGCAAAGGAGAAACTGCTGGTTATCAGCAGTTTCTTCTTTTGTCTCAATGTTTTCCCAAGCCTTTTCTATTACAGACATCAAAACCAGGTCTTGTTTGGGATAGGGTTAAACCATTACCACACAGTGACAGCCTTTTAATCCAATCAAGATAATGGCTTTGGAAAACATTATGGAAAATGAAGAAATTGCTTGTTACAAGCAATTTCTTCATTTCACCCACTGTTTTCTGCCCTGAGAAACCAATACCATTAAATGCAGAATTTCATTTTCTTGAAATTGTCGTCTGTAACATCTTCGAAATTGAAAAGTAAAAATATCCCAAAACCTGCAAGAGTTGCCTTAACTGGACATACACTAGGTTTAATTACTTTGAAAAGCGCAAACAAGAGTGCCATGGTCACAATATACGCCGCCACTTATAAAACTTGAGACAAAAAAATGACATTGACAAGGATTTATAAATATTCACACAAAAACCTGTAAAAAGTTGTGTTCACAAAAAGGTTTTTATAAATATCCAGTCAAAAACCTGAAAGGAATTGCGTTCACGAGGCTGAAATATCAATAAGCCCCAGAGACTAAGATTAAAGGGGGCATAACTCAGGCAAAAATCAATGAACCATAAAATCCTTACTTCATGCACATCTACCAATTAAGGTAATAATATCCACCAAGTTTCATTAGTATCCACTCAGAATCTTAAAAGAAGTTGTGTTGACAAGGCTGCAATTTCAATCAGCCCCAGAGACTAAGTTTTAAGGGGGCATAACTGTGGCAAAAATCAATGAACCATAAAATCCTTCCTACATGCACATCTACTAATTGAGGTGATAACATTGACCAAGTGTCATTAATATCCAGCCATAAACTTAGGAGGAGTTGTGTTGACAAGGCTGCAATTTCAATAAGCCCCAGAGACTAAGTTTTAAGGGGGCATAACTGTGGCAAAAATCAATGAACCATAAAATCCTTCCTTCATGCACATCTACTAATTGATGTAATAACATTGATCAAGTTTCATTAAGATCTAGCCATAAACTTAGGAGGAGTTGCGTTGACAAGGCTGCAATTTCAATAAGCCCCAGAGACTAAGTTTTAAAGGTGCATAACTCTAGCAAAAATCAATGAACCATAAAATCCTTCCTTCATGCACATCTACTAATTGATGTAATAACATTGATCCAGTTTCATTAAGGTCCAGCTAGAAACTTAGGAGGAGTTGCGTTGACAAGGCTGCAATTTCAATTAGCCCCAGAGACTAAGTTTTTAAGGGGCATAACTCAGGCAAAAATCAATGAACCATAAAATCCTTCCTTCATGCACACTTACCAATTGAGGTGATAACATTGACCAAGTTTCAAGAAGATCCAGCCAGAAACTTAGGAGGAGTTGCGTTGACAAGAAAAGTGGACGGACGTACGGACGGACGGATGGACGGATGGACGGATGGACGGACGGATGGACGGACGGACGGATGGAGAAGATGTCGCCAATATACGTCCGCCTCCGGCGGCGTATAAAAATTGACATAGGTTTTGCATCTACACCGAAGATACCGTAATTATTTTAATAAACGCTCGAGCGGTTATTATAGACAAGGTCAATAGAAAAGTAGGGGTGAGCATTTATTAGAGGTATTCTAATTTTGTTAGTCAAAATTTGCGAATCAAGAGTCAGTCCAAGGACTCAAAGTTCAGCAAGTCGAATTAGGCAAAGTTTTGTTATAAGGACTGCGAAATACAATTTTCGACAAAATTCCTTCATTACAAACAAGATTGAGGGCGGGACATCCTCTTTTTCATTGCTTTTGAAGCTGATCTTTGTTAATGACATACATTATTTCATTCCGGAATAGGGGGATGGACGTTTATTAGAATCACCCTATTTTGCTAAAATTGTGCTTGAAATAAGCAGATTTTCAGCTGAGATTTGGGGGATGGGCGTTTATTAGAATATGGCGTTTATTACAATAAATATGGTATATCACATTTCAGTACCTGTAGATTAACATCATAATATATAGCAAAAATAAATGGATTGTGGAGAGTTAGTAAAGGAAAAAAACTGCACAAAAACTGCACAAAATAATTGCTGTGTCAATCATATGTGATAAAACACATTTCTATATTTTGATACAATCTTGATGTATAGCTAAAGATTTGTGCAATGCACCATGCATCAAATGCATATTTCACATTTTTTGTCATCAAATAATTATCCAAACTTGGCAAATCGTCATCCTTTTCATGTAAACAAGAGTGCCATGGTCACAATATACGCCGCCACTTATAAAACTTGAGACAAAAAAATGACATTGACAAGGATTTATAAATATTCACTGAAAAACCTGTAAAAAATTGAGTTCACAAAAAGGTTTTTATAAATATCCAGTGAAAAACCTGGAAGGAATTGCGTTCAGGAGGCTGAAATATCATTAAGCCCCAGAGACTAAGATTGAAGGGGGCATAATTCAGGCAAAAATCAATGAACCCTAAAATCCTTACTTCATGCACATCTACCAATTAAGGTAATAACATCCACCAAGTTTGATTAGGATCCAGTCAGAATCTTAGGAGGAGTTGCGTTGACAAGGCTGCAATTTCAATCAGTCCCAGAGACTAAGTTTTAAGGGGGCATAACTCTGGCAAAAATCAATGAACCATAAAATCCTTCCTACATGCACATCTACCAATTGAGGTGATAACATTGACCAAGTGACATTAAGATCCAGCCAGAAACTTAGGAGGAGTTGCGTTGACAAGGCTGCAATTTCAATAAGCCCCAGAGACTAAGATTGAAGGGGGCATAACTCTGGCAAAAATCAATGAACCATAAAATGCTTCCTTCATGCATATCTACCAATTGAGGTTATAACATTGACCAAGTTTCATTAAGATCCAGCCAGAAACTTAGGAGGAGTTGCGTTGACAAGGCTGCAATTTCAATAAGCCCCAGAGACTAAGTTTTTAAGGGGCATAACTCAGGCAAAAATTGACGAACCATAAAATCCTTCCTTCATGCACATCTACCAATTGAGGTGATAACATTGACCAAGTGACATTAAGATCCAGCCACAAACTTAGGAGGAGTTGCGTTGACAAGGCTGCAATTTCAATAAGCCCCAGAGACTAAGTTTTTAAGGGGCATAACTAAGGCAAAAATCGACGAACCATAAAATCCTTCCTTCATGCACATCTACCAATTGAGGTGATAACATTGACCAAGTTTCAAGAAGATCCAGCCAGAAACTTAGGAGTAGTTGCGTTGACAAGAAAAGTGGACGGACGTACGGACGGATGGACGGATGGACGGACGGACGGACGGATGGACGGACGGACGGACAGACGGAGAAGATGACGCCAATATACGTCCGCCTCCGGCGGCGTATAAAAAAGAAACAGATTTGATGACCCTAACATAAAAATGTTGGATAATAATTGTGGAAACATAGAAATGGTTACAACTAACTTTTTTTTCCTTTTATCAGCTATTTTCTTTGCTCGTATAATGGATGCTCATTTCTTCCGACATTAAAATTTGTTTTGTCAAATTGGGACAGTCTATTTATGATGTTGACCAAACAAATTTTATTAACTAATCTTGAAACACAATCAAAATTGGACAAGTCTAATCTTCTGTCATCCATTAAATGTTTTAACCCATTACCAAACGGCTAAATTTTAAGCTGGTCCAAATTCAACGATGTTGCAGACGACAATTCCAAGTGAATGAAATTTAACATTTTTGGTCTTTTTACGTAGAAAACGTTATGGGAAATGAAGAAATTGCTTGTCACAAGCAATTTCTTCATTTTCCACAATGTTTTCCAAAGTCATTATCTAAAAGGGTGTCAAAAGGTGTCAATGTGTGAGAATGGGTTAAACTCTTTCCAAAACTTAGAATTAAAATTAGACTTTTATAAATCAAAAGCTATTGTAAATGAGAAAATAAAAATTGATACAGAAATGACTGGTGTGTATAAAATGGCATTGAAAATGTAGAAACAAAATGAGCAAATCCTGCTCATCTACTTGTTTTCTGTTTGCAAAGCTTTTTCTTCTAAGGATGTCAGTACCATGATTTGTTTGTAAAAGGCTTAAAAATTTAGAGATGAGAAAAGATGTTGAAATCAGTCACCACATACAACCAATCTACGCAAAAAATCATCGCGCCATATTGTAACAAGCGGAGAGAGTGAAATATCGTCAAGATTAGATTGGAGACTGATGTCTGTATTAACTTTATAAATATCTTATCAAAGTCTTCCCTAAGTCATTCACGTTTTTTAATTTGTAAATTGATGGCAAAAAATTTAAATCACTTGATCATATCATCAACATTCTTGCAATAACAATTTTTCGAACAACTGATTTTGTCATTAATTTTTTGTTTTACCTTTTCAAAACAGCCTAAGCTGTAACTTCACAAAGAAGCAAAATAAATTCTTTCTCAATCTTGTTAACATTAAACATTCTTACAAAACAAGACATGATTTTGATATCCCTATAAGAAAAGGCTTCAGAAAACATCGAGGAACAAGAGTGCCATCGTCACAATATACGCCGCCACTTATAAAACTTGAGACAAAAAAATGACATTGACAAGGATTTATAAATATTCACTGAAAAACTTTTAAAAAATTGTGTTCACAAAAAGGTTTTTATAAATATCCAGTGAAAAACCTGGAAGGAATTGCATTCACGAGGCTGAAATATCATTAAGCCCCAGAGACTAAGATTGAAGGGGGCATAATTCTGGCAAAAATCAATGAACCATGAAATCCTTCCTTCATGCACATCTACCAATTGAGGTGATAACATCCACCAAGTTTCATTAAGATCCAGCCAGAAACTTAGGAGGAGTTGTGTTGACAAGCCTGCAATTTCAATAAGCCCCAGAGACTAAGTTTTTAAGGGGCATAACTCAGACAAAAATCAACGAACCATAAAATCCTTCCTTCATGCACATCTACCAATTGAGGTGATAACATTGACCAAGTTTCATTAAGATCCAGTCAGAAACTTAGGAGGAGTTGTGTTGACAAGCCTGCAATTTCAATAAGCCCCAGAGACTAAGTTTTTAAGGAGCGTAACTCAGGCAAAAATCGACGAACCATAAAATCCTTCCTTCATGCACATCTACCAATTGAGGTGATAACATTGACCAAGTTTCAAGAAGATCCAGCCAGAAACTTAGGAGGAGTTGCGTTGACAAGCCTGCAATTTCAATAAGCCCCAGAGACTAAGTTTTTAAGGGGCGTAACTCAGGCAAAAATCAACGAACCATAAAATCCTTCCTTCATGCACATCTACCAATTGAGGTGATAACATTGACCAAGTTTCAAGAAGATCCAGCCAGAAACTTAGGAGGAGTTGCGTTGACAAGGCTGCAATTTCAATAAGCCCCAGAGACTAAGTTTTTAAGGGGCATAACTCAGGCAAAAATCAACGAACCATAAAATCCTTCCTTCATGCACATCTACCAATTGAGGTGATAACATTGACCAAGTTTCAAGAAGATCCAGCCATAAACTTAGGAGGAGTTGCGTTGACAAGAAAAGTGGACGTACGTACGGACGGACGGACGGACGGATGGACGGATGGACGGATGGACGGATGGACGGATGGACGGATGGACGGACGGACGGACAGACGGAGAAGATGACGCCAATATACGTCCGCCTCCGGCGGCGTATAAAAAGGATTGATAACCTGCATTTTCTTTTTTTGTCTCAACATTTTCTGTATTTACTACTTTCTTATCATACACATAATTGAGACAGGATCTGGAAAAACGTCACTTAAGGCTTTTGAGCCCAACATAGATCCAGATCAGCCTGTGCATACGCACAGTCTGATCTGAATCCACGTTGTTCTCTAATAGCTTCTTCATGACCTGTAGTAACTTAAAGATAGCAGCATGGATGCACATTGGACTGCATTTGACAACAGGCTGATCTTGAAACTCAATTTCTAAAAATGCTTTAAGGTACGTTTTTCCAGATCCCGGCTCATATATTTTTATCAACATCCATTCCATGATCTGTTGCCACTCTACAACTGGAACAGTCTCAACTTTTGCTATTGGGGAAAGAGTTAACCCTTTCCCAAACGACAATTTTTTTGGGTGATCCATTTCAAAAACTGCCACAAAAGACAAAATGGATGTTATTAAAGATAGGATTTGTGTAAAATATGGCACAGAAAATATTGAGACAAAAGGAGAAACTGCTGGTTATCAGCAGTTTCTCCTTTTGTTTCAATGTTTTCCCAAGCCTTTTCTATTAGGGACGTCAAAACCAGGTCTTGTTCGGGAAAGGGTTAAAGAATACCACTAACCTGTAGAACCAGCTGCCCTGGCTTCACCGAGCTCAGTGACACCATTTCTCCCTGATAGGGTCCTATACTTGTCCCCTTGGACAGGGCCACCCCTGTTGATATAGACCACGGAATTCCCGTCTGCATGAACTCGGCTTCCTTCACTTTCTTTAACGTCAACAAATCTGACGGAAAATTCAATTTTTTCATGATTTCTTGTCGCTGAGGTGACATTTCAGCTGGTAAAGGAGAGTTATTTTCACTTTCTGTCTTCTCCTTTTCATTGTTATTCTCTAATTCCTCTGTCTCTGATTCAATTGTCTCTATTTCATTCATCTCTGATTCATTTTCCTCTGTTTCACCATTTCTTTCCTCTTCTTTGACCTCCTTTTCATTTGACTCCTCCTCTTCAGAGTTTGAATTTGTGTCGTCGATTTTGATTGGTTCATTCTCCTGGTCTGTTTCAAACACTGTGTCTGATTGGTCCGTATCCATTTCCTTCTCGTCTCCTGATTGGTCAGTTTTTCTGTCTACCTCACTTGTTTCTTCTTCCTCATCTTCTGGCCCTGAAAATGTAAAAAAAAATGTCATTAGTTGAAGTCAAGTCTTTCAAAGTAAGCCAAAACCATTTCCCAAACGGCAAAAAACTTGGACTATATGAACTTGAAAACCTGTGCAGAGAGCAATATTGCTGTTAATGACGTTAGGATTTGTGTACAATACAGCTCTGAAAAAATTGAGGCAAAAGCTTCAATGTTTTCCAAAGCTACTTTTATTAATAGAGAAATCAACCAAGTCTTGATTGGGAAATGTTTAAAATTAGCTTACACCAATTTAACTGTATTTTTGCATTGTTGCATTGGGAAATCCATACAGAATGACTCTATCAGATTGATTGTTGATAATTTCAAAATTTAGACAAGAATTTAGACGGGTAGACAGTATATCATCCATGATAGATCCAGTTTAACCTTTTCCCAAACAAGACCTGGTTTGACGTCCCTGATAGAATAGCCTAGTGAAAACATTTAGGCAAAAGAAGAAAACGCTGATGATCATTTTCTCCATTTGCCTCAATATTTTCTGTGTCATATTGTACTCCGATTCAACCTTTATAAGCATTCATTTTGTCACCAGTTCACCCCCTTTTGAATAGGACCACCCTAAATTTTGTCATTTGGGAATGGGTTAAAATCTCATCATCACACCCAATTATAAAATTTGCACAAAATCGTAAATCATAAAAATCTCCCGATTAGAGAGATAAACGATCTGTGAAGCAGTCTGACTATATGTAGATTTAAATATCTAAATATCAATTAAAGTTAATGATACAAGAAATTTAAATGCATCTCATAATTTACATAAAGACTTATTACCAACCATAGTAGATCTTTTACTACTATAACAAGTGTTTCATAATTTTTGTTGTTACTTTTTCCCAAATAACATTAATTTGGACAAGCATAATTGAAAAAAATGCTTTAATATTACTTTGTGTAAGAGAGTTATGCAATATAGCATGGAACGCATTCAAAGAAAAAGAGGAAATGCTAGATATCAGCATTTTCTTCTTTTGTGTTAACGCTTTCCAAAATTTTGCAGCTTACATCATGTTAAAACAAGACTTGTAAAGGAAAGAGTTAACCTGCTTTTCGAACTTAAAGAATTGATACGGTATTGTAGATCTAGTTCTCAAAACACAGAGTCCATTTGCATTGTATTTTATTGGAATGATTATCGACACTAGATCGCTTAAAAAATATTTTTTACAGTAAATAGCTTGCATTTTAGAGTAGAACTTAGCAAAAACTATATGTGCCTAGATTAAAATTATAATAAATTTGCAATTAATATACAATAATTGTCCCCCACTAAGTCACAAAATCAAGAAAGCTTTTAATTTTTTCTCCATGCAAATGAATAAATATTACATTTCAATTTTTTATCAAATCCACAAATCAATTTGATGAAAAAGTACAGAAATATTGTATAACATACACCAACTAAACAAGACCGATATCATCTTTAATATTTAAATAAAAGTAATTTATAAGTAAGTATATTTTATATCAAAACTAAATCAAATTCACATATTTCTGCACTTTTATGAACGTCCTCCTTTTCAGCACTAATCGTTCGACGGAAATGAGACAATTCCAACAAAATTCCAAATTTATATCACAACAATTTCCAAAATCAAAATTGGCCATCATGGGTTAGTGCAAAACTGTTGTAAGTATATTATAGAATCATATACACTTAATTTGTTTGGTACTAACATTTCTTGGCAATCAACCTTTTTCAAAGAGGCAAAATTTTGTACTAGTCCAATTTGAACTATGTTGCAGGTGAAAAAATTGAAATTTATGCCAATGTTATTTTTTTGCATCATATAGGTCAGAAAATATTGAGGCAGAAGGAGAAAATGCTGGTCACCAGCATTTTCTCCTTTTGCCTCAATATTTTCTTGAGCTTTTTCTCTAAGCGACTTTAAAACCAGATTTTGTTAGGGAAAAGGTTAGTTCCAAGAAATGACGCTACTAGTCCATGACAAGTTATGAACTGCTATTAGAATGTCAAGCTATATGTATCGCGGCATCTGATCTTTATCTACGATTATCTCCGGAATCCATCTTGTATCTTTACAAATCTATCTGATAAATCTCAACTATTTAAGTGCCAAATATACAAAATTTTCTTTGAAACTGACTTTCACCAACCCTTTCCCAAACAAGACCTGCCTTTGACTTCCTTTCTAGAAATATCTACAACAAGGGCCGTCAGAGACGGACAATGCTCCCCGAATAAGGCATTGTCACAATAAATGTATGCCATGGAGAGCACTTTATTGTCAAGGGCATCTGATTTGCTACTCAAATATGAAATTTCATCAAATTCTGACCATTAGACTAGGAGAAATTAGAGAAAAACTGTATTTGACCATAAGTCCCCTTTTCCCACGACAAGGCCTCAAATCCAAAAACGGGGAAAAGTACATCGGCATTTTGTCACAGGGAGTTCACATGGTAAGTTTCATTTGATTTGGCCCAAGGGTTATGGAGATATTGCTTCGGACGGACGGACGGACGGACGGACGGACGGACGGACGGACGGACGGAATGACGGAATGACGGACGGACAGGACGGACGGACGGACGGACGGACAGACGAAGCGGCGACTATATGCTCTCCCTTCGGGGAGCATAAAAATTTACAGAAATAAATAAATTACATATAATCAGCAATCTCTCATTTTCCTTCAATATTTTCTATGTTATAAACATGCATACATGTATATTCTACTTTTAATGTCAATTCTTTTGTCATCTGTAACTCTTTTTGAGTTGGTACAGTCTAAATGTTAGCCATATTGGGAAAGGGTAAAATCAAGTAATCCGAGTCAGTGGTGACAATCCTTTGATTCACATGAACTAGGAAATGTTGTAAGACGATGATCATCATTTTCTTCTTTTATCTCAATTTTTTAAGATTTTTTTTTTAATTCTTTAAGCTTAGGTATAGCTCCAAACTGTGGATTACTTAGGAAACAGTACAGTAATTCGAGGGCTTGGTGCAAAACTATTGTAACTACATTTTGTAAAATTTTACAGGAGAGGGAAAAAACTTATTGATTTTCTCAAAGTAAAAGAGGAAAAATGTTTTTAAAATTATAAATATCTTTTTAACTATACAGAATTGAAACCTAATATTAGAACACATGATGTATTCCTTCCTAAAGATTCAGAAAATGCAAAAAAGTGAATTTCTGAAAAATATGTAGTTACAATAGTTTTGCACTGAGCCCTCGAATTGCAAAGACATATACATTCTTGGCAAGGGTTAATTGAAATAAAATCAAATTTAATTTGAGACAATTGACAACTGTAAAAAAGCCTGTCACAGTATATAAAATTGGCGTTCTCTTTAATATCTTCCCAGCATCTTACTTGTCAAATACTTGAAATTTCAAGGGTTTCTAAATTGACACTGCTGATAAGCCAATTAGGCTTACAGCATCACAAACCATCAAAACTTTTATCATTAATTGGATCAACCTTTGGCCTTTTCATTTTACTCAGACCTATTCTATTCTTAACTCAATTGACTAAACTTCGGATTGTTCTGAATGTTAAGATCCTAAAGTCAACAAAAATCAATGTTAGTGCCACTCAATGTAATTGCTATAACTTAGAAAGCATTGGGAGAAAAGAGGATATGCTGATTATCTGTCAATTTGCCACTTCCTTTCCTCAATGTTTCAAAAATCTTTTTGTTTCATCAGAGATGTCAACACCATGGCTTGTTTGGGAAAGTGATTAGAAATCCCTGACTTGGACTGAAATTGTATGATTACCCCCCCCCCCCCTCCCTTTTCATGATCAAATAAAATACTCCCCCCCCCCCCCCCCCCCCCCAAACTGACACTGTTTCCTACAGGCCTTCTGTGATACCGAAATACCCCATTCCCACACGATGACTCCTTTTAAGGCCTTTACAGATAAAGCTTTTAAAAAAAATAGTGTGGAAAAAGAAGAAATTGCTTGTAGCAAGCAATTTCTTCATTTTCCACAACATTTTTTTTACCACAAAAGACCCCAAAAAATGTTAAATTTCATTCATTTGCAGCATCTTTAAATTTGGACAAGTCTAAAATTGCGCCTTTTGGTAATGGGTTAAACTATAAGTATCCAGTAGTCTTTCAGATAACATCATTTCTAACGGAGCCTTGCTTTATGATAGTTTATGACATGTTCTAAAGTGTTGGTTTATCATTAACCCCACATAAAAACATTAAACTCTTCATATGATAAGCCTTTCAGGCTTTTGAGATCTTTTCACCTCAAAACTTGGCATTTAAATCAAATGTTCTTTCATATTGTGAAATGCTGTTGTAATTTTATGTGTATCTACATCTAATTTGAATTATTTTAACCCTTTCTCCATTGACAAAACTTGGACTGTTTTATTATTTTAACACTGCTGCTGACAAATTATGGATGTTGATAAATATAGAATAGAGTAGATCAATTATAGTATAGAAAATATTGAGACAAAAGGAGGAAATGTTTGTCATCAGATTTTTCTATTGTCTCAAAGTTTTCTGCCTTTTAATGCACATATCCCATATTTTTCATCATCTAAAGCATTATTCAATTAAATTACAGCAGTCCAAATTATTGTCACTTGGGAAAGGGTTTAGGACCTCAGTTAAGTGACAAATTACCAATTAACTTAGCGATTATTCTTCCCATTTAACAGCAGGGTTTTCATTACTTAGAACCCTAACTCAAAAGTAGCAGCATCCACAATTAAACCCTTTCCAAAGGTAGGGCCAAATGGCAAGATTTGAAACTGTTGAAATTCAAAGGTGTTGCAGATGACAAAATTAAAGTTTCTGATAATTTTCTTTAATAGGGTGGAAAGTACTGAGGAAATGGTCCCATTTGAATGGTCCCATTTAAATGCTGCTCAAGACAACAAAATGGGTGTTGGCAAAGTTAAGATTTGGGTATAATACAAGTCAGAAAATATTGAGGCAAAAGGAGAAAATACTGGTTATCAGTATTTTCTTGTTTTGCCTCAATGTTTTCCAAAACAACTTCTACTATAGGCGTCAGAACCAGGACTTGTTTGGGAAAGGGTTAAATTAAGAACATAAATTTTACTGTTTTCATCTCATTTCAGAATCATATTTTACCAGTAATTTATATAGGTTAAACTTAAGTGATGCAATTAACACTACTTACATGTCATCTTATAAATGTTTGACATTTCAATTTTAAGAGGCTTTTTTTTTGCTACTGAAATTTTCTTTTTCACACTTAAGTGTCTGTGCTATACATTCTGCTATACATTCTGTACCAACACTAAAATAGACATTACCAAACAGCAACTGCTACGGATCCAGAATTTCTGTAAAGGGGGTTCGCACATACAAATGGTATTGATTTGTTTTCCAAGATTTACACAATTTTGAAAGAATTTCTGCATGAAATAATCAGGCTTCAGAGGGGGGTTGTTTGAAACACCGCCCACCCCCTCACACCCACACCCAATCCCCTCTGGACCCCCCCCCCCCCACTGAGAGAGAGATATATCATAATTATCCAGGAACAAAGTTTCCAGATTGGTTTCATCTATGCAAGAGGACAGAGTTCTTCTAAATTCAGAATACATATGGCACGAAAAGGGCCTTCAGAAGCTGAATGCAACTTATATGCAACTTAAAGATTAGACAAAAAGGGGAAAACCACAATACAGTAAGCAGGTCACAAGTTTAGAGTTTAAATTATCTGCATGTAATTATCCTGTGACTGCAGGAGGAAACGGTACTTGTATCAAAAGTGTCACCAGACTCAGTCTGTTCTCCTATCTTCTATCAAAATCTTAAAACCCTTTCCAAACGCCAAAAATTTAGACTGTTCCAAATCCAAAGGTGTTGCAAACGACAAATTCAAGCAAACGAAATTTTAATTTCTTTTGTCTTTTAGGATAGAATACATTGTGAGAAATAAAGAAATTGCTTGTCAAAAGCAATTTCTTCATTTTTCACAGTGTTTTCCAAAGCTTTTATCTTTTAGACAGTCAAAAAGAGTTAATGTGTGGGAATGGGTTAACCCTTTCCAAATGGCAAAAATTGAGTTCTAGTTTGAAAAGTACTGCAGACAATAATTGATTGATTGAATGGGGTTATAAATGCATCTTTCAACTGCTATGGTCATTTTTTCGCCTGTAGAAGCTGTTAAATTGGAGCAGCCTTAGTTTCATCTTTTGGGAAAATGTTTAATTTGCTATACTATCTGAGTCCTTTTTGTAATTTAGTTTCAATCATAGCTTACTTAACCACTTTCCTAACAGTAAAATTAAGACTGATGCACAGACAACAAATGGGTGTTATTATAAATAGGATCTGTGTACAATATCACACATAAAATCTTAAGGCAAAATGATAAAATGCAGGTTATCAGCATTTTTCTTCTTTTCCAGCTTTGCCTTAATGTTTTCTAACTTTATTTTATTTAACCATTATTGTGTCATTCGATAAAATCAAATTAGTGACCAATGACAGATCACAAAAGGTGGGACGATGCCAAACTTTACAGCACTTAAAATTTTATCTCAGTTATCTACGATAAACAAGTCATAATTTTGTCACTAGGGGCATATCTCCTCAAATATGCCCCCCTTATCCTTTTCTTAACCAATAACATGCTAAAATCAAAGTCTCTGGACAAGAAAGCTCTGGGAGAAAAGGAAAAATGCTGTTTCACAGCATTTTCCCATTTTCTCCCAATGCATTCCTTGCTATAAAAAAATCTATAGATTTCTGTATGGCTGAAATACATCAAAGTAGTTTTCTGTAAATTCAAGAATAAAAATTTTCAATGAAAGGATTATCTATCTGCTTTCACAAAGGGCATGACTCTTGCCTTCTAAGAGCAATTTTAATTATTTCACACAACAGGGCCCTTTTGTTTTAACCCATTACCCATTACCAAACAAAAAATATTAGTCTTGTCAAAATTCAAAATGTTGCAGATGACATTTACAAGTGAATGAAATTATACACTTATAATCTTTCTTCGTAGAAAACATTGTGGGGAAAAAAGATATAGCTTGTCACAAGCAATTTTGTCATTTTCCACAACGTTTTCCAAAGCATCTATCTTGTGAGGTGTCAAAAGGCGTCATTATGTGGGAATGGGTTAAACATGGCACATTCTTCTAACCCTCTCCCAAACAATGCCATATTTATACAACCAGAGGAGACTTATTTGGATAACACTGAAAAAAGAAAAAAAATATTAATGCTTTGCAACAAAAATCTCATAACTGCAGCTTGCTTGAAGCTGCAGTTATGAGGTTTTTGTTAAAAAGCTGTGATATGCACCGTGATATATGCTTTTGCACTGCTACCTTGTACTAACATCCAAAACTAACTAAACTACATTACTTTTAAACAGACTTTGATGATTATCCTGTCCTGCAATCATGCTAATGTTTTATAATTACATGTATTTGCAAATACCATCTTCTGCAAAAATCTTTAATCTTTACCTGAACTACAATGTTCTGGACAGGCTTGAGTTCAAAGATGACAAAGTAAATTTGATCTAAAGGGGAAAATCCATACAAGTATAGTAATACAGCATAGGAATTAGTGAAGTAGATCTAAGAGTACAACGCTGGTTACAGCAGCCTTTTCTTCTTTTGCTTATTTTTTCCTGACATGTTCTACATATAGTAAATCAAAGCCCTGGGGATTGTGAGGGGAGGGGTTAAGAGAGACATTTGCTGGAGACAGTGTTTAAGAAAAGAAAAAGCCCTCATTGTTAAATGTTGAAAAAGCGTCATTTTAATTCAAAATTACAATATTGATGTGTTTTAAATGAGGCATTCATCTGATATTATTGCAAAACATTTAAAATTAACCCTTACTTTGAGCATAATCAATAACATTGATTTTCACTTTTTTGGGGCAATTTGTTTTACCCCCACAATATCTCAAATTGAGAAGACCTTCAGAATTCATGTTCTTTCAAAATCAGTAACCTTACAAATTTTGAAAGAATATTAGTTGTGCATACAACAGAGAAAACACTATAGGGAGACATTTTTTGTATTCCCTTCATGTTTTTGAAAGTTCTTCATAAGTTTTTGTTTTTGAAAGTTCCCAACATTTACAATATTATGTGGTTCATCTAGTTTCCACAATAAATCTTTTACATGATGCTGAAAAAAATATCAAATGTCAAAAGTATCGGAAAATTTTCTAACAGGAAAGAACTGCTTTATCAAACAATATATTGAATTGAAAAAGTCTCTTTTTTTCCCATTTTCATTCAATTCATGTGTTTATTAATGTTAAGTCAGAGAATGAAAAAAATGATTGATGATCTAAGAAAACAGTAATATCGATAGCCAAGTGGACCATGAGTCAATAGCCAATCAAAACCATCTGAGGAAGCCATGTGACATTCGATAATCGCTAAAATCCAATATCAGGGTTTTCATTACAATTCTTGATGACGAAGATAGGGAAAATATTCCAATCATACAGAGAAGTAGAAAAAAGGGGTAAAGACGTTCAAAATTTGTTATTTCAAATCAAAACCCTATGTTGTGGGTACTCATTTGAATCGTCTCATTGAGACGATTCAACTGAGTACCCACATCATAGGGTTTGACGATCAATTAATGAAATATTGCAAATTTGAAAAGCTATTACCATTCTTATCTGTAGCTCTGTCGTATTGGTAATGCGGGAAATAAATCAGAAATATTATACTAGTATGAGATTAGGTCTGAATATGTGATTTTCTATAGATTACGAAAATAAAAAATGAATAATATATGCTAATGAAGTTTCATGGCAGACGGTTAAATAAAGAAATACTCCGATAATATCAACATTTCGCTCAGATATTCCTATCACAATCATATCCGAGTACATAAAAACAGGTCGCAAATATAATTTTTCCTCAACATTATTGTGTTTGAAAAATCCATGAGAGCTCTTGTTACAAGGCTTTAATAGGCAGAGAAGAATTTCTTACCACTTTCCAACACAACCTAGTTTTGATGTCTCTATTAATAATCTATTGGGAAAACATTGATGAAAAAGTAGAAAATGCAGATGATATTTTGCCTTTAAGTAAAATAGCCTATTCCCTATGCTTTATTTCTCATAAATACTCCTTTTGTAATAGACCATGATTATTGTTGAAATATCTTCAACAACTTTTACATTGGAAGTCTAAATTTCTGCTATTTGGGAAATGTTTCAACAACCCCTAGGAGCTCTAAATCATGTAGATGTCATTCTTATTACTCATCTTAGATGCATGCAGAGACATATATTATTATAACATGTCTCTGATAAATGTGAGTTGTAAGAGCATTTTAAGGTAGTCCACTCCTAATGAGATTCGCCCGATGTCTGAATTATTCGGGCGTTGTAATTTTCCACTGCTGAATCATGTTTACGAATGCGCCCGAAAAAGTTCGTGTATCAGTATGTAACGGCGGCGCTCGAAAAAAGTCTGATGTTTTATGAATCTCAGAATGGCCACATTACAGGTATTGTACCTTAATGAGCACGAACATCATACTTTATTTCAACTCTTTCTTTGATCGCAAAAACTTACTAAGTTAGACTGGTCTAAATCACACATGATTTAAGCATTTAGACAAGAAATCAAAGAATGATACACCCAGCCTGAATGATAAAGTAAGCCACTGAGCAGAAGTCAGTGAAGATTTTCTGTATTAGGTTCTGCCTTAATCCGAGTCTTCTCTGATGTAAATACGCTCTTTGATATTTTGATTTTTCGCTTTTTACATCAGAGAGCGTTGCTCTTTGAAAACAGCGGAAAGTTCGGTAACGTTACAAGAAGTGAAGCTTTGTTTTTGTGTATCATATCGAATCACTCGGTAAAACACTGTAGGGTATAGATCAATAAATCATTTTTTGTCATACCTGACCAAAAATTTCATTTCAAATCGGCCTGCTGGAAGAGTATAACCTTTGGTTTTGAATGGAAGGTCAAGGTAAACAAAGGCTGCTCAGGTGATGGTTGTTGCAAAACATTGCCTATAAACCTTTTAGAAATACTTTTTGGTCGTAAATTTTTCAACATGTATGACAATAAATGGTTCATTGATCGATATCATCAGGGGTTTTAACGATAGCATTTAAGATCGGACGGTGAACGATGCGCAACAATTTGTTGAGAACTTCTTGATTTTTTCAAAGAGCAACGCTCTCTGATGTAATCCGAGTCTTCTCTGATGTAAATACGCTCTTTGATATTTTAATTTTCGCTATTTACATCAGAGAGCGTTGCTCTTTGAAAACAGCGGAAAGTTCGGTAACGTTACAAGTAGTGAAGCTTTGTTTTTGTGTATCATATCGAATCACTCGGTAAAACACTGTAGGGTATAGATCAATAAATCATTTTTTGTCATACCTGACTAAAAATTTCATTTCAAATCGGCCTGCTGGAAGAGTATAACCTTTGGTTTTGAATGGAAGGTCAAGGTAAACAAAGGCTGCTCAGGTGAGGGTTGTTGCAAAACATTGCCTATAAACCTTTTAGAAATACTTTTTGGTCGTAAATTTTTCAACATGTATGACAATAAATGGTTCATTGATCGATATCAACAGGGGTTTTAACGATAGCGTTTAAGATCGGACGGTGAACGATGCCCAACAATTTGTTGAGAACTTCTTGATTTTTTCAAAGAGCAACGCTCTCTGATGTAAATAGCGAAAAATCAAAATATCAAAGAGCGTATTTACATCAGAGAAGACTCGGATTATCTCTGATGTAAATAGCGAAATCAAAATATCAAAGAGCTTATTTACATCAGAGAAGACTCGGATTAGTTCTGCCTCTGGCACAGTGACAGGTATTTTCTTGAACTTATTCTCTCACAATAGATGATCTATTTACAAAATTTTAGTTTAAACCTTATTCTGATTGGGACTTGAAGATATTGTCCGGAAAAAAGTCTAGCATATTTTGTTTCGCGTTTTCGAGATCTACATATCCCGACCGACTGGGGAACAGAAGTATGAATCAGTTCTTGCAAAGTTGGTTCGTTTCGTTTTTCCGGGAAAATGTGATAACAAGGGAGGTCACTCTGGATGCACATTGGTAAAAGGGGAAGTTACTTTTCTAAAAGTATAGTATGTATAAAACTTGACTATTTAACTTTATAAATCGATCAAAATGAAATGACTACTAATTAAATCTCTCAATTAATCGAGCTTCAGGTAATTCACTCTTCAATATTGAATGTTACAATGTAACAAAAAGTAAATACTAATGCTCTTTCTAAATCTTAGTCTGTTCATAGAATAATTTATATAACATCTGTACCTAGCTGTTTTGTTCTATTCTATTCTGTTCTATTTCTGTTCAAAAGCAGACGAAGTCGTCAATCTGCTGTCTTTTATATGGAAATAGAAGAAAATAGGTTGTAAAACAAGGCAAATCCTAAAATCAAACGTACGTAGCTTGCCTATTTTTATGTGCGTAGCCTAGATCTAGGTGCTGATAGGCATAGTCCTACAATAGGCTAGCTAGATTTTACTAGATCTAGTATCTAAAATCATTTCCACGAAAAACAAAACCAAAAAAAAAAAAAAAAAAAAAAAAAAAGAAAAAGAAAAAAAAAGAGAAAAGAAAAAAAAAAAAACATCTGCTTTCACAGTGGATATGGTGTCATATAGCCGATATAGGCCTATGTCAGGTTCCGGTCACCAGAGAAATGCTTGATTTGATGGTAACACAGTAAAAGAGCGAAAAGAATAAAGAAAATGAAAAGAATTGGTAAGTAAACAATTGAAAACATCCCATCTGATTTTTGTGAAAATTTGTTGACCCCTATTGTTGAATTCAATCAGGTCTAGATCTATCTAATATCGAATAGGCCCTACATCCAAATTTGCTAATAGCTTAGCCTACAGCTGCAAGTTGAAATCTAGATCAAAATATGAATGATAAAAATAGTGAAAGTCGTGATTTCAGATCTGAATACTTGGATTCCTGTCACTTCATGGTACAATCTTGGTTAATAGATATGAACGAGAGGGGACAAATCTCTTCATCCTTTGTTTCCTTTAGATTTATAATGACTTGCGATTACAAGCTTTGAAAGACATATCTGTACCTTTCCGCACGTCAATATTCAAGGGAAATAAAAAAATGGCATTAATCGAATCCTGTGCGGGTCAAATAGGATGATACCGGTATGCATTGAATATTGAAATTACAGATAAATTATGTATTTATTGTTCGAATTGTGATTTATGCATTAGTGATTTATCACCTAAATACTTGCAAATGAAATATCGCGACTTTTCTCTCCCAAACGTCTTTACTAGCATACTCCTTGTGTAAAGTTGTAGTGTTACGAACTTGTTTGTTCATATGTGATTTTTGAAGGTTCGGGGATATGTTTGAACGCATAAGGATGCTAATACAGTTAATCGGTCTATGGAGAACATTGCAGACATATTAAAAACGAAACTTGGTTTATCGTTGAGACAAACCTCATTTTAAAGAAACCTTAAATTACTCCATGGGCCAAAGCCAAACAGAAATAATATTATTCGCAAATTATTTGGAAGAAAGAAATTATGACAAAAATCAATCCTCGATTGAATTGTCAACGATTTCAAAAGAGCCTTCACATTATATTTGTGTAATTTACCTTTCGCAAATGGGTCTTGATAGTAGATCGTTATCAATGGGTTTATGATTTGATGGGGCCTGATACGTCTTGGCGTAGACCCGGGATAAAACCCCAATTAAAAACGAAATTTCCTTTTATAGGGATTGTTATCACGGACTTTAATCTTTCATTTTGACATCTATATGTATACCTCTCAAATATACTTTTTCTACTTTTAAATCCGCACTGAAAAAAAATGTTGCGATAAAGATCCAGATGATCTTGGGCCGCTTCAAAAGAATCTCAGAATATATAATGAATACGAGTCTCGATGGCCCTTGTGTCATTAGAAACATGCACGGATCCGTATGATCTATCTATCAATACTAACATTTTAAAGGTTCAATATTGTTCAGTGGTGCTCTAAAAGAGTAGATACGCCTACTACAGGTAAAGAATAAGCCATTTGTGAACAATGTATCCTAGTCAGACTGTACGTCCATGTTGGTCTAAAATGTTATAATGACATTTGTTTCAAATTTTGGCTCAAACATAGTTGAAGAAATAAAAGTGGCGTGTTTTGTGCTAGTAGGCCTAAACGCGTAAATCCATTTGGTACTTCTTCTCACCCTTTTACTCATAAGGTAGATCAAACATTTTGTTTTACTTG
Source organism: Fragum sueziense (assembly GCA_963680895.1). NCBI lineage: Eukaryota > Metazoa > Mollusca > Bivalvia > Cardiida > Cardiidae > Fragum > Fragum sueziense. Next base: position 16,083,296 of record OY804599.1, on the reverse strand, counting down.
CAAACGTTGTCTGTATGAAATTCCAACAATTTCTTCCTTGATAATAAAGTTCTGGATTTTTTTAGGATTTACATAGTATGTATAAAAGAGTTTAAAAAGTGCTGACCTTGTGAGGTTCAAGTCCAGCAAGTTTATTTTATCTAATCTGTTACTATAAGTACCTAGTGAAACCATTATAATTAGATTTATATTGACACAAATTAAAATACATTTGATAGAGCAGAGGAAGATATGCTGATTACCAACCAGACTGACCCAGCACAATGAATTACGTTATATATGCCTACTGATATTTGGCTTGTAGTCTACTAATTCTTTGAATTTTGACTATTTTAACTCCGTGTTGATCGAGAAAAGGTTTAACAAACCTTTTTACAAGGTATGAGAAATAGGCGGGATAATTAGGGAGCAAAGTATAAGTTATAATCTTTGTATTTATCTGCAAATTGCCTGGATCACTTAAAGGCCCCCATTATCCACGGATTATTTCGCACTAGACAAGGCGAGTACAATAACACTTTCTGATAATAACACATAAGCTACGATATCTCCTAGATAATATTTCTATCCGAGGCCCGGATAGAGGGATAAGTAAGGCAGGGACTTGCCCGTCCCTAAAGTATTCTCACATAACCTTTACATAACCTTTCCGATCATCACCACATTATATGTAATTAATTCATCATTACAAAACATGAGTAAGGTCAATAAAAGGACCAATGCCTTTCCGATCCTGACCATAACTTGTGTTGGACAAAGTCAATTCACAAACCTCAACGGGAGATCACGTAATATGTAAAGATATTTTATATTTGTACCGGTCGATTGCCAACATTTCAAGGAAAAATATTTCAATTAATTTTCATTTATTTCCTTTTTCTTCTAGATCTGTGGTCAAGCTATTTGTATTAATAATCAAAAGGGCGATTAATTGTATGTATTGTAATATTACATTTACAGATAACAAAATAACTTAACGTAAAAAAGTGTTTAAGTAAAACAGTAAAGAATAGAATAAATACATAATTAAACAAGAGGTCTAAATGGATTGCCAAAGAATCTTTATTAATGGTAGTAATAGTAATCATCACGATCTAGAATGAAAGCCAAATTGCCAACGAAAAAGATGAATAGAAAAATGTAAATACATGAGTTGAATGCATCTAATCCTCTGTCATTCGAGGTTTGTTCATTTACATGCATGATGTGCATTCAAATTGACCAGAATTGACAGATTGTAGAAAATAAAATGACATTCAAAGAGATAACATTTTGACAACTTAAATCCACTATTTGAATATTCGTCCAATGGTAACGTAATAATTGGCATTAAAACGAGACATTATTTCAAAGTGAAGTATAACAATAATTCCTACCTAGAATTGTAAATATCCTGGCCACCTTTATTGTAACAAACCAACGAACAAACTCTCGGTACCTATTTTATCTCTCACACCAAATAACCTGGTATATCATTAATCTACACTCTTCCAGAACGAGCCTTATCCGTTCTTGCTAATAAGCCCTATCAGGCTTGCTATCACAGCAGTTCATACACATAGAACATAGCATCCCGCATTGTTAGACCTTTATCTCTAGTTTGCATGTTTGAGATAAGACAAATTGGGTGTAACCTTTAATTGGATACAATTTATGAGTTAAGGAAACGTGGGCACGAACATCCATTTGTTCGCTTAAGCTGTCGACAGGTTTTGGATCTCAAAGAAACAAATCGACCGGAAGCCTTATCATTAACGACGTAATTTTTGCCCTCGTTCAGATCTTTCACCATTTTTAATTGACTGAATCGTTTTCTAATCGTCTGCCACGAAGTATTTATGACAAACTGTTCTCATATCTCTTGATTTCAAAGGCGAATTCCATAGCGCCCAGGAAACTCAAATGGTAAATTTTCTTACTCGGCTTCTTTAACTGTCTAAGTAAAGAGGTACCCAAAAACTTATGACGGAACTATTTAAAAGCACCAACTATTAAAAAAAAAAAAAAAAAAAAAAAGAAAAAAAAGAAAGAAAACAAGAAAGAAAAAAAAAATGAGTAGCTAGGCCTAGTCATAGATGAATATATATTTTCTGTCAAAATTTTATCGAATATATGATTATTTTGGCGATTTGAAAAATAATTATGTTACTATATACATGTATGTAGGTATATTACATCAGAAATAAAAGACCGTTATCAGTTCTCCGAATTCTAGTCTTAATTTAACGAGTGTATCTCATTTGAGTAGGACCCCTTAACCATGTAAGTATAGTGGTCTTACAGTGCACACGCACATAATGCATCTTTGAATGGCTTATCTTTATTATCGAACGAAAGTTGTACAATACAGGAAGAAATATCATGTGAGAAGAACATTATTTCGGAAGCATTCAAGATTGTAGGACACAATGAATCCAGTAAACGAGAGTAAGGAATCATAAATTTCCAAACTGGGCGTACTGTGATTCTCAGATTGTTATCTGACAAGCTTTAATCCAGTTGTTGTAACGAAGTTGATAAACTAAAATCTGACACTTTCTATGGTGAACCAACAGCACCAGAAAATATAACTTATCACCCGGTAACTCAGGTTTTATCATGTTAACAAATACTATATTTTACAATTTTTGCATGCGTTGGTTCGAATCTTTCAGGTGTCGGCCACCTGAAATATTCGAACCAAACGCATACAAAATTAAGCTGTTCCACATAGTCATGCAGCTATGTTTACCGTACATAATTTGTGCCTTTCTTGGTTTGAAAACCAACTGCTCGTGCTTTACTTTTTTACATGGTAGAATCTGTATACTTGTGCCATAATGACATAACCTGTGTATAGAAGGGGGTTTCTTTTTTTCTTCATTTTGTCAAAATTTATTTAGATATTTAGTCAATACGTCTACTTAATGTTTTCACTCTGCTTTGAAGGAACAGTGGTTTATTAGTGTTTCCCCCTTTTCAGTTTGTCTTTGAATCCGTGTCTACTTTCTATTTTTGAAAAATGCTGCAATAATAAAATGATTATATAGCCGTGGAACCGTATACATGTATTGGATATTTGTGTACAGAAAGAGGCATTGGTTTAGCCGAACATATTCTTGAATTATTATTTCATTCTTATCTGTTGGTGCCTTTGGTCCCATTACAGTGAATTTGTTTAAGTGTTGCATGTGAACAGAAGATATATTTTCCTCGATATACGACAAACTTAGATAAAGTGTCATCCCCACTTTATTCTGACAGACAATTATATGACATACCTACAGAGATCAAGACAAAAACTCGGATAAAGCATTGTCTTGATGCGTCGATCACGTGAAAGAACAGATCGTAAATTACGTTACAGAATTATTTGTTTAATTTACGTTACCGAATGATTTGTCTCCAGACGAAATGTCGTTTGTACCGGATTATGTTCATGATAAGTTGTTTAGAAACCGACCTCATAAAATTCTAACTTTCGTAGAGAAGATTCTGATAAATCTTTGGGGTAAAGATGTTACAAACAACTGAATATACAACATTACCATACATGATGTATAGAATTTGCAATCTTTTAAATGATATTACGGTCAAACATGACATAAGGTCTATTAACGAATGCAGATCTACTGATCACTATTGATATACCATAGTATATGTAAAGAAATTCGACGGTATCTTGGTGTTTATGCTGCTTGGTGAAGCTAGTTACCAAAAACTTCTCTGAGACTCTAAAAAGTGACCTTTTGATTCGTATCGTTAACTGTGCATACAATTTTTAATATGCTGCTTGTCTACAGAAAATAAGTGGATTTTTCCCTTCGAGGCATGACTAAGGATGAGTCTTATACAATTTGATTGAATCCAACTTATGCAATAAGGTCCTTTCACTTATGTTTTAGTCTGTACCCACAGAACACACTTCCGGAGGCAAAGACGATGGGTTGATGGGAAATCAACATTGTATACATGAAAATTATTACTAAAAATAGTCACAAATCGACATTATCAACACGAGGCTCCCTAAATATGTAGAGAAAACAATGACGACGCACGTTCATTCAATATAACTCGATAAAGAGCACGTGCATTCAACATTAAAACGCTTTAAGTTCGAGAGTATTGAACATACCAAAACGCTTTGGGATTGAGAGTATGTTACTAAAAATAACAAATACTAAACGTTTGAGCGGCGTTTTAAGTCTCCAAGGACGACTTTCGGAGGCTGTTGTGTGCGGGGGGGGGGGGGTCTTAGATGAAATAACCTTATTGTTCTTGGAAATTCGTTTAGCGATAATTCTTATTCTTTATTTCTTGATCATAGATCGATGTGGTATTTCTTGATAGTATGTTGTACAGAGGTTTCAGCCAGGTTCCCTTCATGTAGGGATTAAATCCAAGTTGCGTTACACTGGGTTTCATTTCATATATTTTTCGCTATTAAAAACATATTTCTCCTTGTTCATATTTCATAGCAAAATAGTTTTTCGTTTACAATGCACACGGCTGGTTGCTTTTGCGACAAGAACATAGACATATCAATCTACACAGGTATTCAAAGCTGACAGATTTACAGTGCCTACAGTACTTTCATTTCCTAGAAGTAGACCCTATGTGAAAAGAACATTTCTAAAGCAATTTCTCTGAAGCTGTCCCCTTTCTCTCTCGACGTGTAGTTGTATTTCACTGCTTTTTAGCAAAAATCACGTATCTACAGCTTGTTTAAAAGCGATCTTTGCGTTTTGAGATCTAGAATTATGACTATCGTAGAGTAAAAATCACGGGAAAGTCTTGTTCGTATTGACTACATCAGTCTACGCAGACAGGGTGCGTTAAGAGATGATTAAGACTTCGTGCTGATTCAAAACCATTCAGGAAAAGGAGATAAAATCTGGAATCTTGTTTTCTGGGGATATTTTGTGAAATGTTGCTGATGGTATATCGATTATTGGAAAGATGTCCGAGATTTTTATCACTTTGAAAAGTCTTGTGAACATCTGACTGGAGTAGGTAATACAACTTGCATTTACAAAGTTACAAGAGAGATCCAATATTTAACACATTCCCACATCTTGGCGCTTTTTGATGCCATCGGGATATTTTAAGGTTTGGAAAGCATTGTTGAAAATAAAGAAACTTCTTGTGATTCTTTTCAATTTCTACAACGTTTTCTACACAGACCAAACAATATCATAAAACTTTATTCACTTGAAATTGTCGTCTGCAACATTTGAATTTAGACCAGCCTAAAATATTGGCAACTGGTACTACACTGATTGCCTTTGATTCTTGAATTTTTTGCATCTTAACATTTTCAACAAATGCAAGAATACAAGAGGAAACTAAATCAAGTTGAAAGCCATTGCAGACGTCAAAACATTCCTTGGTGGACGTTTAAGTACTAACTGAAATAATTTGGAAATCATGGGAGCAAGGAAGAAATAATGAATATTGAAATATTCAACATAAAAGATCTACCAAATTCGGCGGATTCAGATTGAAGAACTTTTATCATCATCAAAATTTAAGGTAAACGTTACAAGTTCGGAGTGAATGAATAATTTAATTGGTCAATCGATTTTTGATTGACAGCGCGCGATTTGTCAATTACGCCCATTTTGAAGAAATGTTCACAATGAATGAAAATCATTTTGTAAGAGTTTTTTTTTTTTTATATCAGAATAAAGAAAGAATCTTCAAACAGAAGGTCTTAGTAGTCCTAGCTATGGTGATTATCACGAGATATAAGACAGGCCTCCATGGTTTTTATCTGTTCTCCATTTTTGAATCGATAAAATTGTGATACATATCTGGCGGTTATCTCCCGTGGCCTGCACATAAAAAAGCCTTATCTCCGGGCTCGGGAAGAATATTGAATACCAGGGTATTATATCGAAAACTCCGCCATGGATGCCTTGCTCATTATAGATAGCGATATTTGTCATTTTCTGATACGAGAAATTATCCCGCTTGATTTCTAGACAGGAAAGTATGGTGGTAAAATGGCGCCAAACAAAATTGTCGAATGCTTGTTTTAAAAGTGTTGTGACGGATATACACATTATTATAATACCTTTAGATATAGAAATATAGACCTTTTTAATTTGAATGTCTGTTTTGAATAAAATTGTCAACAACATGAGCGATAGCGCTTAAAATTGATACCCATACACGTGCATCATTTGCTCCATGGTGCTTTTTGAGCCGGTTTGTCTGGATTATTTGAAGTTGGTCTCAACGTCTTTTTCTTATTCCAAAATGGGTAAATTCAAGTACCATGAATGTTTTTCTATATCAAAATACTGTGTACAACAGAAGCCTAACATTTAGATGATGCACATTTAGAAAAGAGTGCATTTATTCGATTGAGTAGGCTAAATGTCAGCACAAAAGTATCTGTCGATTAATCCTTTCTCAAAAATGATACATTTTTTAACAGTTCTGAATTGAAAGCTGCTGCATAGGACAAATTTGGATAGAAATAATATGGGTTTTTAGTGTATTGTAACTCAGAAAATATTGAGACAAAAGAAGAAAATGTTGTTCATCAGATTTTTCTTCTTTTTGGCTCAAAGTTTCCTAAAGACGTCTCGGTAATGTCTAGATTGGGAAAGGGTTAATACTTGATAGCATCGTGACATCAGCTTTAGAAAACGAGAATTAATGATGAAGTTTCTGTGTTATTTTTAAAAACGTTCCTGGAAAACAAAAGATTATGATGATAAATTGATAATTGTGCTTTGTATCACTGCGATATAAAACATTGATAGCGCATGCGTGCTTCCAGAAAATCACGCAACCCACGATCCTTTCTTGTCATTTCTAAACAACAAAGTTTGAGCCAGACAAAGTATTTATTACATGCACAAAGAGTAGAGAATTTGTATGTCTATTGATCTAGTAAAGGAAATATTGAGGGAAGAGAAGAAAACGCTGATTACTAGCATTTTCTATTTTTTCTCGATGTCTTTCCACAAGTTATTTAAATAGAAATAAATTTAGACGCAAACACCAAGTCTTGTTTGGGTAAGTGTTTGTTAGTAATGGCATGACATAGTTTTTATTAGAATATTCCAAACCATATTTCAAAGGCCGATTCTTTTTCTGATGAAAGGACATTAAAATCTGCGTAAGCTATCTTTCAAAGTTCTCAATGTATATGCGTTTCAAACTCAATATTTGACGTCGCAATCTTATTTAACCCGTTACCACGGCACACAGTGACTCCTTTTGACTCTCCACAAGAAACTGGCTTTGTAAAACATTGTGGAAAATGAAGAAATTGCTTATGAAAAACAATTTCTTCATTTCCCACAATGTGTTCTATCCAAAAAGTGTTACTATTTCCAAGTATTATCACAATGAAAATGTTGTTTGCAACTTCTATGAATTTGGATCAGACGTTTGGGAAAGGGTTCAAGCTATAGAATTTACGAAGTTTTGGAAGAAAAGCAGGAATATGCACAATCCCTTTACTTTGTTATGTGGAATCATTCTCCATTGTATATTTGATAGCTAACTGCATTCAAAGTTTTCTCCCTTTCACAGACAGCATTATTTACTCATTTTCAATTGGGAGCGATTTTATAAAGTAAACAGGGACGTAATTTCGGACAAACATACATCTGTCTGATCTTCGTCTATATGCTGTTCTCTCAGTGATTGCTAGTGTATGGGATCACCATAGCACAAGCTCGAAAATATCTAGAACTTGTATCATATCATTTTTGAGAACATATTGACTGACTGTTGGCATTTTAACTGTAAAATATCACTACGCCTATGTTGATAAAGATCTAGATTAGAATCGTTTTAATGAATATTACAACACAATGACACTCTTATAGCTTTTTCCACAGCATTATAATGGTGCATGATGTACTTTTAACCCTGTCCATAAATTGGTGTGTTTTAATGCACCTTATACATTGTAGAAAGGGTTTGGAAAAACATTTTGGGTAATACTGAAAGCCAGCGTTTTCTACCTTGCCACAATATGTTCTTTGCGATATTGTACACAAATCCATCCTGATTAACACCCATTTAATCACATGTGGTTGCATCCAAATTGGAGCAGTTTGAATTTTTACCGTTTGGGAATGGGTTAAATAACTCAATGCTGTTGAGGAATGAAATATATTAAGGTTCATAATAATTAGCGATTATTCTAGCAATCTTTTTAACTTACCTTTTACCATATTAAACCGTTTTTACCTAGCAAAATTATTTTGTTTTTCTACAATCAATTGCCAATTTATATTGAGCTTGAACGTACAATTTATAATTTGTTCGATTAAAATGGTATTAATGTTCTACCGATTTATTCCTGACTCGGCCTACCCAGATAACGTCCTCATCATCTGCCAATCAAAGCAGTCCATTGAAGATTTTCATTTTCAATGGAAAAAACAACTTTGATGTTGCAATCAATGAAATTTATCTTAGATGCAATATCTATGAGAGCGAACATTGTCGCGTCACACACAAAATCTGATCTTGCTCATGTAGTCTGCAGTAGCCTAATTTAGAGAAATTTCATTACTTTGATCGGTTTGGTAATTCAACCATTTCCAAAACAACAAAATGTCAAACCAGTCAAAGTTGATAGATAAGCAATAAATTGAAAATATGGAATTAGTGTACATTATAGTATAGACATAAGGAAATATAAAGTTATCAACATTTTCTCCTTGTGCCATTTGCCACAATGTTTTTTTTTCCAATAAGAGCCCCTTTGTCAGATCCTGGCTCATTTGTACTACTTTTTATAAACATTCCCATTTTTCCAGACCCGAGCAGTCACCACATAAGATACAAAGATGAGTTGACACATCAATGACACCATAAGATATAAAGGTACAGAGACGCATCCTCGGAGAGTCCTTATCTCATCTGAATCCATGTTATTTTTAAATGCAATAAAAGTCGCTTTTTTCAGAGCTTTAACTTTGATATAACCCATGACAATTTTTTATGCTAATCCAATTCAAAAGGTGTTGCAGACAAAAATTTCAAGTGAATGACATCTGAAATTGTTTGGTTTCTTTGGGTAGAAAATATCGAGTTTTCATTTTCACGATGTTTTCCAAAGCCATAATCTTGAAGTTAGTCAAAAAGAGTCATTGTGTGGGAATGGGCTAACACGCCTATTTTTTCTCCAGACCTGTGCACCCACCGCATAAGATATAAAGATACAGAGACGCATCCCCCATATCTAATCTGAATCCGTACTGTTTGTAAACGTCATAAAGGTCGCTTTTCCAGAGCGTCACTTTGATTCAAGGTTGTCCATCCCTAAAGAAATTCGTGCGACGTCGGATTTTTTTTCGTGCGATGTTGTAAATATTCTTTACGTATCCAAATCTATTCGGACGAAGTCGTAAATATTCGGCGGTCGAACGTTCCACCGCCGAATGTTTACGTCGTCGCCCGAATAATTCCGATTATCGCATGGATCTCAATATAGGAAGACTACCTTAAAAAATTTCAATTGCCAGACTTGTGCAGCCACCGCATAACATATAAAGATACAGAGACGCAACCTCCATATCTGATCTGAATCGTGACTCGAGATGCAGTGTGCATATGCTTGAATGTCGCTGGCGCCATTACGATGTATTATCTCAAATAAACGACTGGTATCAAAATTCATCCCTGCATCTGTCAAACTCGAATAGAGAGATCAACTTTACCTGTCTCTATTGATCAAAATGAGCTCTTTAATACTTAAATTAGAAAATCTGATGACTTGAAGACAACAAAAAGACGATCATTGTTAAAAAGTTGAAGCCTTTACAGCATGGAGTTAATTAATTTGACCATTTGGCAGAATAGGCTATCAATGCAGTCTGGTCGAATGTACAGTTTGGTATATGCCTTTGTCAGCATGTTTGCGATATTGAGTGACCACAAAGAAACACCTAAATGTAACAGCTGTAACCAGATGAATTTTGCAATAACACAAGAAGATTTTTGTAGGCATAATTACATTAAAGCTGAAATTCATCTTCGTTTTCATGTCAAATAAGATGAATTCATCTGAAAGAGAATTGTCTAGAAAAAAGATTAGCAAAAATTGCGATTTAAAAAATCAACCCCTAACCCGAGTTATAACCTGATAAAGATACGTGATTTACAGGCGCGCGTAAAACGAAACTGAAATTTACCTGTGGACCAGATATGGATGATGACGTCCATTGTGCAATCCCATTATAGCCGTGTTAACCTTACATGTATAAACGGTCAACTTTAACTTCAAATTGCGGTGACGTTGCAAAAGCAAATATATTAAATAAAGGCATTTAATGGTGTTTATCATTTGGCCATTAAAGTGGAGAAAAAAATGTGACATTTTTTCGTGAATTTGAACAGTAAAATACAGTTATATTTACATGCCGTGGTCCAAAAATTCTCGAGCATTATACGCTTGATGATAGTGGAAATTTCCGGAAAAGTGCCTTTATATCGCTCTTTTAACCCATTCTCACACATTGACGCTGTTTGACGCCTCACAAAATAAAGGCTTTGGAAAACATTGTGGAAATGAAGAAATTGATTGTGACAAGCAATTTCTTCATTTTCCACAATGTTTTCTATCCCAAAAGTCAAACAATTTCAAAATTTTATCAAATTGAAAATATCGTCTGCAACTTCTTTCAATTTGGACGAGCTCAAATCTTTGCCGTCTTGTAAGGGGTTTACATGTAGATTTGGGATAAATGTTTCTTGTAAACCTCTTAAAAGATATATAATTATGTTGAGAAGTATTTTAGAAATGTCATTTTCTCCAATAACAAAGGAAATCCAACTCTTACATGAAATATTCCGTGAATTCTATCAATCTATGGTATGTCTTACACCTTGTATTATATTGTTTTTTTTTTTTGTTTTTTGGCCTTGAAGAGGCCAAATTTAGCATGTCATTTTTCTCAGGGCGTGCTGAATATTTTATCTTGTGAAAACGTTGAACGCAGATATATAGTGTTCTTGCGCGATGAAAAGTAAATCGGAACTGGACTAGATTTATACTACTTTATGCAGATTTTGTAAATTTCGACCCATGTACATTACAAAAGAAGTAAATACATACGTTGATAGCAGTAAAGGCATTTAAAATCGTAAAATATTTACAATCAAGAAATCGATTGCAACATAATATTATGCGCGGATCCATTCGCCTTCATATATAACCTACTCTATGTCACACGTTGTTCAACAAGTTCAGTGGTCGAGCGGTAATGGCGAAGTCTCAGAACTCTGGGGACCGACGTTCAACTCCAGCCATCAGCGTATAATTTTTATTTTTTTTTTACGAAATACTCGATGTGCAATAAATATCTTAGATCGTTCATTTGTATTTTACCTTACCTAAAACCTTTCCAAACAAAATTTTAGATTGTTCCAAATTAATTACGTAAAAGTGCAAACATAATTATTTGAAATAAATCTAGCTCGATTATCGGCCTGTCCGATCAGACCCGATGTGTCCGAAATAACCTGTCGTTGATGACTAATTTTGTTTTCCTCCTACCCGGTTTTATACGCTTAATACTTCTCATTAGGCCTACCGATGCCGGGGAAAAGGCTTAGAATTTTCTGATTGTGACATAAGATACAGTTTTTGTCTTCACCTATCTAAATAATGGCTGACGATCACTTAACTGTCCGAAAGTACCATACGTTCCTCTAATATTTAAAGAAACTCGTTCATTGCAAAATTTTCCGTAAATGTTCGTTTTCCCCCGCGAAAGAACTATTGGGTCCATAGAAATACCGGAACACCATGGAACGCATAGTAATTACCGGAACACACGGAACGCGTCAGTGATTACCGATACACACTTGAAATATTTGGTTTTCCAATACCGTAGGTAATAGTAACGATTTGTTATTCTTTAATCTGTTTTAAAAATTTGTTATTTATATATCTATGTATTTGTATGTGTTAGATAGTTATGTTTTAATAGGCAGATTTATGATTTAATAAGGTTCTAAATGATATATTGTGAAGATATATAGAAATAACATCACGATTTGTCGGCAATGCTTTAACTTCATTTAATAAATCGTTATTCAATCCATTACTTCATCTTGATTGTTTGAACAAGATATAAAATATGGAATTTACCATTATCTCACCCATTCCAAAATGTAAAAACTTTTGACTTGTCAAATTCCAAAGCTAATGCAGACGACATAATGGGCATTAATAAATTTGGAAATTGTGCTCAATATAGCACACACACAAAAAAAAAATACTGAGCAGAACGTACATTTTCTAATTATGCCGCATTGTTATCCAAAAAACATATTTTACCAGAGGTGTAAAGAAATATTACAAGATATACAGTTGATCTATTGTCAAGGTCATCTCCAATCTTTCTCTAGAAACAGGTATTGTCCCCAAAGATTAGAGAAGTAAAACAGTAGCACCCGTCTATAAAAAGCTGTCCAAAGTATAAATCCAGCAAGTATAGGCCAATCTCTTTAATCTGCAAAGCATCAACAATTATGGCGCGCATCCTGATAACAAACATCATGGGTCACTTTGATAAGAATAATCTACTTAGCCAGTACCAGCATGGCTTCAGAGCAAAACATACCTGTGAATCTCAATCGATTAGCCTTACCCAAGAAGCATACGACAATCTTGAAAATGGTCAACAAGCGGATATATACTTGAAATGGATTTTAGTAAGGCATTTGATTTGGAACCACCTCCCTATAGCCGTCTCAGATGCTACTACGCTCAGGGGCTCAGGGTCGCCCTACCACAGCATTCTGCGGCCCTACCCAGTAGCAAGTAACCGGTTGATGGGTGTACATAGTTTTAACTGTACCGTATAGACTTTTAGCTATACATAACCAATGGAAGAGGTGATTGTCTCATCCCATCGTAGGTCAAATATACATTCTATGAAGAACCCTGACCTAAACCGGAAGAAGAAGAAGGTTGATCACAGCAATTAAATATCCAAATTGAATAAGCTGGGTGTCCTTCCACTGATCTCAAGATGGATATAATCCTTCTAAAAGGATCGTTCTCAAAGAGTAGGTATTGATGATCACTCATCAACTACTCTACCAGTTCTCTTAGGCGTCCCTCAGGGTTCAGTGCTCTGTCCATGTCTTTTCTTAGTCTATATAAATGACCTACCAAACTGTATCCAATCCAAGACCAGACTATACTTGTCTGTAGAATCGGAAACTCAGGTGAGCGATATAGGGCCATCATGGCCCTCTTGTATATAATTAGTTTTGCTCGCATATTTTTATATAATGTCAAGATAATTTGCTATTGTGTTTCCATGATATTTCATGTTCTCTTATATGTTTTGACCTGCATGTTATAATTGAAATTTAACCAAAACATGTCTTTTTCAACATAAGAAAATGCCCACAAAGGGAAATTTAAAAAAAAAACTTCTAGCTTCAGCAGCAAAATAATAACAGATTTATTAACCCATTCCCACATAATGACTGTTTTTGACTCCCCTAGAGATCATGGGTTTGAAAAAAACATTGTGAAAAAATGTGAAATTATATTTAGTAATTACTTGAAATTGTCGTCTGCAACATCTTTGAATTTGGTCAAGTCTAAAATTTTGCCGTTTGGTAATGGAATGATAAAGGGTTTAAAGAACGACATGCACTTATTTTTTATATAATGTTCTGATAATATGCTATTGTGTTTCGATGATTTATTAACCAGGGGGCAGGGCCCAAATTATTCATGGTCTTAAGACCGCTTTTGGTCGCAGATTTATTGTTAACACAATTTGGACAGGAATTGATCATGCAATAAATAAAAAGGATAGATCTGCAATCGAAATCCTTCTTACCTGATCCTTGATAATTTGGCCCCCATGATTCTAGTGGTCATCCAGTACAGATGATTTCTGTTCATTTTACTTTTGTTTCATACCATACAGATGATTTCTGTTCATTTTACTTTTGTTTTATACCAAAAATCTGCATGTGTTCAAATTTGTTCGAAACTTCTTCAAAAGAAAATAAAAGATTAAAATGTTACTCTTGTTATTTTTCGTACACTTTCCAGGCCTTCAGCACTTTCAGCGCTTTGATTATTGCTGAAGTTGAAGAATATTTAAACTTTCTCATACCAATAATCTGCATGTGTTCAAATTCTTCAAGGCCTTCAGCGCTTTCAGCGCTTTGATTTATTATTATTATTATTATTATTTTTTTCATACTGAATTTTATTGGGTTGTTCAATTTGGGAAGACGCAATATGGAGCGTTAAAATCTTGGGTAGGGACATTTTATATGCCGTGATGTAACTTGTACAATTTTCAACCGTTTCCCAAAGACAAAATTTAAGTCTATTAATATGCGGCCCATTGTAAAAAAAACAGTGGGGAAATGTGAAGTTCTTGGTTATTTTTTTATTATTATTATTTTCCTGACTGAATCAATGCAAAAACTTGTTTGAGAAAGGGTGTGGTGAGCTAGCACTTAATATTTGCATGCAAGTGTCAACTGTTTAATGTCTTGTCTAACAAACTGGTATAATATGAACTACCGGTATTTGTTTGATGGGATTATTAGTATCAAAGGATTACGTAATAAATGGACTTGGTTGGTATAACACACCAGTTTGCAGGTGCGCTACCAGAACATAGTATCAAGAATACCAAAAAACTTTAGTTACGGCATTTTTGTCGCTATTTTTAACATGACTTACCGTTTGCTTCTTGATCCTTTACCAGATCATTTCTCGATGTTTAAAAAAAAAAACTCTCTGTTTGAAATATGGAAACATTAGGAAAAACCACTACCTCACTAATTCCCCTTACAATATGAAAATACTGTATTAATTTACTCTTTCCCATCCGAGATCAGGTTTCGACATCCACATTAGAAATCGTTTGGGAAAAAATCATTGAAAGAAAAGAAGAAATTGATGACGGTAAAGAATTTCTCACTTTCCCTAAATATTGTCAGTACTAAACCAAACACATTTTCTTTTTTTAACATTAGTTACTTGTCGTCTAAAAGCATTTACTCAAAAATTAAAATACTTATCTGAATTCTTCCCAACATAATGTAACATAGTTAAATGTCATTTACTTCAATATTTGCGTACTAATTATATACTATTTATGCATGTATTAGGCCATTAAATTCTTTAACAAGTTTTTGCATTTTATCAGTCAGGAAAGTAAAATACCGAAATAATTTCTATCAAAGAACTTCACATTTCAACGTTGTTTTCTTTAAAATGGGCTGCATATTTTTTAGACTTATATTTTGTCCTTGGGAAACGGTTGAAAATTGTGCGAGTTACGTCAAGGGATATCCATACCCAAGGTTTTAATGTTATATATTGCAACTTCGCAAATGGAACAGTCTTACAAATCTTAGTTTGACAAAACAATATAATACAAGGCGTGAAACATTCAAAATATTGGTACAAATCACGGAATAATAAATGTAAGAATGGGATTTCCTTTGTTATTGGAGAAAACGACATTTCTACAATACTTCTCAACATAATTATATATCTTTTAATAGATTCACAAGAAGCATTTATCCTAAATCTACAGATTAAAAAAGCATATTAATTGCACTATTCAGTAAATTCCCACTATCACCAAGCGTATAATACTAGAGAATTTTTGGACCACGGCATGTTAATATAACTGAATTTTACTGTTCAAATTCACGAAAAAATGTCACATTTTTTTCTCCATTTTAATGACCAAATGATAAACACCATAAAATGCTTTTATTTAATATATTTGCTTTTGCAACGTCACCGCAATTTAAAGTTAAAGTTGACCGTTTATACATGTAAGGTTAACACGGCTATAATGGGATTGCACAATTGACGTCATCATCCATATCTGGTCCACAGGTAAATTTCAGTTTCGTTTTACGCGCGCCTGTAAATCACGTATCTTTATCAGGTTATAACTCGGGTTAGGGGTTGATTTTTTAAATCGCAATTTTTGATAATCTTTTTTTAGACAATTCTCTTTAAGATGAATTAATCTTATTTGACATGAAAACGAAGATGAATTTCAGCTTTAAGATATAATGTAACCTAAAGGAATTGTGTACAAAATTGTGTACCATGTAGCTCAGAAAATATTTAGACAAAAGTAGAAAATGCTGGTTATCAGCCTTCCTCTGTTTCCTCAATCTGTTCACAAGCTTTTGCCTTGGTGGATGTCAAATTAGGTCGTCTTTTGGAAACAGATAATCAAATGTCTAAAAACCAAATCGGAATAGGCCTAGCCACAATAGGTCTATATTGTTTCAAAATTTAGAGAAACATCTATCAAACATAATATTATCATTTTCATTCTCAAGTAAAAACCATTAAAGTAATTTGTCATAATGGAAAAGGGTTTCAAAAAGCCAGAAGTCTATCTTGTTTTGCTATCTATCGAAAAATGGATACTATCAGTTTCATCTTATTTGCCGTAATGTCACAAAGAGAATGTAGCTTTATATTGTCATTTGAAAACGTGTGTCATTGCATTGAAAAGTACATTTAATTAAAAATCTTTCCATAAACATGTATTGGATATTTCAGTTCGCTTTTTCCTTCTTAGTATGTCTTACAGCATTTCGACACCACTGTATTTCAAAATCAGCCTTGCCTAACTGTATTATGAACAAGATCTTTGCTACTCTCTTACAGTGTCTGCAGACAAAGTAGGCTATATAAGAGAAAAACATGGATCTAGATCTGACTGCGTGTATACGCAGGCTGATCTGGGTCCATGCTGGTCTCAAATGCCTTACGTGCCATTTCCAGATCCCGGCTTTTTAAATGTGATTTAATTTAAAATGACATGCCTTGAACATGTTTTACTGAAAATATGCATCTATCTCTCAGCCAAAATCATTTAATAAGTTACAGACTTCGTTTTTTTTCATACATGCAGTCAGATCTGTACAGTTCCTGATGATTGTAAAATTCTCCACTTGATCGCTTAAATTTTGTGAATCGTTTATAATCTGTATCAAAATGCATTTTTTTCGTATCTCTTTTAGGATTTCTCTTTCGTGTCTCATTTTTTTTTATTTTGAGCTTTACATTGGAATACTTAGGCCCACTCGATCAATATCACTCTTTTTACATGTCCCGTTTTGATAATATCTATGTAATAGAACATAAAAAATAAGAGACTTTCAAATACAGTAATGATTATGGCCAGGAGCGCTTTCTTTTTGCTATTTGATCCATGAAAAATGAACACGATTTTTTACTACTTTAAAATATTAAACTGAAAACATTATTAGCCTTATTATCACCATTATACACTGTTCATTTCTTGTGGCTTACAAAATTGGAATATTCCAATTTAAATGCCGTTGCAGACGAGAAAACAAATAAAATTAGTCCTTTGGGAAAAGAACTGGTGCCTAGTACAATGTATCTAGTTAAGAACATATGAACAGATAGCAGCCATATCTTAGATTTGATAACACCAATGCCGACTTCGATTGGCAATGGCTCGTGCCATCGTTGGGAACCAGCGCTGTTCTATCTATTATACTCACTCCCCCGTTTTGTGTCAGCCAATCAAGACCTTTGTTTACTAGACACTGATTGGTCCGCTGTTTATCCGAGGAGTTCCGAATGACGTAATGGAGCCATTGTCCGACCACACCTTTTCCGGTGGTCGGACTATAGCTCGGGCCATTGCTGTTCGATTGGAGCTATAGCTACGAAAATGACGTCAATAGCTCGCACTATTGGTGTTCGGTTGGGACGATGGCGCGAGCGATGGCGCGAGCCATTGCCAATCGAAGTCGGCCCAAAAGTCGTTCTATGCCAAAATATCTTTGGTTTTATGCTTAAGATTATGGTTCTTCAATTTTCATTGCGGTTTTAGTGATTTTGGCTGAAGCGGGTTTCAATTCAAACGTTGAGAAATAGTTGATGCAAAGATTTATCCCTGAACAAAGGAGCAGATAGGAAGGACATCGTCACTTTGTGAACACCACAAGTCGACTAGTTCACACCAACTATGTGAATTGTTTTGTCATGTTTGATTTTGATAATAGATACAATTAATCGATCAAGAGATATAATTCATAACAATGCCGATTCGTTTAACACACATTAAATGATCTCACGAAGTCAAACGCAACGAAACAATGAAACAAATGAACTTGGATATGGAACAAGGATCCTTATGACATTTCAAAATGATATAGATCTTGATCAGACTGTGCATATGCACAGTCTGATCAAGATCCATATTATTTCCATAACCTCGTAATTACCCATAGGAACCGTAAATGATCAGAATTAAAAGTGAACTCTAATTACATATCTAAATAGTCTCATTCTGATCCGATTCCATGCTGTAAGGTTCCTTTTACAATATCCTAAGCTCATTATGTGACTATTTACCCAAGTCTATCGCTGATCTTAGGCCTGTTTCTTCCAGATAAGTTGATCCCTGATTACGTTTGAGATACACACAAAATGTTTAAGTCCAACCTGAGTGTTTTATCGGTAGAAGTGATCGGAATGCCAATTCAAGTCTGTCTCAATGAAGATCTTTAAAGGTAAATTTCGTAATGAACACAATAGAAGTAAGTGAGTGTGAACAATGCTTGTCATTATTGAAATTCACCCTTACCCCAAAATGGTAATGAATTCATATAATAAAAATTGTGTCAAAAGAAGAAAAAAAATGTGTATTATCCCATTACCAAACAACAAAATTTTGGATTGTTCCAATTTGAAAGGTGTTGCAGACGACAATTTCAAGTGCTTGGAATTTTACATTTTTAGGTATTTTTGTTCAGAAAACATCGTGGGAAATGAAGAAATTGCTTGTCACAAGCAATTTCTTCATTTTCCATAATGTTTCCTAAAGCATGTTTCTTTAGGACCGTCAAAAGGTGTCAATGTTTGGTAATGGGGGCAAGCACAGAAAATGTTGAAGGAAAAGAGGAAATTGGCGATAATCACTAAAGTAAAACAATGTTCCTTCAATGTTTTACTTGAATATTTCTGCAAGAGACATCCATACCATGTTTTGCTTGGAAAATGGGTGGCTCATGCAGAGCAAAAATAACCATTGTATTTTTGACAAGATACACGTTCTTGAATCGATGATATTTGCAGATCACCTCTATGAGAACAGCGGGAGTTCAGATGAGACTTAACATTATGGTCACAGAAACGATGGACAATGGTGGTCTAAATGCATTGCAATGTTTCTAGATCCTGAAAGTCTCAAAATTAGATAATTACATTCTGAGTATGTGCGTCATGAAAGTGCTGATTTCAATTATATGACCATATAAAGGATTAATGATAGTGTTATAGGACTAACTTTCAGCACAATTGTCCAAAAGTTGAGGATATTTATTCATAATTTAATGAGAACCCTATCTCTTTTTGTTATCAGATATTTAACACCGGCAAGGTCTGCTAGTTTTCTTTGCTTGACCTTTAACTACGTGAACAACGAATTTTACATTTCCCACACCATACTTGAGTCTAAGCGAAGTGCTCCTTTTCAAATAAAGTTTTAAATACACAAAAAGTGACGTATTTGATATATTAATCAAGCTTATTTTTATCATTTGGTTAAGGACTATGTCAAATCAAAACACTGATGGTACCGAAAGTAGGCCTATTATTATTAGTCTAAAGTGATTTTCCAATAAACATTTCTTACTTCAAATGACAAACAGGTTGTATAAATTTTACAAGTCTATTCTATCAAATATCTATTTTGGAATCACGAAGCTACACGATACTGCTCAATCAGAGTAAATAGTACCACATTCTTTGTGTAAAAATTTAAAGGTCTTGAATGGTTTAATCAAACAAGAGTATAAAGGGATAAGGTGTCACTCGGTAGCTATATCGAGTTCTTCTTATCTTTGATCGGGGTCTATGATAAGGGTAGAGGATCACTACATATCCCCCCTAGAACACGAAAATCTCTTCGACCCCACCGACCCAATGTACATGCTTGTTATATCAGCAAAATTTTAAGTTCGCGAATTGCATTTAATTTTGTTGATCAATTAGTTGGCAATTAGTGGATGAAGGAAAAAGGTCTCGATATAGCTTATTTTCTCATACTCGTACACTTTTCACTTCTGCTTTATCAAACAGCACACATACACCATATATCTCATATCTAGGCTCATTCAATTTTGGCATAGCATTGCGACCAAAAGTTCCTGTTCTCACAGATTTAGAAAATTCAAACGTTATGATTATATCGCTCTTAAAGAGGAGCCTATTTCAGATATTAGTTTTGCAAAATTATCACTTATTTTTTCCGTTTCTTTTGGTCATAGTATGTGTCTTGCCTAGTAATTTTTGAAAGATGTGCTGACGATATTGCTGTTTTTCCTCGTAAGCTATAGTTACGTTCTTTTTATTTATTCTTTTAAAAAGAAAAGCAACGCTTTACAGAGCCAAATATGAAGGATATTTCTGAACAAAGTTCAAGGGTCATTGATTTCTATTATAATTGGAAAAAGATAACAATCGAAGCTCATTCGTTTTGATAACGATCTTTTTGATGCCGATAATCGATTTGTCGAACATTCTTTCAGCGGGCATGATTTAAGAGCAATTTTCAGTCACTAATTGCATTTCATAACATCACACGAAAACATGCGTCTGTGCGATGTTGGCGTGAAATTACATTCGTTTTAATGATACTTATAATTTGAATATTCTAAATGCGTTTTTGGCATTTTTCGTTCAATATTCAACATTTCCATTTTTGTTAAAACATGACATACACTGGGAGAAGAAAAAAAAATCTGTTCATCTGTCGGTATGACATGTCAAAACTCAGAAATAGAATTTACCTTTCACCCTGGCACCCTTCCCCTACACGCGTACACCATTAAAATCTGCCTAAATTTCTGTTGTTTCCAAATAACTTTCATTGTTTTCTGTTCATTGGTATGTTATGACTGGAATATTTAATTCAACATTACTTAAAATACAAAATATTTCATAAGTAAATGACCCCCCCCCCCCCCCCCGTTACAAAACAGATCGTCTTTGTGGTATCTTCATACGATTTATATTTGGTTCAAACGACGGAAATCTACTCTCTTTCGAAAACTTTCAGGGAAATGAAGAAAATGCTCACGACCAGCATTTTCTTCAGTTCCCTTATTGATTTGAACCAAAGTAAGGTAAAATCGTTGTATTTTAGGTATACTTCAACGTATATTTAGATATCTGACGCATTAAGACCTTTCCCTTTGGTTTTGGTGATGGCCTTTTTGCCACTTTAAATTCTCTATTATTTTATACAATATAGGAGAAGTATTTATTAGCTTAAATATTAAAATCGAAAATATTTCACAAGTAACTGAACCCCCGGTACAAAACAGCTCGTCTTTGTGGTAACTTTATACGATCTACGTGTAGATCAACACTCTAATCTGATCACACTTGTCGAAATGGGCTCTCCATTTTACTACCATTTGATAAATGATCATTTATCATTTTTACCCACTAAGATTTTACATTTCATAAAAATTGAGTTTATTTATTTTTTTCTCTCTGTCGTTTACTTTAATATTTTCACCGAAACAACGAATTTTTTTGTTTTCGTTTAATTTCAAACAGCGAGTTTTCGGTGACAAAATAATTCATGTGAAAAGTAGAAACTGTAAATATTATAGCAATAAAGTATTGGGAGAAAATGAGTTATTGCTCTTCCATATAGGTCGCAGATGCTAAAGGGTCTCTCTTTCCAGATCTAGGCTAAAAATATTTCCTGACCAGTATAACCCTTTCCCAAACAAGACCTGGTTTTCACAACCCTAATGCAAAAGGCTTGCGAAAAAATTGAAAAAAAAGAAAAGAAGAAACTACTGATAACCAGCAGTTTCTCCTTTTGTCTCAATATTTTCTGTGCCATATTTACACAAGACCTATATTTAATAACATTCATTTTGTCATTTTTTACAGTTTTTGAAGTGGATCACCCTAAAATTTTGTCGCTTGGGAAAGGGATAATCAATTATTATATATCACCACTGTCATTCAAAAACCTCGTAACTACAGCTTATGTAAAACTGTAGTTACGAGGTCTTTTTAACCCATTACCAAACGGCAATTTTTTAGACTAGTCCAAAATCAAAGATGATGCAGACGACTATTTCAAGTGAATGAAATTTTGAATTGTTTAGTCTTTTTACATAGAAAGCATTGTGGTAAATGAAGAAATTGCTTGTCACAAGCAATTTCTTCATTTTCCACGATGTTTCCCACAGCCATTAGCTTGTTGGGAGTCAAAAGGAGTCAGTGTGTGGTAATGGGTTAAGAAAAACAGCGATAGCTTATCGCTGGGTTCCATTCCAAAAACAATTATTACCATATAGACAAGGTTGGGTAATCGTCCGTCTCGTGGCCCCCAGATTTTATTTCCAGCAGTTATCATAAAGTGTCAGAGAATGACAATTAAATCTATAAAACCACGACAGATAAGCCTAAATACGCGAAATCTCATTATAAATATCTCTGGTTTAATACAGTTATAAACGGGATATGTTTTTAGCATTTTCCCAAACAAAACCGGCTTTGGAAGTCCCATGTAGAAAAAGCTTAAACATCGCTTCAATTTGAAAGCTGTTATAGTTGGCAAATTGAATGATATGATTATTCTAACGATTTTTAAAATACATAATTGTATTTACTATCTTACATCACATGAAATAATTATTGAGACAATAAGACAAAATGCTTCTTATTTCTTATTTTGCCAATGTTTCTTAACGTGTACAACCCATCATTAGCACTGAAGGGCCAGAGGCGAAATTTGAAAGGTGCCAGTTATTCCTAAACTGTGTTACATTTCCTTTCCAAATACAAACATAAGCATTTTGAACGGTTTAGAATTTTGAATTAATTTATACTTATGGAAATATTTGACAAAAATGTTCAAAATTACCTCCCTTGTATATGAATATAGATTAAAATAATATTTGTAAATCATTTTCTTCTTGAAGCATAAATTTGAAATCCGGCACGGTGAATCACCTTATGTGAAGTGTATTTACAAGTATGTGTAATATAGTGCATTTCGTATTGCTAGAAAGTAGTGTTTTTAATGATGGGTCACATACCTTAAATCCGATCATTAAATGCCTAAAAAACAGACCTTGATTGGGAAAGGGTTATCGTATGAGCATGATGGACGTGCAAAATATCAGTCGTAATGCTATCAATATTTAGGCAGTCACCAACCTCGCATAAAAAGTTGCATTAGATCTAACTACATGTAGTTATTTTTTTTTATTTAACGTGCTTTTGATGTTGCGCAATCAATAGGCATAATGCATTATAATGTTTCAATATTTCGTTGCTTTTTTTCAAACCTCCGCAACTACAACTTAAACAAGCTGTAGATACGAGCTCGAGCTGCAATAGGGAACGATTTTACCCAGTTACCAGTGGCGTAATTCCGTACAAACATAATAGTATTTATGTAGGTGTTGTTATAAAATTTCGTAACTACGGCTTGATGCAAGCCGTAGTTACGAGATTTTATAACAACACTGACGGTATTACAAAACATAAGGGTAAACCAAGTCCATTTTTAGCACAAATTTCATTGCTATGGTAGTGGACAATTATAAGTTGGCCGGAGAGAAATACTGCCAGAAGATCGATATCCTCCGCCTTATCGGGAATAACATTACAGTTCTGCTATTTTTATTTCATTTCTCCGCTTATCTGATAATCCCCGGATAAATGAGAAGGTCCACTAAAAACGGGAGATAGCAGCCTGGCGTTATAAAGCTCAGATTTTATAAGGGAGCTTTCATTATTTTTGTCACCCGTATCAGTCGATATCAGACGTCATAGGCCAAATCGTATCCTTTGCAATTATCGGCGGTTCCTTGTCCTGCTTAGAAATTCGCAGTGGGCAAAATAATATCATTAACGTATCCTTGTCATGTTTGGAACGTAACTTTGTAATAATCGTACGGTTTTTTCATCTAGTCCGAAAAGTGTTGTATATTATGTGATGTAAAATACCCATTAGGGTATGTCTCTTATTGGTACCTTATATGCTTACGATAAGGTTAATTAACGTTCTTGAGCTCGTTAACATTTGCAGAGGCCAAAGAAACATGTAAACAAACCGAAAAATATATGAATTGACTTTATCAATTAATAAAAACACCAAATTCCGATAATAATTTACCCAAAATCTATTGATTAGTGCGATAAAAAGAACTGAGGTAAAATCAAACATGTCTGTCATTGTTGTTTTGTTCTGATAAATCTTCAAGAATTGTTAGCTTATGCGTGAGGTCAAAATGATGTTACACCATAATTTTGCATCAAAAGCAAACGTTGCTTATCTGACTGCGCAATATAAATCGTTGAGAAATATTGCGGGAAAAGGATCAATAGCTTATTTTGAAAGCCCCCCCCCTCCCCCAATTAAGGATATTTGATAACAAAGCCGGGAGCTAACGGCACGGGAAGTTACTGAATAATCAACGTTTGTACCGTTAACCGCCCGGTTTCTTCTTTGTAAATTCGTGTCTATAACGGCCCGCAAACACACATTTTATGCATTCATATACGTACTAATGACAATGACTTTTGTGCTAAAAATGGACTGCCTTTATCGTTATATTTTGATTAGTCGTCGATGTTGGTATAGAATCTCGTAAATAGGGCTTGGATCAAGCCGTTTTTGATCGTGTTGATATTGACCGGAGAAAGTAATGAGGGGAAAATGACCAGACTGGAACCCAGTCTTTACACGGTGTATAATCACGTGACTTAGAATTTCCGATAATCTCCAATAACTTTGTCAATACTTGACCAATTTGAATTCGGTTTGAAGCAGAGAAGGTGGTAAAAATGTCAGGAATAACATAGTTGTGGTAGATTTTTAAAAATCAACTGATAAAAAAGTTATTGAAGATAAACCAAAATTTTGGTTTATCTTCAATAACTTTTTTATCATTTGATTTTTCAAAAATCAACCACGTCCATCTAATACGTGACGCCTGTCCACATTCTCTGCTTCAAACTGAATTCAAATCGGTCCAGTATTTACAAAATTATTGAAGATTTTCGGAAAATATTGTATCACGTGATTATCCACCGTGCTATATATCACCAAATAGGGGTTAGAACCACAGAGGTAAAATCGATCGATAAGAACGATTAACTCTGTATGGAGAGTAGTTTTTCGTGCACTTTCAGAATCTTCCCAAGAACAATGCCATAACAATGGAAGGGTATAATGGATTAATTCAAGCAAAAATCTATCACGCTGCAAGCCCTTCTAATCAGTTTTCGCAACGTTCATAAAGAAATAGAATATATGAGATGATCTTATCGTCAGACCAAGGAACGTTCGGGCCTGTGTGTCGGAGATAAGCCGCGGTTTTCCGAGACTAAATCACGCTGGAAGATAATTACAATTTGCAAATTGCATTTTGTCTACGATCGGAGGAAAAAAATCATTTTCCAGATAAAAATAGCTGTTAGCATGAGTGCGGGCATTGTTTTAACGGGGCATGCTCGGAGAATAACGAGCCGTTATCGAATCATGATAACGAATCAAGTTTTATATTTAATGCAGCAACGCCCCAATCAAGGCTTCAGATACTGGCTTGCTTACATTTATTTGGCTGAGGATTTAAGAATAGTCGATCTCTGTGGCATTCGAGACCATAGTGCATCCAGACATGTACGTCCTAATCTGATTAAAACCAGATATTTTATTTTATTTCAAATGTAACAGAAAGGTTAACTTCAGATTTTAATCAGATTGAACAAGTCTGAATCAATATACAGCCCGATTAAGGTCAATGCTACTTACTAAAACTCCTAAACTACTACAAGTAACAAAGAAGTAACAGCCATGTGAGCAATAGGGATCTTGGTCAGACTATGCGTCTGGCACCAAAATATCGTCACAGAATGGTCGCAATGCCACAAGAAAGCTTTCTCAACATTCGAAAGTTCTTATCGAATTAACCATTTCATAAACGACAAAGATATTTCGTATTCAACAGCTTTCAAATTGTCAATTCTATAATTTTGTTGTTTGAGAATGAGTTAGTTATGGGTTGATGGGAAATAAACATTGTATACATGCAAATTATTATTAAAAATAGTCACAAATCGACATTATCAACACGAGGCTCCCTAAATATGTGGAGAAAACAATGACGACGCACGTGCATTCAATATAACGCGATAAAGAGCACATGAATTCAACATTAAAACGCTTTGGGTTCGAGAGTATTGTTACCAAAACGCTTTGGGATTGAAAGTATGCTACTAAAAAACAAATACTAAACGTTTGAGCGGCATTTTAAGACTCCAAGGACGACTTTCGGAGGCTGTTGTGTGCGGGGGGGCGGGGGGGGGGGGTCTTAGATGAAATAACCTTATTGCCATAAAGGTCATTTTCCAGATCCGGGCTCAATTGTAAAGAATTAAATTCCTGACGGTATATCACGAAAAAAGTTTCAATTTTCCCGTCTGATCTTTATCGTATATTCTCGGAAAATAAATTAATCGACATTTTCACATTAACCGCTCGTAGATAGACGATTTTTCTCTTTTTATGCCCCCGATAGGGAGGCATCATAAATTTGACTTGTCCGTCCGTCTGTCCGTCCGTCTGTCCGTCATTCCGTCCAAAAACTTTAACATTGGCCATAACTTCCTTATTACTTAACATATTCGCTTCATACTTTATCACAACATTCCTTGGTACATTACTTTTCTGTAGGCACATACTTTGGTGACCTTGACCCCTGGATTACCTTGACCTTGAACATAGATTGACCATAATTTAAAATCAAAGCGGTGTCGGGGGCATTGTCATCTTACAGTGACAGCTCTTGTTCTTTCAATGTTACTCTTTTAATGATTTCCCCAACATCCTTTTTGTCGTCTGCATTTGAACCGAATTTGGATATCTCTAAAATAATGTTTTGAAAAGGGTTCAATTGAATGTCTAAATTTGGAAAAATCCACGGAAGGAAAAACAGAAGATAACAAAAGATGGTATTCTTGGCAATACAGCACGAAAACGAGATCAATTTTCCCGTCTGATCTTTATCGTTGTATATGTTCTCGGAACATAAATTCATCGCCATTTTCACACAGACTGTTGGTAGATAGACCTATTCTAGACATCAAAATATAGATGTTACAAATTGAAACTCGGTATTGTCATGTCTGTAATTTCAAAATAATTCCTGATTTTGACAAATCTTATGATAGAACGTTTCTTGAAACATTGAGAGAAAATTCGAAAATGTGGGTGATATGCATTGTGCATTTTCTGTCGATGTTTTCTGAATCATTACCTTCAAACTTTATGTTGTGGTATATAGCTCATGATAAATGACCTGACAGAGCATCTCTAGCTGACAGCTAGAGATGCTCTGCCAGGTCATTTATCGAGATCTATACTACCAATTTTGTTGTTTATGAATTTGACTATAGATCTTTATATTGTTTTCAAAAACACCAGAATGATGCAGTAGAAGATTACATTGTAAAGAGCGATATTCCTGACGCTGCAGCAAGAAAACAGGATCAATTTTCCCGTCTGATCTTTATCGTCGTATATATTCTTGGAAAATAAATTCATCGCCATTTTCACACAGACTGTTGGTAGATAAACCTATTCTAGACAACAGTCATCTGATGCGACAGATTGAAACTCAGTATTGTCATGTCTGTTAACACGTTTCCAAAAATAATCACTGATTTTTGACGCATCTCACGATATCATGTTCCTAGAAACATTGAGAGAAAGGGCAAAAATATTGGTAATAAACATTTGCGCATTTTCTGTCAATGATTTCTACATCAATACCTTCAAAATTCATGTTGTGGCATATAGCTCGCGATAAATGACCTGGCAGAGCATCTCTAGCAAATTGCAAGAGATGCTCTGCCAGGTCATTTATCGAAACATATATACATACTACCAATTCTGTTGTTTATGGATTTTGCTTTAGATCTTTTTTGTTTCAAAATACCAGAATGATGCAGTAGAAGATTACATTGTAAAGATCGATATTCCTGACGTTGAAGCACGAAAACAGTATCAATTTTCCCGTCTGATCTTTATCGTTGTGTATATTCTCGGAAAATAAATTCATCGCCATTTTCAAACAGACTGTTGGTAGATAAACCTATTCTAGACAACAGGCATCTATCTGATGCGACAGATTGAAACTCAGTATTGTTCTGTCTGTTAACACGTTTCCAAAATAATCACTGATTTTGACGAATCTTATGATAGAACCTTTCTTGAAATATTGAGAGAAAATGTTGGTGAAAAGCATTAATTTTGCTTATTTTCTATCAATGTTTTCTGTATCATCCATGTTTGGTATATCTCACGATAAATGACCTGGCAGAGCATCTCTAGCTGTTAGCTAGAGATGCTCTGCCATGTCATTTATCAAGACCTATTCTACCAATTGTGTTGTGTATGGATTTGGCTATAATCTGATCTACTTTGTTTCAAAACACCAGAATGCCGCAGTAGAAGATTAGGCCTACATTGTAAAGAGAGATATTCCTTACGCTACATCACGAAAACAGGATCAATTTTCCCGTCTGATCTTTATCGTTCTATATATTCTCGGAAAATAAAATTCATCGCCATTTTCACACAGACTGTTGGTAGATAAACCTATTCTAGACAACAGGCAACTGACGAGACAGTTTGAAACTCAGTATTGTTCTGTCTGTTAACACGTTTACAAAATAATCCCTTATTTTGATGAATTTTATGATTGAACCTTTCTTGAAACATCGAGAGAAAATGAGAAAATGTTGGTGAAAAGCATTAATTTTGCTTATTTT
The DNA here is from genome assembly GCA_963680895.1 of Fragum sueziense. Classification (NCBI taxonomy): domain Eukaryota; kingdom Metazoa; phylum Mollusca; class Bivalvia; order Cardiida; family Cardiidae; genus Fragum; species Fragum sueziense. The sequence goes on along the minus strand of OY804599.1, from coordinate 16,054,459 downwards.
CTTTCAAAGTTGTCTGTATCATTACCTTCAAAACCCATATTTTGGTATAGCTCACGATAAATGACCTGGCAGAGCATCTCTAGCTTATAGCTAGAGATGCTCTGCCGGGTCATTAAGCGAGCCCTATACTACCAATTCTGTTGTTTATGGATTTGGCCTTAATGGATTTTGCTAAAGATTTATTTTATTTATAAAATTTATTTATAAAATTGAAGCCAGAATGATGCAGAAGAAGATTACATTGTAAAGAGCGATATTTCTGACGCAGAAGCACGAAAACGGTATCAATTTTCCCGTCCGATCTTTATCGTTGTATATATTCTCGGAAAATAAATTCATCACCATTTTCACACAGACTGTTGGTAGATAAACCTATTCTAGACAACAGGCAACTGACGAGACAGTTTGAAACTCAGTATTGTCATGTCCGTTAACGCGATCCCAAAATTATACGAATTTGAATACGAATACGAATTTGACGAATTTTATAATAGAACGTTTCTTGGAACGTTGAGAGACAATGTAAAATTATTGGTGGTAAGCATTTGTGCAATTTCTGTCAATGTTTCATATATCATTACATGTACCTTTTATTTATGTTTTGGAAGGCCATACAGCTTAAGATAAATGACCTGGCAGAGCATCTCTAGCTAACAGCTAGAGATGCTCTGCCAGGTCATATATCGAGATCTATACTACCAATTGTGTTGTTTAGGAATTTAAACCTATAGATCTTTATATTGTTTTCAAAAACTCCCGAATGGTGCATTAGAAGATTACATTGTAAAGAGCGATATTCCTGACACAGAAGCACGAAATCGGTATCAATTTTCTCGTCTGATCTTTATCGTCGTATATATTCTCGGAATATAACTTCATCACCATTTTCACACAGACTTTTGGTAGATAAACCTATCCCAGACAATAGGCAACTGACGCGACAGACTAAAACTACACATTGTTCTGTTTGTTAACTTTTTCCAGGCTAGCATTGGCTTGAAGTCCCCATCGAATAAGGCTAAAAATACAGGATAAAAGGCAGTGCTGATATTAGCAGTTTCCCTCGAACATTTTCTGTGTCGCAAGAATACGTTATTTTACCTCGAGACATCCAGTGTTCGTCTTATCCGATGTTTGCTAGGTTTCGATTGTGAAATTCAACGTATTTTGCAACTCACCATGTAAATAAACAAGAGGACCATGATGGTCCTATATCGCTCACCTGAACCAAAATGATATGAGCCACGGTTTTGTTCAATCAAGTTAAAATTTAAGACTTTAAGACTGAAAACAAACTTATGGTCAATAACATTGTGTCAAGTTTTGTCTTGACCAGTCACTATTTGAGGTTGTTAGAGTAAAATTTGAAAGGCAGATAACTGAGCAAATTCTATTCTGATTATTCTAAAATTCATTAATCCAAGGTCTTATCTTTATTAACATCATAATACAAATTTTGTCTTGATTGTTCATTATTTGTGGTTGTTAAGAGTCGAAACAGCAATTTTGTTAGATTCAAGGGAACATGCATGACTGCCCACTTTCTCATTCTATTGGAGTAAAACTCAAACTCATGTAAGGTCTTATAATCAGCAGCATAGTGTGAAAGTTTTGTTTTGGTTGATCAATAATCGTAGATTCCAGAGTGTAAACAAGGTTTAAAACAGTCAAAAACAGCAATTTTGTCAAATTCAAGGGCACATAACTCTCGACTTTCTATACAGATCAGACTGAAAATCGAACTCATCTGAAATCTTATGGTCCCCAACAATGTGTCCAAGTTTTGTCTTGCTTGATCAATAATTGTAGATTCTAGAGAGTAAACAAGGTCAAAAACAGCCGAAAACGGCAATTTTGTCAAATTCAAGGGCACATAACTCTGGATTATCTAGTCAGATCAGACTGAAAATCGAACTCATCCGAGATCTTATTGTCCCTAACTATGTGTTCAAGTACAGTCCTGGTTGATAAAAAATTGTAGATTCTAGAGTATAAACAATGTCGAAAACAGCCGAAAACATCAATTTTGTAAAATTCAAGGGCACATAACTCTTGTCTTTCTGGTTCAATCAGACCAAAAATCAAACTCATTTCAGATCTTATGGTCTCCAACATTGTGTCCAAATTTTGTCTTGATTGATCAATAATTGTAGATTCTAGAGTGTAAACAAGGTCGAAAACAGCCGAAAACATCAATTTTGTAAAATTCAAGGGCACATAACTCTTGTCTTTCTGGTTCAATCAGACAAAAAATCAAACTCATTTCAGATCTTATGGTCTCCAACATAGTGTCCAAGTTTTGTCTTGATTGATCAATAATTGTAGATTCTAGAGTGTAAACAAGGTCGAAAACAGTCGAAAATGACAATTTTGTCAAATTCAAGGGCACATAACTCTTGACTTTCTGTACAGATCAGACTGAAAATCGAACTCATCTGATATCTTATGGTCCCAAAACATGTGTCTAAGTTTTGTCTTGCTTGATCAATAATTGTAGATTCCAGAGTGTAAACAAGGTCGAAAACAGCGGAAAACGGCAATTGTGTCAAATTCAAGGGCACACAACTCTCATCTTTCTGGTCAGATCAGACTGAAAATCGAACTCATCCGAGATCTTATGGTCTCCTACATTATGTCCAAGTTTTGTCTTGCTTGATCAATAATTGTAGATTCTAGAGTGTAAACAAGAGTCGAAAACAGCCGAAAACGGCAATTTTGTCAAATTCAAGGGCACATAACTCTCGTCTTTCTGGTCAGATCAGACTGAAAATCAAACTCATCAGAGATCTTATGATCTCAAACATTATGTCCAAGTTTTGTCTCGATTGGTCAATAACTGTAGATGCTAGAGTGTAAACAAAGTTAAAAACAGCATTTTTTAACATTCAAGGGCAGATAACTCCGCACATTCTGGTCCGATCAGGCCCATAATCGAACTCATCCGAGAACTTATGCCCATACTTGCTTTGACCAAGTTTGATCAAGATTGGCCAACTTTTGTGGATGCTAGAGTGTAAACACCAAATTGTTGACAGACGGACAGACAGACGGACAGACAGACAGACAGACAGACGGACAGACGGACGGACGGACGGACGGACGACGGACATTGAGTGACCACAATAGCTCACCTTGAGCACTTCGTGCTCAGGTGAGCTAATAAAATATACATGTTCTTAGAATTGTGAAATTGCTCGAAATGATTTTTTTCTCTCACTTTGACAGCTTCCTTTGCAATGATGATGTCAATAGCTTTATCAATTTCATATTTTTTTTGTTTCGCAATTTTGCTATTAATTGTTTAGGTGAGGCCAGATTTTCACATGAGTTTAAGCAGAAATTCGCCTTATCTAAAATCCAGATAATGAGTGTCAACTGTAAATCGAAGCAGAACTTTTATCAACAATATTGAGAAGGGTAAAAGAAGAACCTACTTGGAAATGTACGGCATTCATCAATAAGGCAGACGATTATTCTCGCCTCGCGCTAGATAAAATTGTTTTGGCGGGCTTATCGCGTTTTTGCAAGAAGAAAATGAAATGATATAAAACAATGATAAGGCTCGGCGCGTGATAAGAATGGCTACCCATCATAGAGCCTTATTGAACCATTTTCCGAATAAAACCTGGTTTAAGGCATCTTTGGTAGAAATGGCATAGAAAATCAATGAGGGAAAAGAAGCAATTGCTGATAACCAGCAGTTTTCCGCCTTGTGACGAATATTCTGATTTTTGTAAAAGCAAGTCTGTCGTCTACCTTTAAAAATGGACCACCATAAAAATTTGTCCTTTTGGGAAAGAGTTAACGTCTTGTTTTCTCTTCAGTATTAATTGGGACCGAGGTGCATCACGGGAAATGGAGATTAATCATTCACCAAACATGTATCATAATACAGTACAAAGGATTGATTGAAATGAAGAACATTCTGACAACCATGTACGTCTATTGTACAGTTTGTAATAACGATTTAGTTGTCTATCTCATGGTTTAAAGCGAATGTGGTCAGAAATAAGTGTCGCATCGATTGTCCATTATAAATCACTTGCAGAATTTCATAAGTTATTCCACCTAATGAGATTCATGGGACGCTTGAATTTTTCACTTGATGAAAATCGGCACTTTCCACCACCGAATATTTACGACATCGCCAGAAAAACCCCGACGTCGCGTGCATCTCAATTGGAGTGGACCTCAAAGGCAGCTATGCTAGATATTCAAGGTATCAGGTATCAGAACAACGAAGGGACAGCAAGAGTTTACAAGTGTAGTCGCGTGGTATATAACATTGCCTCAGGCCGAAAAGAAGAGAATTTTATCGCTGGTACAATGTTTTTCATTTTCTATTCTATAAAGGACTAGTTTTCCATCAACTTTACTAGAAATGAAAAGTGCGGACAGGTGAAGATATGCACAGACTTGATTTAGATGAACTACATGAATTTGGTGCAAAATTTCGCTGGACAGAAACTATTCGCCCGTCCAGGTTGACGAATCCATACGAAGTTTGTTCAATACATTTGAGCCAGGATCTGGAAAATGTAACTTATACCATTTGAGACAGCCATTATTTCATGATCATCCTGTGTCCAAGTGTAGTCTGAAAGGGATTCATGCCGCTGTGTTAAGATCTCTACAAGTCAAGAAGAACCTTCTGGAGACCAACATGGTTCATGATCAGACTGCGTGTAGAGTCTATACGCAGGCTGATCTTGAACCATGTTGGGATTAAAAGACTGAAATGACGTTTTTTTCCAGACCTCGGCTCACTTTTACCTGTTTTAATATTTGTATGTTTGACAACATAGTATGGTTTTCAATAAGAGACGACAGACATATTGATAGTAGATTGTAGATCTTTTCACTAGGTAGAGTTGAGTAGGCTATACAAAATGTGAACAAGTCTTTTGCATGGTACTGCATCTACAGAAGATATTTAGGCGACAGAACAAATGCTGATTATTAGCATTTCATTCTTTTGCCTCAATGTTGCAGATATCTTTTTTTTTACATTAATTCAAAATGCCTTAAAATTGTTGATTACAGAAAAAGTTTTAGACGAAATAAACCAAATTTGTATAACCTTTCGGATGGTACTACATGCGCAAAACAATCACAATGATCAGTGCCTCAAACGCCCACGGCAGCCAAACGTTCGAACGTATCTTTAAATCTAGCGGAAGAGCGCCATTTAAATTTTGAATTGGACTGGTAGTGCAAACATTGCATGTACACAGATCTGTATCTTACCAAAACGGTAATATGTTTCCCGGCACACTAAAATAGGACGAATGTAAAGCGAGAAAAGTACCCTGATCTGATAGCAACAGTTCAAGTCGAAGCGTTTCTCTATTGTCCTTGGCCCGACTAGATTTTGGTTAGCACTAACAAAATGGTTAAATACCTATTTTGGTTAAATTTTCCAATGCAGTTGTTAGAAAATTTACCAAAAACTTCGTTTTTGTAATCCTTCGGTTCAATTGGGCCGTGGTATTTTTCTGTATTCAACCCCTTCTCAAACAAGACCTGGTTTTGACGTCCCCTACAGTAATTGATTGGGAAAACATTGAGACAAAAGAAGAAACTGCTGATAACCAGAGCGATTTGGTGTCCTTTTGTCTCAATATAAATAATTATTTTCCTAGCTATTTACGCAATTTCCATTTGTCGTCCACAGCAGCTTTTGAAAATGAAATTTTGAAAATGCCGTCTGAGAAAAGGTTAAACGGCGACGGTTCTATCTAACCACACTAGACAGCCTAAAGAACAATAACGATGGGCAATGGCCACAGTCAGGCGCTGGTCAGAATGTAATAATTCGTGCAACAACACTTTCTAACGAAAATTTCACGTACAGATATGATATGATCACGTACTTTTCATTTGTCGTTTTTGACAATACAGAACTTCATTGACATGCACCTGAATTAATTCAATTTTAACCCTTTCCCAAATGGCAAAATTTTAGGGTGATCCACTTCAAAAACTGTCACAAATGACAAAACAGATGTTATTAAAGATAGGATTTGTGTAAAATATGGCACAGAAAATATTGAGACAAAAGGAGAAACTGCTGGTGATCAGCAGTTTCTTCTTTTGTTTCAATGTTTTCCCAATCCTATTCTATTAAAGACGTCAAAACCAGGTCTTGTTTGGGAAAGGGTTAAATACCAATTATAATTAATTATATTTTGTTGGCACTATTTGTCCCAATTTTCTATGGAAGGAACTACAATACCGCGACTTTTCATCCAAAACATCGCTACCACAGCTGGAAAATCAGCGATACGTCCCTTTTCTGGTGTCAGATCTGGCGTTAACCCTTTCCCAAACGGCAAAATTTTAGAGTGATCCACCTCAAAAGCTGTCACAAATGACAAAATGGATGTTGTTAAAGACAGGATTTGTGTAAAATATAGCACAGAAAATATTGAGACAAAAGGAGAAACTGCTGGTTATCAGCAGTTTCTTCTTTGATTTCAATGTTTTCCCATGCCTTTTCTATTAGGGACGTCAAAACCAGGTCTTGTTTGGGAAAGTGTTAAGACGGAAAGACATGTTTGAGTGTGATAGTAACCTGCCTGTCCCAGATTCGGATGGGAAACAGTCCTGTTTCAAACAGATAAAAGACGGCACTTTAGATGTAACGTCGGATTATAAGGATGACTTCACTTTGACAACTAGATAAGGAAATGGTGACATGCAGCTTTAATTTTAATCTAGCGTTTTGATTTCACATTTCCCCAACAATCCCTTGTTTCAAATATAGTCAGTGGCACAGAAAACGCACCACTCGTTATTTTGGTGATTTTTTTTTCTTACGAGATTAAGGTCGAATACCCGTAATGTCGCCATTTTGAGATTCATAAAATATCGGCCTTTGTCGATCGGCGTCGAAAATAGTCGAAAATATTCGAATATATACCCGAAAATATTCGGACGCGGTCGTAAACATTCGGTGGGGCATTTGGAACACCTCGGATAATTCCATCAAAGATCATCGACTCGGAAGTATGTGTATGAAGAAATGCAAAAAAAAAAAAAAAAAAAAAAATCGCATTTCTTAGCCGGAAGTAGCTACGCTCCATACAGTAGTTTTCGAGGTCATCCAAATGAACAACCATGTAAACTTGCGGGACTTGCAGGTTGTAATAATTCTAAAAAGAGAGGTCACTGGAACTGCAAATAGGGCCTAATGCATTTCAGTATCGTTGTCGCTTCATTGTTGACATTAGTCACAGACGAACGTTTTGAATTGTTGTTCTATTCTATTCATAGCTGAAAGTAGTTCCTCGACTTGCATCCAAGGTATGATTCGATAGAATTGTCCGTGGTATTCCAAATGTCGGTGGTGGAGAGTTCCACCGCCGAATATTTTCGATCGTGCCCGAAAAATTCCGACGTCATGCGAATCTCATTAGGAGAATTCTGCCTTAACTTTAAGGCAGGCGCAGCTTGTGAAACAAAACATTTTTACAATGCAAACTTTATGTAGAACCTTTATTATGTTATACAGTTTAACTCAAAAATACTTATAAATGCATTGTAACGCTCTTAGTTTTACGTAATGCATGAAATTATAAAGTTGTAGACTTTCTGCGTATAATAAGACCATAAAAGGAAGAGGAACCGAGTTCCTATATTCATCTCTATATATCAGATAAACCAGAGAAAAAAAACCTTCTGCAGAATGAAGATAACGTCGTTCGTGAACTAAAATACCGTAACTGTAGATTATAAAGGTCGTAGATACGACAGTTTTGTAGTCAGGTTGATGATATATTTGCGGTTTTCTTTGTCGTCTGTGAGGTCACCAAATTCGTTTGGAAATTAGACTGAACGTTTTTGCCACTTTTCGTAAAACTGCTTCAGCTTTTCAGATTGATTCAATTTCCAAACATATTCTATCATGGACGTCAAAACCACAACTTGTTTGGGAAAGGGTTCAGAAAAAGTGATAGGTCAGTGATATAGAAAGTTTCACATTTTTACTGTCGCTTCAAAAACAATGTTAGTACAGCTCGACTAAGCTGTAACTAGGTTTCTCTTAGAACAAAATGACTTTTCCCCTTTTGTGGCTAGCGTCATTGGAATGTTGAGCACAGATTTTTCACTTGCTATTTGTGTTGCACCACGAGAACAGTATTTCGTAGGTCACATTCGAAAATGTCGTAACTACAGCTTCAATAAGCTGTAGTTACCACATTTTTGAACGGGGCCGACGATTTGCAGCCTCCTTAACTCTTTCCCAAACGACACAATTTCAGATTAGTCCAATTCGAAACGACTGCATACGCAATATACTTGGACGTTGATTGAATTTGTATACAGATCAGCACAGAAAATTAATTAGCAAATGAGCAATAATTGCTGGTTATCTTTTTAAGGGAAAGGTGTAAATCTCAACGTAAAAATGAAGTAAGAATCGACGTTAGTCAACCAGCGTGGATTTCTTCTATCTGACATCGGATATGTAGAATTGACATTGTAACAAGCTGAAAATTAAATTGATTCAAAGCGAAAAGATTAGACCCTGGTCAGAATGTGCGTTTTGCGCAGACTGACCAGGGTCGATCCTTTTCGCACTTTAAGAAATAATTCTATTCTTCTCGTGAGTGGGTACATTTTATCTTTCTGTTATCGGGCACAGGTTGATAACCTTTAGATGCGGATCTTATTCAACAATAATAACAAGCAGTATTGCCTTATAAGGAAGTGATAACAATGTTTGGGCTGAAGTCGAGTTCCATTTGTTTAGATTCTGATATAACAAATGGAATCATACATTCGCAATTACAATATCGTAAAAAATATACAAGAAATGAAAATAAGAATCCTCATTAAATGAATGTTATGGCATTTTTGTCAGTGAGACGTTAAGCTCAGAACCTGACACTTGGCCCTTTTACAAGCAATGATGAAATATTTAGCATCCCAACTCCATTCAAACAGTTCAATGCAACTACATTCAAACATTAGTTTGTGTGTAATATTTAATTTGTCTGCAACTGATTATTTTTAGGTTGATCTGCAATGGTTTAAACATTTCCAAAACAAGCTCTGGTTTTGACGTCCCCAAAATCGAGGCAAAAGGAGAATATGCTGATAATCAGCATTTCCTACTCCTGTCTCAATTCCTGTGATATAATTATTTTACACGACTTCTATTTTTATGACCATGATATTAAGTCCTCAACTGCAGCTTTTCAAATGAAACAATTTCAACTGAAACAGGGACAGAATTGCGGTTTGGGAAGTGATAAATTGTGCGGAAAATACAATACAACACAGAGGTTCAGACGAAATCGAGTAGATGACGACTTATCTACCCATCAGGTTGACCCGTATTTATTTTTGGCCAAAGATCAAAATCGCGCGCGATACCCATCTGAACTGTACAAGCATCGTGTTATCTCGCGAGTTTGTACGATATCTTACGAGATAACGGGGAAATATCGAAATTGTTCAGTAACTTGTATGAAACTTGGATACCTAGATAGTATACCACTTTCCCTTTACAAAGATAAAGACTTGGATATATCCGTTGATATCATGGTACTAACATTTTTTTAAAAGGGAACACGATCACATTGCAGCGTACCTTTATAGCCATTGAAGTTTTGGATACATTTAACTTCTTTATTATCCTATGTCATGTTTCGTTATAATTATATTAGGAATCTATAAGATTTTAGTAGATCTATATGGTTTTGGTTCTGAACTTAAAGGTCTCTCCACCTTTTTGACATCATTCATGATTCCGGAGAGAGATCCGTTTACCAATTTTAGGTAGTCCGCCCCTAATAAGATTCACACTGTGTTGGTAATTTTCGTGCGACGTCGTCGCCTCAGTGCTACGGACATCCATGACATTACGGATTCAATTTTATGACGTCATCAACTGCTGTGATGCTAACCAGTTTCTGGTGCGTAACCTCGAACATTGGCTTTATATCAGGTGAACAGTTCACTATCTTAATATCTCATTTATTTTCATTTACAGCGGCTACAGTAATAGCAATGTCTTTGTTGCTAAAATTAGACTTGTTTTTTACTGTCATGTATTCATAAACCGTAGGTGTTATTGTAAAATCTCGTAAAGTTCTACGGATTGTATCAAGCCGAAAATACGATGTTTCATAAAAACACATACGAAATACTATTGTTTGTCCAAAGTAACGTCAAGGTTAACTATATAAAATCGTTCCTTATTGTACATTTATGCATGGGCCTAAAGGCAAAGGAAATACGGTCAAGGGAGAAAACTCTAGTAATCTAGATTAAAGGGGAGTAATAAAACAGTGGATTATTTAGATCCTTTAACTTTTGACCTAGTATGATAATTCTGTTGAATACTTTTATACTCGTGTGAGATAAGCCTTAAGATTCGATATCAGTTTCAAGGGCCTAGCTAGGACAACTTTAACTTCAGCCTTATCGTGTTAAGTCAACAATCTTAAATTGATAAGGGGAGATAAACTAGACAGAACCCATAAACTTGAGGGCCACATAAAATGATAAAAACTTGTCACATAGTTGGTCGAAAACAGGGCGTTGGTAACTAAATATTGCATTGGTATTTTGTAATACGCATGAATTTTTATCAACTTCCCATGTTCTATCTTAGACATTCGAGAGATTCTGCTCAAAACTACTAATTTCATCATCAAACGCTTTTGAATAGATTGTATTTCTTTTTGTCCCGAATTTAATTTGTGCTATAGATAGTTAAGAGATGGTCTGAGTAAAATATTAGACCTGCAGACTTAAACGCCGTGGTGTAGTAGTAGGATGCGAACTTCAGGACCAAAGAGTTCTGCGCTTAACTCTTTCCCAAACAAGACCTGCTTTTGACGTCCCTATTAGAAAAGACTTGGGAAAAGATCGAGACAATAGAAGAAACTGCTGATAATCAGCAGTTTCTCCTTTTGTCTCAATATTTTCTGTGCTATATTGTACACTATTCCTTTCTTTTTTCACTTCGAAATTGTCGCCTGCAACAACTTTCAAATTGGAAGGCTCCAAAATTTTGATGTTTGGGAGAGGGTTAAATCCCATCTGTGCAAAAAGTAAGAAGTTACACTATGTCGCTTCTCCTCACCAAAGGGTATAAAATGGATATACTATACGTAAGATTTAAAACTGAAAGCCGTGGCTGATGGAATGAGTCGTCTGAAAAACAACAACCACACAGTACAATTCACTTGTAAGTCAATGATCGTGGTTTAATTTTCAAAGTGTTTAAAAAGTCTGCAGAATACGATTCAGATCGTAGATGATGCAGTACCACACCGTACACCAGGGCCGTAGGAACGGGGGGGGGGGGGGGGGGCTAGGGGTGCTAAGCTCCCACAAAGTTGGCCTAAAATGACGAAGTTTCCTTATTTTACCGGAAAATAGGGGCAATCCAATTTAGGCCCCCCAATATTCAGACACAGGGGCTTCAGCCAACCAAATATGAAATTGCTTCCTACGGGCCTGTACACGGAAGCATAAAAAATCTCCAAGCTCATATTATCACTATATTTTAGAGGCGAATATTCGGTATTTTGTACTCATTATATTTCTTTTGTTCTAGATATCTCTTATAAAATAAATAGTTCAAAGATACGGAGAGGACAACGATAAGAGTTAATTTATTGCCCGTCATGTGGGTAGGGTAGATAAGCAGTTTCACTTAGAGATTATCTTAGCTGATTCATGTTTGGTCAATTTCTTATCAGCCCGCTCTTCCATTAACATATTTGGCGATAAAACAAAATCGATGGCTTAGAGCAAGAATATCGTAAGTGCACATATTTCTGTACGTAATTACAATGGTTTTGTACTAACCATTGAAAATGTGTCCTATATACCCCGTTATTCTGTATGAAAATGACGCCATTTTGTTTTTATCTGTATTAATTTTGGCCATTTTGTCGACGCAGGAATGAGATTTGGTGGAAACGTTTGGTGATAGCAATCCTTTCCTAAACGAGATATGGCTTTGTCTATTCACAGGGAGAAACTTTTTGTAAAAACTGAAGGAAAAAGTGCTGCCACCATAACCAACATTCTATTTCACCAGAAATAGTTCGCTATTTGTTTTGACACAACACATAAAGTAGTTCAAACGACGGTCTCCAGATAAGAGAGTGTTCATGTCACACATTCATTATATAAGATACCATTGTCTCACGTTTGTTCGAACTTAACATCGCGATAAAAGCTGATTTTTCAAATTAATAAAGTAATTGAGCTTTTAACGATACAGCAACGCTTCGTTGTGCTGATACTTAGTTCAGTAATTGTGATTGTTAATGTTCATTTGTCTATCTATTGCATTAGATTAAAAAACTACATGTTTATTTTGAAAAAGGTCGGGGGGGGGGGGGTATCATCTTCCTAAAATTACACAATTTTGACTGAATTTCTGCATGGAAATGAAATAATTAGGCTACTTAAAGGGGGGGGGGGGTCGTTTGAACCCTCGAACCCACTCTGGATTCGCCACTGGAGAAGATTACAATCGACGAATCCCGACGTACGATCTTTCCCGAAGTTTTCCGAAGACAATCGGCCTACAATGTTTCGTGTCAAACGTTCCATTATCAGCCACAAAATGAAGTCTCGAGATAAAACAAGGTCTTATCAGGGAGCGGGGTTAATCGTAAAACTTAAGTTACTGATAATAAAATTCTACATGTAGGCCTACATTGTCACCAACAAAATTGTCCTGAAGTATTTACCAAACGACAAACTATAATTGTGATCCGACACTTGCTGCAGACAACAAAATAAATGCCACAAAAATTCCAGAAAATATCAATGGAAAAGAAGATAATGCTGCTGATCTTATTCAAAACTGATAGAATTATGCCGATTTCCAAGAAGTTATAAAATGCTATTATAGAACAGCATGGATCTTGATCAGACTGTGCGTATGCTCACTGGTCTCAAAGACAAATATACTCTTTCTCGCTTGATTCAGATGAAATGGTTTCTATTGCTTTCCCGTATATGCTTCATCTCAATCAAAGTCGTGGAGTAAAGTATAATGCATTGTTATCTTTGTGAATAAGATGCCACGAGGCTGGGCCCGGCTCACATCAGATAATCTTATCTATAGCGGACAATGAGCGGAGAAACACCCATATCTACCGAGCTTTTGTTTTACCCCTTTTCAACGATTATAGGCATACTGTTGGTGCAGAAAGATAACAAGATATATAAAATCTTTTCCTATGAAATGCATGTTTGGTCTATCGACACGGAAATACCAAGAAAAGAAGCAAATGGTGAAACATATCAATAATCATGGAATTGTAGCAGCCCTCCCATACAGAGACTTTTTATACTTTTCCAGTTTGAAAGGGCTTGCAAACAAAAAACTTTTCTCAGATATTATAGGAAAAAATCAGAAATTTAATGTTTCCAAAGCCTTTTCTGCCAACGACGACAAAAGCATGATTTAGGAAACTATATTTTGCACTTTATTACATTATAGTTATGAATAGACATGATAGGAAGTGGGTGGGGTAAGATAGAGATAAAACCAAGTGAGGGTTGCCATAAACTACGTGGTATCTACGTCCCTGAATTACATTGTGGATAAGGTTCCTGTGATATAAATTAACTTTGGTGGATAAGACATTCGAGATAGTGACACAGGGCACGGATAAGACAAGAGGCAAGATATAATATACGACAACCATAAAATTAAGTATCTTGGACTGCAATCGTGATAAAAACTACCCTTTCTGCTCTAAATACCAAATGTTCGACTTTCTAAATGCAAATTATCATAAAAATATCAAGAAAATCACTGAAATGATTTTCAATCCCTTTACCAAGCAACACAATTTTGGACTGATCCAAATTCAAAGATGTTGCAGACGACATTTTAAAATCAATGAAATATAAAATATTTTGGTCTTTTTGGGGTAGAAAACATTGTAGGAAGTGAAGAAATTTCTTGTCACAAGTAATTTCTTCACTTTCAACAATGTTTTCCAACGCAATTGTGTTATAGAGCGTCAATAGGCGTCTCTGTGTTATAATGGCAGTGTTTTTTTTGTACAATTTAAAGACTGTGAGTCCTGGGGACTCGCTGGATTCCATATCAATGAGTCCAGCTACTAGCTTATTGAGTCCAATACACTATTTTTAACACTATTTTTAACAGGAAATCTGTAAAAATTGTTGCATCCTGGGACTCGCTAGAATTAAAACTTTGCGTCCCAGAGACCAAATTATGAGTAAAAGAAGCAGTATGCGCAGGAAAAAATCACTGAAATGGGATAAATGAGTTGAAATGAGGTTCCTATTGCATTTCAGACCGACCTGGATCGAATGAAAAAATGTATTTTCTTATCGGTGGTATATGATTTCTCTGACCCACGTTTCTATCTATCCTCTTATTCTACAAGCAGCACCCCCGTGGGTCTTTCTTGTTTAAAGATGATTTACAACGCTGTTTCTCTCAATTTCTGCTACTTCATTCGTGTGGTCATTTAAATACGATTTGTCTGATGGCTAAATGGTATGTTTATTCGAGCCGGGATCTTGCAAAATGACCACTGTGGCTTAAGAGACCAACATGAATCCTGATCAGCCTGCACATACGCGCAGTCTGATCAAAATTCATGCTGATCTCTTATACATTCTTTATACTAACCTGTGGTAGTTGAAGACCATACTAATTTTCAATCCAGTCTTTTGAACGAACAGCGAGCAGTCTAAAATTATGTCACCTGGGACAAAAAAGGAGTTAATACTGTTTGTCCAAATGCTAAATTATATAATTGAGCCAGGATCTGGAAAAACGTCCTCCATTGCATTAGAGAACAACCTGGATCCAGACCAGACTGTGCATACGCACAGTCTGATCAGGATACATGTTGATCTCTAATAGCTTCTTCGTGATTTGTAGCAACTGTAAGACAACAACATCGATCCTGATCAGACTGTTCCAAGGCACATGCTGATACGGAAACATGGTAGTTTCAAATGCTATAAGGGACTTTTTTTCCAGATCCCGGCTGATAATAGGTTGAAATAACTCTTATTTCTTTTGAGACCAACATGGATCCTGATCAGCCTGAACATACACCCACTAAAATAGAGATCCATGATGTTCTCTTATAAATCCTTTTAACCAATAGCAACTCCAAGTAAAAAATATTGGACTCTGGTCAGTCTGTAAAATCACAATTTAATCTTTTGTTTAATCGTTATTCAATTTGTTTTCTTCTTTTCTCTTAATGCCTTTCAAAACTGACGTCAAAACAATGGATTGTTTGAAAAACGCTTAAAACAGTCACGAAATTCTCTTATCTACCACTATGTTGTTATCTGTCCGCCCATTTTCAACTCACGCGGCCATTTTGAAGATTTAGGCTTCAGATCGGCTTATCCACATAGCAACTCAGACGTTTTGTCTTATCAGTATCGTTATCTAGGGCTGGTCAACTTTTTCCTTTTATGAAATGCCATTGACACTTCACCCGCCTAGGTGAAATTGTAGATGTTTTTCCTAGTTAACCCCTTCCCAAACATTGACGCCTTTTTGGCCCTATTCAAGATACAGGCTTTGGAAAACATTGGGGAAAATGAAGAAATTGCTTGTGACAAGCAATTTCTTCATTTCCCACAATGTTTTATATCCAAAAAGACCCAAAATATCAAATTATAATCACTTGAAATTGTCGTCTGCATCATCTTTGAATTTGGAACAGTCAAAAGTTTTGCCGTCTGATAATGGGTTAAAGTGAATAGAACCTTCCCCAAACGCCAAACATTTGAACTGTTCCAATTTGAAGCTGTTGTAGACGACAAAATGGACGCTGATAAAAAAGATGAATTTAAAGTAAAGCCTTTGCCTACTATAATAAATGAATATTACATAAACAGAATTTATTGGAAATTGATCAGAATCGCATCCTTTTCCCTTAATGCCTCCAAAAACTTTTTTTGAAAAATATACGTCAAAATCAGGACTTGCATGGGGTCAGAAATAGTTTTCAATCTAGAGAGGTTTGTAACCTTCTTATTTGGTATGGATGCCTTAACCTTGGCATGTTTTGGAAAGCGTCGGGTATTTCAAATGAAATATTTTTACCCATTACCAGACGGCAAATGTCTGGACTGTTCTAAATTGATAGCTGCTGCTTACGACAAAATGTATGTTATTACAGATGGGATTTATCTACAATGTAACTAGAAAAATATTGAGGCAAAATGACAAAATGCTGATAATTAGCATTTTCTTAAACGTAGGCCTAAAAAGTAGTATAGTAATCTTCAGCTTTAAAATCCCTTAGCTTATGTTCTTTCGTTGCATTTTAGCATACCATCTTCCTTTTATCACAATCGTTCTTTCTCAGATATCAAAATTTACCAAAATAGGAAACGTTTCAGAATTCAAGCATTGTGGATGAAACATTGATAAAGTAGGAGAAAATGCTATCTATCAGATTTTTTCTTCTGTTCCATTATGTTTTAAAAAGTTAACTCTGTCTAGGACGTCAGAACCAGGTAATGATAACGTCGCTCTCCAACAAAGAACCCGTAACTGCAGCTTGTTTTAAGCTGCAGTTACGAGGTTTTTGTTGGAAAGCGTCGATAATTTACCTTGCACTTCAACCAGCGTTAAATTTTGTCGAACAATTTAGGGAGATTTTTATTGACTTGTTTGTTTGAAAAGTGAGCCGGCACATTACGACGCGACATTTTTGTTATCACACGACCACTATCTACTAGCTCATCAAGACAAAGATAACGCGGTTTTAAAGACAAAACTTGGACGTAATCTCGCTTATCTTATCGTTACCAAGGCAACCACAAAAACACAATATCATCTTCAAAGTTGGAAGACGTATGGCGCTTCCTTTTACTGATACGACGTTTTAATTTGTGACAAAACATGTTTTGACGTTCAGACTGATAACGTTATATAAATTGAAAGAATCATCCTGACGCTTTTTGTTGGCGCTTCACGTGAAAAGGTCCGGATACAGATTCCCGTACATAGTAATAGACATGTGGTGTTCTTTAACCCTTTACCACACAGTGACTCCTTTTGACTCCCCAAGAGATAAAGGCTTTGGAAAACATCGTGGAAAATGAAGAAATTGCTTGTGACAAGCAATTTCTTCATTTCCCACTATGCTTTCCATCTAAAAATACCTTAAAATTAAGCATTCCATTCACTTGAAGTTGTCGTCTGCAGGATCTTTCAATTTGGACCACCCTAAAATTTTGTCGTTTGGTAATGGGTTAAGGAACATATCAATACAGCTTTGAATGACTCTTCTTCAAAAGCAAAATATAAGGGGGTCACACATGAAAGTTGTTGTAGATTACAATGTAAGTTTCTAAATAGAGAAATTGCAAATAATATAGCATAGTAAATTTTGACTTGAAAGAAGATTATCTACATTTTCTTCGGTGTCTCAACCTTTTCCTATGTATTTTCCAGTTGAGACGTCATAACCAGGTCAAGTTTTGGAAACCACATTTAAAATTATTTTGAATGCAGTGTGCTGCATGCACACCATTAAAATTAACTAGAACTACATGTATACAGCAATGAAAAGAAGAAATGCATTATTTGCGACCGAACTGAACAATTGTAAACCAACCGTAATTGAAACTGTCGCAGAAGACCAATCAAATAGGAACGAACAATTCCATCTTTGATCCAAAAGGAAAGAAAATGTTTTAGAGAAAGTGAGTGAGCAAATGCTGCATATCAGTTGTTTCTCTTTTCTCTCTACATTTTCCAAAGCTCGTTAGAGACGCCAAACGGTACCAAGTTTTGGATAACGTTAACCCATTACCAAACGGAAAAAAATGGGCTGTTCCAATTTGAAAGGCATTACAGATGAAATTTTGTGCAGATGAAAATGTAAAAATCTTTGTATTTTGGATTAAAAACATTGTGGATAATGAAGATATTGCTTCTCATATACATTTCATCATTTTCCACAATTTTTTCCTTAGCATATTTCTTGATGGTCGTCAAAAAGTGCCACTGTATAGGAATTGGTCAAACAAAAATAATAATGTAATGCCATTACGATGCACTTATCATCAGTGCAGTTTTTGGAGAGCACTACAAGCACTACATACTATGTACTTTCATATATTCCAAAACAGGTAGAATTATTTTCTAAGACAACCAGGCAGAGAAAGCAATCATAACTTCCAAATTTCTACCAAATTTGTCGAAACGTAAGATCATTTTCGTGTCGCAAATGTCCTGCTTTGTCCTTTTTAAACGTTTCTGTAGATAAATATATCGTATGTCAATGGGTGCATGTATTTTTCCTCATTTCTTTCAATACATTTCAAGTTTATTTTTCATTAACACGGTGTATAATCACGTGACTTAGAATTTCCGATAATCTTCAATAACTTTGTGAATACTTGACCAATTTGAATTCGGTTTGAAGCAGAGAAGGTGGAAAAATGTCAGGAATAATATGGACGTGATAGATTTTTTTAAAAAAATTAACTGATAAAAAAGTTATTGAAGATAAATCAAAATTTTGGTTTATCTTCAATAACTGTTTTATCAGTTGATTTTTCAAAAGTCAACCACGCCCATCTAATGCGTGACGACTGTCCACACTCTCTGCTTCAAACCGAATTCAAATCGGTCCCGTATTAACAAAGTTATTGAAGATATTCAGTAAATATTTATCACGTGATTATCCACCGTGATTATGACAGATTATGGAGGCCAAGATCAGCGACTGTTTGGGAAAAGGCTGATCTAATGTGTAAAATGTATATTGAACACATCGTCGCTTTTCAAAAAAGACCTTAACCCTTTCTCAAACGACAAAATTTTAGGGTGATCTACTTCAAAAACTGCCATGAATGACAAAATGGATTTGATAAAAGATAGGATTTGTGTAAAATATATGGCACAGAAAATATTGAGACAAAAGGAGAAACTTCTTTTGTTTCAATGTTTTCCCATGCCTTTTCTATTAGGGACGTCAAAACCAGGTCTTGTTTGGGAAATGGTTAAAACAAACTGCAGTAACGAAGTTTTTGTTGAAAAGCAGCGATATACTGTCGAAATATAGAAAAAGCATGTGTACACCCAAAATTCGGTTGTAATAAAAATGGCAATGGATTAAAAGCCTTGACATGCATAATCTTGGTCACCCTAAAAAATGTAACTACAGTAAATCAAGTCCCTGACAAGACCTTTGGCGCCCATAATGAAATTAAATTTTGAAAATATTGAGAGAAATTGAGAAATTGAGAAATTGCTGATGATTTAAGAATTGTCTCCTTTACACTCAACATTTTCTGTGCAATGACAGAATTTTTTTCTTCTGTTAACATGGACGTCTGCAACCCCTTTCATTTTGGACTGGTCTATGATTTCACCGTTTGGGAAAGGGTGAAAACATTTTTAATGATATTGCCGTGTCGATATACAACGTATCCTAATTGTTTTGTTATACATACTTTCGTAAAAATATATTACGTTTACGTTTACAAGGAATAATCAACTAAAATTAAAACTTCCTTGATTAGCTACTAAAACAAAACGTTGGTGTTGTTGTAAAACTTCGTAACTCCAGCTTGATTAAAGCTGGAGTTACGAGGTTTTGCAATAACATCGACGAAAACTTACTTTTGATTGGCTTGGGATTAGACTGTTTTCTACGGGACATGATAATCCCAGTCTCCACCGTTCTGTTCGTGCCTGCTCCCCTCAAAACACACGGCATCGAATCTTTGACCCCTGTGTGATGCGCGGTGACCTCGACATCTTGAACCCCATCAACCCCGCCAACAACATGCTTCGACAGAAAGTTAAGTTGTATATTTCACCAATCCTGTCAATTCCAATACAAATCTGCTGATTTCACCCAGTAATAGATTGCTTTGACTTTTGTCCCTTTTTATTTTGTAAAATTCCAAATCAAACTAATAAGTTCACACAGAAATTACTACATGTATTTGAAGCTGTAACGAGTATTAAAGCTCCGTATGTATACTTTTCGGCAACGATTGTCGAATTATTCTCCAAAATGCCACACACCGTTATTATCAATTTCAATTTATTTCTCCAAATTCCGATTTGATAATAGATGAATGCAAACTCACGTATTAATCCATTATACTATTGTACCATATTAATTCCAATTGCTATTATGATATCGTTATGACATTCCTCTAGCTGTGCTATAACATGAATGATTAACACAGTAAAGCGATATAATGTTGAACTATCTATTTTAAATATCCCACTTTCCTTTGATTAGTGTAATAGTGAAATCCGACTATTTGACACAAATTGCGAGGGTTATAGTCCCCGCGACTCGATGATAAATAAAGTACTGTAGTTTGAAATATAGCATGTTATCGCCTGCTAATAGCGATCGGACTAACTATGCGAGCTCGTCGTGCTCTTATCGGGAGAGTGATTAGATGCTATCTAATCTGGGTCGCTAATCTCATCCATTCATCACGAATTATCGCGTTATCTCGGACACCGAGTCACGAGATTTGGGGATCTGTATTTGGGAAATAAAAGTCGAATCTATTTTTCTTATTCTAAATTACTAAAATTACACAACAATTAATCTGATTGGTCGAGATTGATTGTTGTTTAATTTTGTAATCATACGTGAAATACATGTAAGTCTGGTCGATGAATACTGTCTAAGGACGCTCATATCGCATTGGGTTTTGAAAAACAACAAACGTCAGTAGGACGTTATTGGAAAAGACATGGTTGATTTTGGAGGATAAATAGTGAAAAAAATCATGAACCAATGACAATATTGCAAACTGAGGGCGCCCCCTTTTTATATCGTTTGTACTGTATAAAGTCCCGATATGGCACATGGGAACGACATGGATCCTGATCAGTTTGTACATACATACGGTCTGATCCACGATGCACGTTTTTTTTCAAATCGTTATCTGTATGCCTAACTGTTGGAGAACAACATAGATCATGTTCAGAAAACACTTGGTATAGCCCTTTCCCTTGGAACAAGACCTTGTTTTGACGTCCTTAGTAGAAGAGGCTTGGGAAAACATTGATCCAAAAGAAGAAAACGCTGATAATCAGCATTTTCTCCTTTTGCCTCAATATTTTCCTGGATACTTTCTCACACAAATCATATATTTATTATCAATTATTTTGTCGTCTGCAACCGCTTTCAAATTTGACCACCCTTAACAAGGGCGGATCCAGGAATTTTTTTCCAGGGGGGGGGGGCCCAAGCCCAAGATTTTTTCCAGGGGGGGGGGGGGGGGGGTTTCAAGCTCAAAGTATGACTTAAAATGTAAAAAAATGTAACGTTACACTAAATTTATATAGTCAAAATTTAATTTTCGGCCAATGCCAGGTGGGGGGTCCGGACCCCCAACCCTCTCTAGATCCGCTCATGTTTAAGTTCTATCGTTTGGGGAAAGGGCTAAGTACAGACCAATCTGGTTTCAAGGGGGTCTGTCATATTTCAGATACGCATAACCATTACTTTAAAAGAACATACTGTACTACGTATTTCTCTATGCAGTTGTCAATAAATTCGGGAATGTCGAACTATCTATATGTATCATCACATTCTTCTGTTTTCTCTCTCGACTTGCCTTTCTCGAACCTTGTTGAATCACAGCTTACTTCGCCGCCTTTTTAATTCGACTAGCTTTTAGACTAACTTTTGAGCTTTCGATGAAGTATTTTCACAAACGTGGAGTTTCTCTTCAAATTATCTTCTTAGCATTTTTTCAACATTAATGTCCCGTTTAGCGGGGAAATGGGACCAGGTGCTTCGATTCATATCAATTGAACAGTTTATTCGTCAACCATTTCTATTTAAAAAAATGGTGTATTTTGCCTCTTCACTTTTTACTTTGATGGGAGTTAATGCTTGTTACCATTTTCTCGAGTGCTTTAATGTTTTCTCACAATACCTTCTAAAGCCATTAAAAACTTCCGGAGCTTGAATTGGCAGAAAGAAGAGTTCGATTTATATCCTTTAAGAATGAAAGAAAAGAAAAAACTGTAATAGGGAAAGCTTTAATAATCATTAAGACAAAGCATGGAATTACTACTAGCCAGCATTGTCGGTCAATGGTAGGCCTAGTTCCTAAAAAATAAGACATGGTTACGGTATTTAAAAGATTGATATCTAAAGTTTGTGATTTAGGAGAGGGTTGAAGTATAAAAATCATAACATTTTTTGAGAAAGGTTGCTATGTTAAACTACCTTGACCTTATCATAAAAAGGGGACATAATCGCGATGGTATTAAGAGATTAGATTGTTAACAAATATGCAAATGAGATGTAAATCGGAGAAGCCGGAATAATAATGAGCGACACCGGCTTAATTTACCCTGACGAATAATACAAGTATTTTACAGAAATTAACCCGTTACCGTTTTAACCCTTTCTCATTCTATGTCAGTGCTATAGCAATGAATTTTGTGCTAAAATAGACTTGGTTTACCGTTGTGTGTTAATAAACCGTCGGTGCTGTTATAAAATCTCGTAACTAAGGCTTGAAACAATCCGTAGTTACGAGATTTTATAACAACACCAACGAAATACTATTGTTTGTCCGAAATAACGTCACGATTTACTGGATAAAACCGTTCCCTATTTACGGATGTTTAAGACGACAAAATTAGCAAATTGAACTAACTTTTGAACGTTGTTTTATTTTCAGTAGGTCTTTTCTCATATTCTCTCAATACTTTCTTTGCGACAACGATAAAATTTAACACATAATTATGTATGCCTGTGTAACATTATTTTTGTGTGCTACTTCCTTCAATTTGAAATAGTATTTTTTGTCATTTCAGAAAGGATTAATTCCAAAATTGCGCCGATTTTCTTCAAAAATCTCGTAACTGCAGCTTAAAAGAAGCTGCAGTTACAAGGTTTTTAAAGAAAATCGACGATCGGTTTGAAGAGGGTTCTGTTGTAGTTATCTGAACAAAGACCATTGACGAAAATTTATGATTTGAATTCTGTCAAAATTTCCTAATGATCAACAGCAAGAAAGAACAACAAAATAGACTGTCCCTAATTCGGTCTTCGGTAGCGTTTATTGTTGTCATGCAAAATCGCTTATCTCAAAAAACGAAAAAAGAAGACTGGTCCAAATCCGAATGAATGTTAGATGGACAATTTCAGTATGAACAAACATCAGTAATGTGGTTCTTAACCCTTACTAAAACGCAAAAATGGACTTATCCTATTTGAAATATACAGTACTAGATCTAGTCATTGATGAAAAATAGAATGTGCACAGTACTTTGATAGTGCAAAAGATATTGAAGCAAAAGAAGAAAGTACTGCTTATTAGCATTTCCTCTTCTTTTGTCTAAATGTTTTCTAAAGTTCTTTCCACAAGGGACGTTAAACCAAGTCTTGTTTGGTTTATCATTTGTTAATTTTCTAATCTTAAATTGAAATGCAGTTTCATGTTTTTCAATTTTACAATAAACAAAGGGAAATAACTCAAACTTACACACGAAAGTATCAAAAATAGACAGGACTATTTCAATTTACTACGTGATGCTTTGTTTCAACTGCCGATCAGAAAAAAATCGATCAAACCCGATCAAAAGCGATTAATTTTGTCGTCTGTAACTACTTCCAATTTGGATAAGCCTGAAAATTGTCGTTTGGGAAAGAGTTGGGGAACAAAAATCTGGATAGCATCTGTTTTTATCTGTACTATCAAATTACTGTTTTTACTTCGGGTTACAAATCATTATATCGACCTTAAAGAATATAAAGAATAAAGCAGAGTTTAACCCTTTCCTAAATAATGAAATATAGACTGGTCCAATTTGACCACTAGTATCCTGCAGGCAATAAAATTGATTTTGATGAGAACGAGGTTTGTGTAAAATATAATGCAACATACTGTGACAAAGGGATAAAGTAAAGGTTTTTCAACATCTTCGAGTTACCGGTATTATATTGCCCAAATTGACCCATATTGCCTGTGCTCCACAGTATTTTCTGACGCCATCAGGTTCCAGTTTTGATTTGGAAAAAAATTCACATTCATTATCTTGGACTTTCTTAGGCTTGTATAACTGAATATCTAATCAGTGATTCTGCCTAGCTTTTATTTACCATTAATGTTAAAGAAAGCTTGGAGAAAACAGTTATAGAATAGATTAAATTTGTGTTAATCTATTCATTCGACAGATACGACTAGTCTTGATTTTTTTTAAAGCAAATGCTCAATTCTACCAGTTGGACAGTTTTCAAAGCATGCATTTAAAGGGGGGGGTTGTAAAATGCATAAACATTTTTGAAATAAATTTCTAGAACTAAGCTGACACACAAAAGAACGTGTGCATTTGATTATAGGCAAAATGTATATCTATTAGAGCGATAAATAAGTAGAGTATAGGTAGAGTTCCAGAATATTTTTAAAGAACAAGTTAAGCAACGTTTGTTGGACAAGGCTAAACTTAGATTGTCCCTTACAAATTTTGCATTTAAAATAGGAAAGAAAATATAAATAAAAACAAGGTCATAAGAAGCCTTTTTGAACATTGTTATCTCGGCCTTTGTCAGGGTGCTATCTCGTGCTATCTAATCTGTGACCTGATATCTAGCTCTCCAGTGTTGGAGATAAGATAAAACAAGAGGATGTCCAAATGTCAACAAAAACAACTTTGATGGAATCCTGATCAACCTTGTTATAGGTCCCGATAAATGACCTGGCAGAGCATCTCTAGCTAATAGCTAGAGATGCTCTGCTAGGTCATTACTCGAGATCTACAAAAAGATTACATGCCTGTTTGTTTGATAAGGTTTGCAATACTCCAAAGTACCGTTTTGAAAACGTAATTGAAATGAATAAATGTAGAAGCACTCTATTTTTTCTAAACTGCACAAGCAAAGCTAAGAAATAAACGATTCTAATGTTTACATAACTAAAAACGTGGAAAAAAGAATAAATTCACCAAAAATCTTGGCCGGTCGTCAATAAACGTCTTTATTAGATCATTTTAATATATCTACCGCATCCGTCTAATCCCTCGCGTCTTCGCTTCAAATTGATCATACATTAACATGATTATAGAAAAAAGCATAGGGACTACGCCAAATAATTTTAACGTATACAACCCATCATTAGCACCAAAGAGCCAGAGGCGAAATTTGAAAAGTGCCAGTATATCCTAAACTTTGTTATATTTCCATTCAAAATACAAACATAAGCATTTTGAACGGTTTAGAATTTTGAATTTATGCATAATTTTAGAAATATTTGACAAAAATGTTATAAATTACCTCCCTTGTAAATGAATATAGAGTAAAAAGATATTTGTAAATTATTTTCTTCTTACAGCATAATTTTGAAATCCGGCACGGTGAATCAACTTAATTGAAGCGTATTTACAAGAGTGTGCAATTTGATTCCTGTCCAATGGCTAGAAAGTGGAGTTTTTAATGATGGGTCATATACCTTAATTAATGATAGATTGATATATACATGTTCAAAGACTTTGAACATGTATATATCCACCGATCATTAGTTGAAAATTATTTGGCCTAGTCCCCTTGGAAAAAAAGGAGCGAACACATTGTGTCATGCGATTCCCCGCTGTGGTCATCCTCAAACTTCCGTGTGCATAGTACCATGTTGTCGTTTGTCTGCAGCACCTTAAACCCATTACTAGATGACAAAATTTCGTTCTTATCCAATTTGAAAGTGCAGCAGACGACAGTTTCAAGTTGATGAAATTTTCATGAAAATCTTTCCATTCTTGATTAGAAAACATTGTGGAAGATCAGCAATTTGCAAGCAATTTCTTCATTTTTCACAATGTTTTCCCTGGCATATTTTTTGTGTGGGGCGTGAAAAGGCGTCACTGTGAGTGAATGGGATGAACTATTGCCGTTTGGGAAAGAATTAAACTTTTCGCCACTCATTGAAAATTTGCAATTTGCTTCTTTATTCCCTACAAATGATACCGGAACTTCGTTGAAAAAGGTAACAGCAAGACGGATTAAGTAACCAATCGGAGCCCAGCGTTGCACAGAGTCGTCTATTTATGAACCATTTTCCTAAACAACACAGATGTAGTCTTGTCTAGTTTGTCATGAGCTGTAGACATAATTAGAGATGAAAAAATAAATGTCCAAGAAAACTTAAATTTTCATTAAATTAGCTGGAAAATATATTTCACATGAACAAAAACAACAACAACAACAACCAGCAACAACAAAAAAGCAACGGTGTGTATGTTTGACTGATTTTTTTAAAAAAAAATCCACTCCATGACGGTGGGTTCATTTCTCAGAAATTCTACAGGCCAAGGGTGGATCTGTACCAGTTTATGCGCAGTTTGACTCTAACTGAAGTTGTGGATTGTGTAATAATGTGTTGAAAAATGGGATTTTACATAGAGTTATGTAGGAGCCATTCTAAGTGTACTGCAACCAACCAGCTACAACAACAACCAGCTACAACAACAACAACAACAAAAACAACAACAACATCAAAACCCCCAACAACAACAACAACAACAACAACAACAACGAAAAGCAAAAATCACCACCACCAACAACCAACATCATCAACAACCAGCAACAACAATCAACCACCACCAGCAGCACCAGCCGTAGCAGAAGCAGCAGAAACAACAACAACAACAACAACAACAACAACAACAACAACAACAACAACAACAACAACAACAACAACAACATCAAAACCCCCCAACAACAACAACAACAACAACAACAACAACAACGAAAAGCAAAAATCACCACCACCAACAACCAACATCATCAACAACCAGCAACAACAATCAACCACCACCAGCAGCACCAGCCGTAGCAGAAGCAGCAGAAACAACAACAACAACAACAACAACAACAACAACAACAACAACAACAACAACAACAACAACAACAACAACAACAAGTACAACAGCAGCAGCAGCAGGAGAAACAGGAGCAGCAGCAGTAGAAGAAGAAGAGGAAGAAGCAACGATATCATAAATTTTATTTTACAGGCCTTCTTTTTTGAGTAAGTTTAATGACGATGGTCTTCGATCAAGTAAATTATATCATTTTTTTCAAAATTCAGAAACCGTATATTTCACGTTCATGTTTGATACACTACAGGGGATATATTATGATTCCGTGTTGTGAAAGAATCTGACACGTTACAAGGAGATCCGGGTACAAGCCTGTAACCCTTTCTTAAACAAGACCTGGTTTGACGTCCCTAATAGAAAAGGCTAGGGAAAACATTGAGGCAAAAAAAAAAAAAAAAAAAAAAAAATAGCCAGCAGTTTCTCCTTTTGCCTCAATATTTTCTTTGCTATATCACTCTCAATTCCAATCTTTATTAACATCCATGTTGTCGTCTGCAGCAGCTTTCGATTTGGATCTCCCTAAAACGTTGTCGTTTGGGAAAGGATTAAGTCTTCTTGGAGTAGACCTCCTTTGCATCCTATATTCCGTACAACTCACTCGACTGAGTATCACGTGATCGAGATAACTGGACGATAAGATAATAAGTGGATAATATCCTGTGATAGCAAACAGATTATCGATTATTTGAAATTGATAACCAATCGTAATCTAACACAATGTATTTACACCGGAAGAGCGAAATTATTTGATGGATGAAAAATTAGTTCCCTCCAAAACAGCAAACATTAAAAGATTTGGACTCTTCCAATATAAAAGCTTCTGTCTTTATTCAATCTTTCTTAGCAATCGGACCCAATGTATTGATTGTCCAAGTTTAGATCCTTGTTGAAAAATGATCGCTTAAATTTGTGGTGGCGTTCAAGACACCCCAGTGTAGAAGGGAGCAGGGCACAGGAATTCCTCCAAAGGGCATGCGGTCCAGCTTTTTCCCCCATTAACGATTAAGAAATAATTTCGATAACCCCCTCCACCCACCCCCATTTTTTTTTATCAAATTCGACGGGTGGGGTAAAGATCTACGCGCACGCCATGTTGATTCGCGAGTGGCATCATTAGTATTTCACATTTAAAAAAAAAAAAAAAAAAAAAAAAAAAAAAAAAAAAAAAAAGGATTGCTTTAGGTCTGCCCTTGACAACTTTGATGGAAGACTGACTATTGTTTATCAGAAAAAAGTTCCCAGTTTTCTTGCTAAAATAATATTTTCTTGTGTGGTCATCAATTCACATTTCTTGTTTGTAATAGATCGTCCTGATTCAGACCAGCATTAACCCTTTCCCAAACGACATCATTTTAGGGTGTTCCACTTCAAAAATTGCAGAAATTAACAAAATTGAAGTTATTAAAGATAGAATTTGTGTTAAATTTGGCATAGAAAATATTGAGACAAAAGGAGAAACTGCTGGTTATCAGCAGTTTCTTCTTTTGTTTCAATGTTTTCCCAAGCCTTTTCTATTAGGGTTGTCAAAACCACATCCTCGGAAACCCCGCGGTCATAGCTACGCTACGCTACAGCGAAATAAAAAATTACAGATCGCTGACATGTCATTCAGCTTTGAAATAGAAAGATAGGGAAAGTTTCTCTTTTGAAGTCTTTTAAACTTAAAACATTAAATTTTTCACACGCTAAACGATAGTAATCCTCCATATTGACAACTTACCCGAAGCGATTTATCAATCTCCTACGCAGTTATCTACCCTGAATCAGGATTAAATTACGTACCTCTGACGTAATCACTGTTTAGAGGTTGGCGATTTGTATCGGCCAGTTTGATTGGTCTACTCACCCATCATGAAATGATGATGGAACCAATGAAACGGCGGCATTTGGGAGCGGCTAATACAAAGTTTAACTAGCCAAGTGCCCCAGGGGTCATGTAGCGTGAGCTATGACCGCTGTGGTTTCCGAGGATGTCAAAACCAGGTCTTGTTTGGGAATGGGTTAAGGCCTTCAGAAAAAAAAAAACTTCGACTAAAGATTGGATATAATTATATCATTGCTTGTCTTCAAAAGCATCGTAACTACAGCTTTACACAAGCTGTAGTTACGATGTTTTTTAAGAAAAGCGATGATTCTTTTTTCGGAAAAACAGTTCTAATGGAAATTATCCTTGTTGGTGATGTGCAGATAAGGCAGTGGAAAGTTTTCCTTGCTATCAAGTATCAAGGTTGATTACACATTGACTGGTTATCAGTCCTAGTTATTGTTCCTGTCAAAACTATCGTTCTCGTAAAAAATAATACCAATCGATAACCAGTCCAGCATCGCGTATTTACGGCTATAGTACGTTCATGATATTATGGCAAATGTTTACAGATTTTACCCATGTAAACAATAGAAATATTGTTCATAATCTTAATTCAATTTTGCATGTGTCAGTTTGAATCTTGCAGGTGAGACACCTGCAAGATTCGAGCCATCACATGCGAAATTATAGTTGTTTAAAGTTGGGTATTCCCTTTATTACATATTAGGTAAAATTGTTAACATGTGTCATTAAAGTGACTGGACAATACATGCATACATTTCAGATTGCAGTTTTCTTCCGTCATTATGGTATTCATTCAACAAGATCATGCAAATAAAATCAAACAAAGCACGGGGAAGAAATTCATGTGAAGAAATGTTGGTTTTATTGTTAAAAATTCATTTGTCTTATTTACAAAAGAATCATCATAAGACATTGACGACATTTAGCACCCAAACTATAACCCTACAAAAGTTTTTTCGTCAATGCAGGCCCGTAGGAAACAATTTCATATTAGGTGGGCTCAAGCCCCTGTGTCTGAATAGTAAGGGCACTAAATTGGATTTTCCCTAAAATAAGGAGAAATTTGCACAGGCTCAGTCCTCCTCTAGTTCCCCCCCCCCGCCCCCGTTCCTATGGGCCTGCAATGTTTGCTATGCCTTGAAATTAAAACATTTTGATTTTCTAAGTCGTTGATGCATTGGAAAAGATAAATAAAGAAAATATGTACGACTTCTAGGCAACAATTATCATGGCGTGGAATCAATTATCATGGACAAAACAATTGCAAAAAATCTTCGAAAATGTTTGGAAATACGTCAGGGATGTGCTGGACATGAGCCATATTTATTATTCATTATTAAGATCTACCACACGCAATAGATTCCTGGTGGGTATCAACATTCTCTACTTTAAACTGAATTTAAATTGGTCACATATCAACAGAACTTTTAACGATTTTCTAAACTTGCTGTGGCTCGTGATTCCCCGACATTTTCGCAGGTCAACTGTTGATCCCAATGCTTGTTCGTCCATTCTTTACAAAGGAAAGACACAAGGAAACTTAAGTTTATCTTTTTTATCAGTTTTATTATCTATAACTTTATCAAAGTCACGTCACCTATCTTCGCTGATGGCCTCATTAATTCATTACCAAACGACAAAGTTTTGGACTGTTCCAATTTGAAAGCTACTTCAGATTGAAAAGCGGAAAATGATAAAAATAGGATACGTATACGAAATGGCACAGATGTTGGAAACAAAAGAAGAAAGTGTTGGTCTTAAGCATTTTCTCCATATGCCTCAATGATTTAAAAAAAAACATTTTATAAAGCGACGTCAAAAGCAGATCTTATTTCGGAATAGAAATAATTAGAAAAAGCTTTATGGAAATGAGTTGTAAAAGACAAAATATGCCTAAATAAGATATGAATACAAAATAGAAGCGGATGAGTAATGATAGGAATATTTTGAGTTTACAAAAACGTTAACATTGATTCCAACTGAAATAATACTTAGAAGAATACTTCATCCTTTCCCGAACATTTGCAGTTTAGACTGTTACAATTTGAAAGCTGCTGCAGACGGCAAAATCAAGACTATCAGCACTTTCTTCTTTTACCCCAAAAATATCTAATGCATTTTCAATAAGGTGCGTGTAAGTTTAGTAAGTCTGGGCACCGATACAGAACAATTCAAGTAACATAAATGAGCCAGGATCTGGAAAAAGTCGCATAGAGCATTCCAGATAACCATGTTTCAAGAGCACCATATGCCCAATTGGAGTCTGATATGGAAACAAACTGGACTCTAACGATTCCTACAAGTCAGGAAAAAGCTAATGGAGACCAACATTGTTCTTGATCAGACTGCTTGTATACGCAGGCTGATCTGGAACCATGTTGTGCTCAAAAGCCGTAAATGGCATTTTACAGATCTTGAAACAAATATATCCAAAGGTATTTTTGCATAACTATAACTGACACTCCTGTGGTCGTAAAATAAAAATGCAAGTTCCTTGTAAAGGTCGTATATGGAGTCGTACATGTCGTAGATCAAAAGTAATGATGAATGGCATATTTATGTAAAGTCAAATGTCGAAAGACGGATTTTCTAAAGCAACAGACAAAACGGTTTGTCTTGATTGTTTTTGTATTTCATAGTTAGTGGAGTGCCTTCCCTAAATGTTTTCTTACCGGTTACTTCTGGTGCAGCAAGAATTTTAATATTTTTGTTTTGCATTTTCCGAGACAATTTGGGTAACATTTTGGCATAAAAAAGCACGAAAGAAATGCTAATAACAAACATTTTCTCCTTTTCCCTCAATGATTCAACGCAATTATTGTAACACTTACAAGGAAGATCTGGCCCCGGTTTCTCGAAAAAACTTAAGTACATTCTTATGAGAACATGCTCAACTTCAAAGGAATACTCTCCAACGTTGAAGGGTATCCGATTGAAGTTCACGTGGATTTCGTGAGATTTGAGCACGGTGCTCAGATTTGAGCGTGAGAACGTACTTAAGTTTTTTCGAGAAGCCGGGACCTGTTCTACATTGGGACATTTGGTAAAGCATGAATCTTAAATGAAGGCACTATTCCTACAATTCCCTACGCAATGTCAAACAATAGGTCTGTAAGATATACCTTGATGATATGGCCTATAACCCTTTTCCAAGACCTCCAAGACTGTGGCGTCTTCAATAGAATATGTTTGGGGAAATATCGAGACAAAAGAAGAAAATGCTGATAATCAGCATTTTCTCCTTTTCTCTCTCGATATTTTCTTTGCTTTGTTATACTCCGATCTTATCTTCATCAACACCGATTGTCTGCTGGGTATTTCACATTAGAAAAGTTAACATTTTTTTGCCGTTCGTGATATGGCCTACAATACAGAACAATTCGCGTGTAATTTTCTTTTCTTATTTTCACGTAACTGATTATCTTTGTTGATAACATTTTTCTCTGGTTCTCGATTCCTTCAAGTCGTAGACTTTCTAAATAGTTTTACGTCCAGAAGCGTGGGTTATTCTTTTTCTCTCTACAAGATAACGAATTTGGAAACATTGAGGGAAATCAAGAAATTGCTTGTGACAAACAATTTCTTCATTTTCCTCAATGTTTTCTACACAGAGAGGCAAGAATGTAGAAATTCATTCACTTGAAATTGTCATCTGCCAAAGTTTTTAATTTAAACAAGTCTAAAATTTTGCCGTCTGGTAGTTCTATTTGGTGATATTTTTTTATGACAGAAAACGAAAAAACTCCGACAATGACAACGTTACTTAAGAAGAGAATATCTTGACTGCTTAATTATATCCCTTTTCCTTAAATGGGTTTTCAAGACTATCTCAAAAAAGCAAACCCTTGTTTTAAAAATTGTTAATAGAAACTGCAAATAGCATTGACCATGTTAGACAAAATCGAAAAGTTTGCTACATTTCGTGTTCTGCACGTTAAGTGGATTTCTAACTTAAGTATGTTAATTTGAAATTGCTAGAGATTAGCACAATCTGCTTTTAAATGTAAATGTCTTTTTCATTTGAAATTGATTCCGTAATTTTAAAGACTATAGAAAAGCTTAGGCTATTTCATGGAAAGCGCTATCTAGCACGTATACGTAAATTGCATGCAATGTTGACATTTCAGTGCGGCACGTTTTATCAACAATCGCAATCTCTCGGCTATATGAAGCCGGAACGTTAATGAGACGATATCGGCGATCCTCGGAAGATATCGCCCGCCATTCGTTCAGTATCGAGTTATCTTATCGTGATATCTACTCGGTTGTGTTATCTCCCTTTTCTATCGTATGAAAAAAGCGAGTTTGGTGCAGAAATTGATTACATTTCCATAGCAACCAGATTACCGAGTGATTGATAAGAAAATTACAAGTAACGGCATTTTTGAATACTTAAAAAAATCTCATTTTCAAATCCCTGAGGAATTTCATCGACTGCATATTTATCGATTCATAGATATTTTTGATGTTGTTTGTAAGATAAATTATGTTTACCCTTTCTTAATCAGACAAAAATGAAAGCCGTTTGTATTTGAAAAGGAATAGATATGTACGTTTGTCATAGAAAATATTGGGGAAAAAAGGAGATGCTGGTTACCAGCATTTTCGTCTTTTCCCTAAATGAATTCCCGTCTGTCAACTAGATATATTGGATACATTAAAATCAAGATCTTCTTTGGCAAAGGATAAAACGTATACATTCTTCAGATTTGTCCATCTCAAATTTATAAGCCATTGTTTATACATCATGGATAGAGAATATATGCCCTGGAAAAGCTGGCCGGTCAGTCTTGAAGCCGTTTGACATTGCGCGGTCTTAATAATTGAAGTCGGCCGAAAACCTCGAGTTCCGGTCTTGTAAGCGGGAACCGAGCACCAATTTGACCAACTTTGGCGACTATCTACCGCTTCCACTGGGCTCTGGAGGTCAACGTCTTGACGTGATCCCACTAGGCGTCGGACTGGCTATCGAACCAACCTGTGACCTATCCAGCTTCGACGACCTCGGAGATGGCGGAACGCAGATATGGTCGTCAGCTTTCTATCTTAATGTATTCCAAAGCTCCCCCCTTAGAGACTTCATAAATCCCATTTTTATCAGGATCCACTTTGTCGTCTGCAGCAGCCTTCATGTTGGACCAGCCGAAGAGATTGTCGTTTGGAAAGGGTTGAATATGCTGAATGCTACAAAAGTTATTGTCATCGAAGCTTAGGCATATACACGACAAGGAATCTCGCGACACAACAATTTCACAACAATTTCAGAAAATCCACTATAATTCTGTTAACGCTTGCCCAAACGACAAAATTTTAGAGTGGTCCAGCTTGAGAGATGCTGCCAAAGACAAATTTGGTGTTGATAAAGAAAGGATTTGTGTAGAATATAGCTCAGAAAATATTGAGACAAAAGGGGAAACTGCTGGTTATCAGCAGTTTCTTCGTTTGCCTCAATGTTTTCCCAATGCTATTCTTATAGGGACGTTAAAACAAGGTCTTGTTTGGGAAATGGTTAATGCAAGTCCGATTTGATATCGGTTAGAAGCAGAAAACGCGAGGAAAGGTCGGAGATTTGTTGGATGCGATCTAGATCTATCACCCGATAAAAAGTTAATGGCAACCAAACAAAATCTTTGTCAATAACTTTTCATTAGGTGTTTAAAGGGACATTTCATTTTCATTTCAACTTTTTAAAGTATGTCTTGATGCCAAGATTGATTATTCTTATGAACATAAATGCAATCAGTTTTTTTTAAATTGTTGCTGATAAGCGCCTTTAAAGTTGAGATAGATATCACAAATGCCATACACACCTGAACTGTTGTCTTCGACAATTTGTTTAATTCTAACACAAAAATATATATTTCATGTAAACGGCACAAAAATTTTGGCTTGAAATTTTCAGAATTTTCATAAGGAAATGTTCTCTTTCAGATTTTCTTTTATTTTCAGATAAACATAAAAGTAACATTTATTAAAAATGTCTGTGAAATGTCACTTTAAAATACCTTTTGCGTTCAGCAAATCCCTATCGTTTCCAAGCCTTCTCTGCTTCAAACCTTTCTTTAAAATCGGTCATATATTCACAGATTTATTTGAATATTATCGAAATTATAATGTCACGTGATTCCTGTCGCGGAATTACATGGCACCACACTAAGGAACGATTTTCTCGAATTAACCGTGACGTAATTTCGGACAAACAGTAATATTTCCTGAGTGTTGTTTTAAAATTCTGTAACTACGGCTTGATTTCAAGCCGTAGTTACGAGATTTTATAACAACACTGTCGGTAAAATAAAAAATAATATCAAACTCAGTCTATTTTTTTTTTTGCACAACATTATTTGCCATTGCAGAAAATCATCACTAATTCTGCTAATACTTGACCGATTTGAAATCGGTTTGGAACAGAGGCAGAAAATGCTAGGAATTTGGTGGATATGGACGTCGCGCACGGTATTGCGACCAATTTATGCAAACGTTACGCGTAACGAACATTTCTTTGTTACCCGTGTTTTCTTTTTCCTTATATTGTGGGGAAAAGTCAATCAGTGTCGTTTATTAATTTATTCCTAAAACAGGAGTATAAATAAATAAAAAAATGAATTAATTCCTGGATTATGGTTTGCGTTTTTACAATTAACTATTTGAATTGTTTGTGAATACTCGTTAAAGGCATTCGTGTATTTCCGCGATATTCAAAACGCGGGCGGTATTTGATTTTATTATATAGCTTTTGAAAAAAATCTGTTAAAACATATTTGGCAATTACTTTTTTGCAACACACAAAAATCAGATCTTTTAACATGGAGGGAAATCAGTCTGTTATGTCTGTGTGATTTCTTTTGTCTGTGTGTTATTTGCTTATTTAATACGCGTCGTAAATATTGTACCATATTGATTCGTTTGTTGTTTTTTTTTTGTTTTGTTTTAAGAAAAGGAACAATTACTCTTATAACTTGAAATTAATCAAACTTGTTTAGGAACAACACTCCAAAGGGCCTACTTGTAAAATATCATTGAAGGTGGAAATAGGAAACACTTGCATTGTCATATATAGCGAACATTGCGTGATTCATGTAGTCATGAGGGAATAATTTCAAGACACGCGAAGAAACTTAAACATCATTTTGTTACTTCTTTCACATTTTAGTCGGCGAGAGAAAGCAAAAAGAACTTTACATTTGATCATAACCGATGCATTCAATGTTTGTTATAGATTCCCCCAATTTTTCAGATTTTTTTTATCAATACACGAAGAATAAATCGCTTTAATGTCGACGGTAAACGTCCATTTTGACGTAAATTTAAGAGGGTGGACATTTCTGTTTTACCTGGGAAAAATTCTGGCGTTTCTCCTATATTGAAGATACGTATTTACATGTTATACCATTTTAAATATATTATAATGAACTAATTAGTATTTAAAATATTAATATTCAGAATTTGACGGATTACAAAATATTAATGTCGAAAGGCACACTAAAACATGTTTGTTCGAAAAAACGCAGGGAGTGGACATTTCTGTTTTACCTGGGAGATTTCTAATTAAGACATGAAAACGGCGTAATAGATCGCTCATATTTCATACATCTATTGCCTGTATGTTGAACTTAATTATGCAAGCAGTTTGAATGAAAATAATACGACTATATTTATTTCAAAGACAGTGAAAAATCGCATTTCAAAGTAAAATTCCAGAAAATAGCTCACGTCACGCGCCAGTGCGAGCTTTAATTTTCGTTGTACTGGCTTTAATATTTGCTTGTATTTTATAATAAACATTTGTAATGATAGACAATATGATAAACAAACGTAAAGTAATATTTTCAAATAAGTTTTTCCGCCGTAAATATAAGTTTTGCCCGGAGTAATCAAATTCTTCGATTTTTTATGTTACACGTCACGCTTTAAAACGGATGTCTTTTCCATTAAATTTTAACCGAAATTCTGGACTTTCCGGTGTTTCATGTCCACGTAAAACTACATACAGAAAGGTTCATGTATACAGAAACAGTTTCTAACAAGAAAACGATTCCCAATTAAATATGGTTCTTTAACTAGCACAGCTTTCATTGATGATCCGGATTTTTCACGACTGGTTGCAATAACGTGCGCGACGTCATGGTATTCTCTTACAAAAATCAGTTTATGAAAAGTTATTGATGACCAAGAAACTTTTTCAGCTGTTTTTTGAAAGATCGATCAATCATAATACAAAACAGGGGATATAATTCATGAAAGTCATGTAAAGTAATCATTGATTATTTCCCTTGGTCTTCCACATGGTGTCCGTTATTATGTTTGCAGATTGACATGATTGAGTTTTACCATGCTATTACAGGTAATGCTCAATCATGTCAATCTACAAACACAATACAACATCGCGTACTCTATCGCACTGAAATCGTAGTCGATGACCACGACGACGACGATGATGATGACGACGATGCCATTTTCATCACCAGAAGCAGCAACAAATAAAACAAAATCGGCGACTAGAAACCACAGACCATGAAAATAATTTTTTTCCCATCTAACAGCTTTACAGTAGTATGATATAAAATAAGATAAAAGACACTTTGGTTGCTGGCTGCCAACTACCCTCCGTACATCGTCGACAAAAGTGAACTTTGACCGATGGGATAGAGTAGCTGTCGACGTTCTGCTGCCGTCTTATCGGCTCAAAGCAAAACATCCTGAAAATAGATTGAAGTCGTGATTAGTCAAGGAGCCTGCCTAGAATTGATCACTATTCTTGTCGCTGATTGACTAATTGATTAAGTGGGATATTTAATAACAACATTTTCAATCATGTCACTGAAAATCGTTACTATGAAAGATTGTGGACGGATCCCGATAACGTGATTTGAATAGTACATGCATAACTTTTCCCCAAACTATACCTGGCTCTGGATTCTCGAAAAAACATAAGAACATACTCATGAGTACATGCTCAATTTCAATGGAATACTCTTCAACGTTGAAGGGTGCTTAGATTTGAGTCTGAGAACGTACTGAAGTTTTTTTAGAGAAACCGAGCCTGATTTCAACGACCCTTACTGAATTTAAGAATTCGTTTACATTCAATTGCCACTTGCAACACATTCAAATTACATCAAAATTTTTGCCGTCTTCGAAATGGGTCAAAGAAGTGTTACGCTAAGTTTGAACCTTTTCGTTTTGACATGATTAACATATTGTTTAATTGATGACACCAGGTCAGAATCATAATGATACATGTAAAAATATGATCGATTATGTGACATAATTAATGTATCGATATCTAATTTGTGACTTGACATGTAAAAAGGTATTGGGAAGTGTTCTACCGGTAGGTATTGACCCCAGTCAGACTGACTTGAGCCAAAAGGTTTGGTTTATTGGGGTTTTACGCCGTTTTCAACTGCTATGGTGATATCGCGGCGGCTGGAGCACCTAACCATGGATTCCTGGCATCTCTCTCTCACAAATACTACCACAATACCCTAAGCGAGCCTCCAGCTGCTCCCCACAAAGGTTCACGATATCAAACAATAAAAAATATTTATGGGTGACATTTTTGTCAGAAAGGGTATTTGCCGCGGTCGGGTATCGAACCCGGAATGAGAGGCAGATGCGTTACCAAATGCACCATGGCCACTGCCTGAGCCAAAAGGTCTTACCCTAAGATTATTTTCTAAATCTGGAATGATTGCCCCCTCTGTATATTCC
The DNA here is from genome assembly GCA_963680895.1 of Fragum sueziense. Taxonomy (NCBI): domain Eukaryota; kingdom Metazoa; phylum Mollusca; class Bivalvia; order Cardiida; family Cardiidae; genus Fragum; species Fragum sueziense. Next base: position 16,016,039 of record OY804599.1, on the reverse strand, counting down.
TATGAGTATCGTCATTTTGGAAACTCGATATCTAGTTGACTTCTGCCGGGACCGATCATTATTTTGGTCTGACAAAATTCCCACATGGTCCTTTCTCATGTGACGGTATACATTTATGAGTTGAGCCGAGATCAAGGAAAAGGGGGTTCTTATAGCATTTTGAAAATCCCGTTTCCAATATGCATGAATTTTATGATAAAAATAGACTGGTTTACATGCATATATTGATAAACTGTCGGTGTTGTTATAACATCTCGTTACTACGGCTTGAATCAAGCCGTAGTTTCGAGATCTTATAACAACGCCTATGAAATGATATTTTTTTATCTGAAATTGCGTCATGGTTTACTATATAAAATTGTTCCCTATTTATTCTGTGGCTAGCAGCAATCATATAATGACCCATGCTGGTATGCTATCTCATAGCTTCTACATGTTATGAAGCAGCTATTAGAGAATAAGATGGGTCCTGATCAGACTGTGCATATACACATGCTGATCTGGAACCATGTTGGAACCATGTTGATCTCAAATGCCATAAGGGACCTTTTTCAAAATCTTGGCCCATTAACAATTTTGTTCTCCATTAGAGTGAACTCCACATTAACAATACGAGAGCTAAACTGCTGTATGTGTACGTAAATTATAAAATAATTGTCACTGATCGAAAACCTAAAGAACAAGGAAATACGTGTACATGTATTCCTCACGATAAATGACCTGGCAGAGCAGCCCATGCTAATCGAATGGGACGCTCTGCCAGGTCATTTATCGTGAGGTATACGTTAATTTATAATACAGACATTACATTTTATACTGGTAGGCCTGCAGGCGTACTAGATTTATTATAAGACAAAGCAAAATAAAATTAAAATTATCGGCAGTCTCAGTCTCAGTCTTTTCCTATTATTGTGGATCAAACTAATGTAACTTCTGGAGGTTTATCATGGTTAATGGCCTTTACTTTCTCTGAGACATACCGGTAAATACAGAGTATGAAAATATATGCTAGTTAATTTTTGCATTCTGTTGTATGCAACTACTAAATTAACCATAGATCACAGTGAAAATGATTCTTTTGGAAATTGTCCATCAATGTATCAATTAAACAATCATATATCACCCTATATGTCACATGTCTCCGACAGACCAATCCTGTCAATCATTGTATTGACTGCCCCATCAAATGGTTCCTTGAGTCACGTGTATTAGCCTACAGAACGTGTTTAAAACTGATTTTGTAACTTTTCAACAAAAATCTCGGAACTGCAGCTTAAAACAAGCTGCAGTTACGAGGTTTTAGTTGAAAAGTGTCTACATGTAAAGACATATTCACTCAATATGTCGACAAAAGTCAATTTTTCGACATTTCTCATAATCAACCCAACAATGAGACAACGAGTGTCAATTGTAGGCATATCAGTTGTTTTACTCGGATTTCCAGAAGACATTAATATTAATCCTTTTCAAAACGAGAACTGGTTTAAAAGTTCATAGCCTGGATCTATTGGAACAAGAGCCGTCATAGACGGATTATGCTCCCCTAATAAGTGTTTGTCACAAAATAAAAAAACTATCATACACTAAGCCCCCTTTTCCCATGACGGATTTTTTGTAAACACATTATTCATGGAATATGGTCTAGAACATCTTATTTATTGCATAAGTACAAAATTTCATTAAATTCTGCCCATTAGATGAAGAGAAATTAGAGAAAAACTAATTTTTACAGTAAGACCATTTTTTCCATGACGCAGCCTCAAATTAAGAAACGGAAAGAACAGGTCCCAAGGGATTATCCCAGGGAGTTCACATGTGAAGTTTCATTGAATTTGGTCCAAGGGTTGCTGAGATCTGGCTGTGGATGGGCGGATACACGGACGGACGGACGGGCAGACGGACAGACGGACGGACAGCATGGCGACTATATGCTCCCCCGAAATTTTTTCGGGAGCATAAAAATGCTTGGGATAACATTTAGGCAAACGAAGACAATGTTGATAATCAGTTTTTTCTTCTTTTGTCTCAATGATTTCTACGATATATTGCACACAAATCAAATCTTTATCAACATGCATTTTGTGTTCTGCAACAGCTACTAAACTAGACCATGTTAAAAAAATTGCCTTTTGGGAAAGGGATAATCTTATTCTTGGTTAACATTTTAGAAAAAAACACTTGACCGACCCATCCCTGGTTACCCCGGGGTATGAGCTACGCTACATGCAGCCTAGCTCATACCCTAGGTTGTCCGAAGATGACTGTGACCGACCGACGTACCGACCGAGTTCTCCCTTGTAAACACCCTCCATGAGACGAGATTCAGTCTCTAGCATAATATCGTCGCTTTTAAACGATAACCTGGTAAATACAGCTTGGTCTAAGCTGCAGTTACGAGGTTTCGTTGAAAAGCAGCGATGCATAATTTGATCCACATCTTTTACTTTATTACTATGGCAATATGGATCAAATCACATGAAAAGCAGGAGAGAACAGGAGAAACAAAATCTTCTCACTCCATGCTCTCGAAAATGTTTATGATTGGAGTGTCGAGGGATTGTTTGAGAGATGATTCATGCTTGTTTGTATGTTTTATGTGTAAGCCCCTGTCGACCTTTTTCAATGCCATAATAATGGCTTCAGATTGAATGGGGATGTTAAATGATTGTTCGTGACAAGAAGAAAATTTATTATGCGTATGTCATACGCATGTTTGAAAAAAGATATATGCGACAACTGATAATTATTAAAATGAAAAATTGATTCATGAATAAAAATGTAGATGGGGGTTAATAGCATCCCAATTTTGACATACTCATACCACTGTATGGAAACTACTGTATGTATAGTTAGCTGGGTTTTCCAAAGTCAAAATAAAAATGGCGGACGGGATTTCTGTACAAGGTAGGTGTCATGTATTTTTGGTCACATACTATTGAATATGTTCTTTCATGCAACTCGACGGATATCAGCGTGAAGGCAATTGGTTGGAGAACCAATAAATATAGCCCCCTTTTTACGAATTTGCCTCGTTTGACTGTAATGTTGGAATGAACACAGTGTCGTGTTGACCTTGAAATCCGAAGCGATATATTTTTAAAAATCGGTCTGTATTTCCGAATTCCTAATGTTCCTGTCAACAACACAGGGCTAGATGGGTGGAGAAATTGATATTCTTACCTGAAATGTTTCGACAGATCGTCTGTGTAGTCTACATTTGTTGTAATTACACTTTGAAAATTCGCATGCTGTACAGCTGTGTGCAAACCGAAACTAACCCGGTGTACAGCTGGGTGAAACTGTTTTTCTGTATGTGTGGGTGCAATATCTAACCCGAAAACACTGTATGTTTGGGTTTTTCTGGATAAAATCAGATACATGATTCCGAAACTCTTTTGTGTTGAACTATCGAAATATATATTCCAAACTATCCAAACGATTTTCATTAAAGAGACATTTCACATATAATTTCTCATAAATTTCACCTTTTCTTTTATCTGAATGAACTGAATTTCTTATGAAAATTCTGAAAAGTTCAAACCAAAGTTTTGCGCCGTTTAAAAGACATATATTTAATCTTGAAATTGAACTCATTGATGGATGCCGCAGTTAAAATGTAAATGAAATTTGTCCTTTTCGTCTCAACTTTAAAGGCGTTTCTTTTACTTATCAGCAACATTTTCAAACAACTGATAGCATTTTTTCAAACGCATTAGAATAATCGACCTTGGCATCAAGACATACCTTTCAAAATGAACTAGCAATGTTATATGTCTTTTTAGTGTGCTTCAGAAAACGTATGAAATCGAAAATCTTACTTCAGTCTTTCTGTATATTTTTTTCCAATTATCGTTTTCGTTCTGTGGCACACCCAAAGTGAATATTCACACCATCTTTTTATAACTGGTATCGGACTATCCAACAAATGAAAATACGCACACGACTAGATGGGCGCAGAAATTGATACCGTAGTTAAGGGGGAATGCTCCAGTTTCCTAATTTTTTTCCCAATAATAGAATTTATTTATATTTTGTATGTTGAAATTACATGTTATTTCCAATTGAAAAATGAAATAAAAATGGATCGTCAGCGATCTTGTTTGAATTTTATAGACATTCGTATCACATACCCCTACATCAAAATGCACAATTTCTAGCACCTGTCCAAGGTCACTAAAATGCTAATAAAATGCTGTATATTCATCGTTTAATCCCGAAAACGGTTTTTTAAGTAACGTCTTACATTTAATAAGAGCAGAAAATCCAAAATATGTACCATCTTAAATGCGTAGATGTATAAAACAGCATGCTAATGTGTTCGGTTAGACCAACGAAGCTGGAGTATTTTATGTCAAAATTTGCATATTTTTGGAAATATTTCAAGTTCTACATAATAAAATTTGATAAAACTCCCTCATTGTATTAAGCAACATGTCCTGGTAATAATTCAAAAAGTAAATGTATAGGTTAGCGCACTTATTAATGAATTACAGCAATTTTTATCAGCTACACACAATTTTTATCAGCTACACAAGAATAAAATGACGCAAAACAGTGGTAACTGCATACACACTTACGACTGTCTTGCTCTAAATAATCGATTTCCAACTTGAGGAAATCAGTTTTGCATAATAAATACACTTTTACCATCGTAAATCATAAATTGTAATGATGTGTTATATTATTGAAAATATGGTAGCGAAACATATTGGTACGAAACGTTTAATTTACTACAGTAATGACCGAGTGTTCCGAAAAACTGGCGCATTCCCCCTTAAGCTTAAGGGATATGTTTCAATATTTCGTCTGTGTAATTTTACTTTGGTTGTAATTACATTTTGAAAAAAGCATGATATACTTGATTTAGTTATTATATAATTATGTGTATATTTTCATTTGTGGGATAGTCCGATACCAGTTATAAAAAGATGGTGTGAATATTCACTTTGGGTGTGCCACAGAACGAAAACGATAATGGAAAAAAAAATATACAGAAAGACTGAAGTAAGATTTTCGATTTCATACGTTTTCTGAAGCACACTAAAAAGACATATAACATTGCTAGTTCATTTTGGAAGGTATGTCTTGATGCCAAGGTCGATTATTCTAATGCGTTTGAAAAAAATGCTATCAGTTGTTTGAAAATGTTGCTGATAAGTAAAAGAAACGCCTTTAAAGTTGAGACGAAAAGGATAAATTTCATTTACATTTTAACTGCGGCATCCATCAATGAGTTTAATTTCAAGATTAATATATGTCTTTTAAACGGCGCAAAACTTTGGTTTGAACTTTTCAGAATTTTCATAAGAAATTCAGTTCATTCAGATAAAAGAAAAGGTGAAATTTATGAGAAATTATATGTGAAATGTCTCTTTAATGAAAATCGTTTGGATAGTTTGGAATAATTATATATTTCGATAGTTCAACACAAAAGAGTTTCGGAATCATGTATCTGATTTTATCCAGAAAAACCCAAACATACAGTGTTTTCGGGTTAGATATTGCACCCACACATACAGAAAAACAGTTTCACCCAGCTGTACACCGGGTTAGTTTCGGTTTGCACACAGCTGTACAGCATGCAAATTTTCAAAGTGTAATTACAACAAATGTAGACTACACAGACGATCTGTCGAAACATTTCAGGTAAGAATATCAATTTCTCCACCCATCTAGCCATGTGTTGTTGACAGGAACATTAGGAATTCGAAAATACAGACCGATTTTTAAAAATATATCGCTTCGGATTTCAAGGTCAACACGACACTGTGTTCATTCCAACATTACAGTCAAACGAGGCAAATTCGTAAAAAGGGGGCTATATTTATTGGTTCTCCAACCAATTGCCTTCACGCTGATATCCGTCAAGTTGCATGAAAGAACACATTCAATAGTATGTGACCAAAAATACATGACACCTACCTTGTACAGAAATCCCGTCCGCCATTTTTATTTTGACTTTGGAAAACCCAGCTAACTATACATACAGTAGTTTCCATACAGTGCATACGTTTGTAACATACTTTCCATAATTTATCGATGATTATAGATTCTAGTTCGAAACGAATGCATTTGTATGTCTAATTATAGTCACTTACAAATATAGGTTTTAATTTACACTAAATCATCGACAACCAGACAAAAACAAACCGACGTTCAAAATGAATAGATAAATAAAGAATCACAAAGGCTGGTAACTAGTATTTTCTTCTATTCATGTATCGCATTAAAAGCTAAAAATCGTGGTAAGAGCGTTTACGTACATGTATAATGTGTTGTAAGGTGCTTCCATTACAAAAATGTTATCACTACCTATTGGAAAAAGAGCGAAACTCCGGAAACATGTTTAATAATAAATCCTTAACAAATCAATGTTTTTGGCATTCTTATTAGTGTCTTATAACAAAGGACCCAGAAAAATACTGAAAAAAACAACAACAATGAAATGCTAAAAAAGAACTGACAAACATACAAAATACAAAGGAACAAACATGTCTTACGATTTTTATGTGGAACATGTTCCATTTCAGCGAGAGTGATTCCAAACATTTTCCGCAGGACTTTCTCCGCGTACGCCAAAACGGCCGGGGACGGAAAACGTAGTCGAGTTTTAACGCTGCACCATGGATCCGCGCATCGGCCATCTATATCACGTTTGGTGCAGCCCCATGACACGTCCAAACCGAGCTTCGAATCTAGAAACACGACTACCCAGTCACCGCTGTATGTGTTACCTGGGAACAAAAAATGACATTACTCCAGTCCAACTTTCCAAATAAGATCTGATTTTGAAGCAATTTCTACATTTCGCTCAATATTTTCTGTATTTAAGCAAAATGAACAAAACTTATTTCCATTAAGCATCATTTTGTCACCTACGGCAGCTTTTGGGTGGAACATGTTCTCCTTTTGCATAAATATTTTTTGTGCTATAGTATTTATTGTCTTTCTTCACCAGCAACTATTTTTCCATCTGTATAATTTTCAAATTGGAACAGACCATTTTTGCAGTTTAGGAGAAGAATGATATAATGTTGTTGTTCATTTATTTACCTATAGTATCTCTAAGTTTAAAAGCGCCTGGTACATTGGTATAATAGGCAAACATTTTGGCTCCTGAACATTCGCCAGTCGCACGGTCCCTACAATTTATAAAATACAATTTACAATAAAAATACAATAAAATAAAATATTCTATAAATCACAGGCCATGCGCTCAAAATACGTCCTGAAGCATTTGAAAGTGAAAATGAAAATATAGTGGTTTACTATCCACACATAACGATATCTAATTAAGTACATGAACTTGCAGTATCAGACAAGTATAAAGGGTTAAAAACATTTAACCGAAAGGAATATCAAAAGAATAAAATCTAAAATATAGGTAGTAAAGATGTACAACAATTTGATATTTTTCATTTCATTAACATGAAAACCTGTAAAAAAATCAACGAACCTTAAAAATGTGAAATGATGCTACTCTTCGAGTGGAATTTTTCTTGTCGATAATTGGTACCGGTAATGAAGAGACGCAGGGCATAATTTTGGAACAATATGGATCATGATCAGCCTGCGTTTCAGCGCTGATCTGGATCCATATTGGTCTTAAAGGGATCGTTATGCAAAATTGTAGAAGCTCATTTTGAATAACTGCCAAATGTGATGGGAATCAATTTGGTTTTCTCGTGGAGAGTTATTTCTCTATCAGCTTTGGGACCGGTAATGTAGAGAACACAATGGACCATGATTAGACTGTGCGTTTTCACAGGCCGATCTAGATCCATATTGTTCTAAAAAGGACCATTTTTGGACGGTGAATTATAATCAAAAATAATACTCACCGCCAAACGTGAGGTGAATCAACTCTATCCCCCTGTGGAATGTTTTCAAAACCCATGTCCGTGAATTCTACAGATCCTATAAAACTTGCCGGGACATATCGGGCTTGAACATACCATAGGCCGCTCCACTGTGGAATAAATAAATAAATAAATAAATAAATAAATAAATAAATAAATAAATAAATAAATAAATGAATAAATAAATAAATAAATAAACAAATAGTTAAGTAAATAGATAAATAAATAAATAAATAGTAGAAAGATACATAAAATAAATGATTAATTAATTAATTAATTAAATAAAAAAAAATTAGATCCAAATCAAAAGAGATCTAGATATGCTGTGCTCTTCCAGTTTTTACATAAATTGTGCAAATTTAATACAACTGTGTCGATCCTGATCAGACTTTGCATCTGCATGCTGATCTGGTCCCACTTCGACTTCAAATGGTATATGTCGGCCTTTATTCCAGATGCTAGGTGATAAATGATAAAAGCAACGAATACTTGCGCTTATCGATAGTTTAACCCTTTCCCAAACGACAAAATTTTTGGATGATCCACTTCAAAAACTGCCGCAATTTGTCAAGGAGACGTTATTGAAGATAGGCATTGTGTAAAATATGGCATAGAAAATATTGAGACAAAAGGAGAAACTGCTGGTTATCAGCAGTTTCTTCTTTAGTCTAAATATTTTTCCCAAGCCCTTTCTATTATGGACGTCAAAAGCAGGTCTTGTTTTTGGACAGGTTTAAGCAAAGCAAGTTGAATTGGAAACACGTTTTAATTTTAACTAATATTTATGCCCTTTTCGATTCCGTTAATTCTGTTTCGTTGAAATTTCATAATAATATGATATAATGCTCTTTTTGTAATTGCTACAAGCCACGAAGAAACTATCGGAGGAAAATGGATCTGAATCAGACTGTGTATACACAGGCTGATCTAGATCCATGTTGGTCTCAAACGTGATATTTTCCAGATCCCGGTTCAAATATACAGTCGACACTCGTTACGTCGACATCGGATAAGTCGAATATTCGCTTTAAGTCGAAGTTCCAATCTGGTCCCGTCCTCATCAATGTATATATATTTTTTTCAACCAAAATAATTTCGAACTGAATATAACTATTGAAATATAGTAGGAAAAGAATAGAAATTGCTCGAAACGAGCAATTCTTTCCTTTTTCTACTAAATTTCAATAATGATCAGAATAATGATCGTACTTGATTAGTTTAAAAAAAACGGTCAAATATCAACTTTATCGAAGCCGAACAAAATCGGATGAGTCGAACTCTGGATATGTCGAGGTATTTTGACGGCCCTCCGACTTCGACACAACGAGTGTCGACTGTATTTAGATATTAATGCTTGATGCTTTAGAAAGGGTCGTGAAATATTGATCATATTAATTAACATAACGTCGCTTTTCAACGAAAACCTCGTAACTGCATCTTGTTTTAAGCTGCAGTTACGAGGTTTTCGTTGAAAAGCAGCGATAAATATGAACATTTATACTCGGGAGACAACGGCCACGATTTTTACATTCGTTAATTTATCGTTGACAAAGAATTTTTTAACCCTGTCATGCTGAACCCCAAATTCTTTCCTGTCGTGACGGAGGTTATGAATAAATTAGCCCGTTCCCAAACAAAATCTGACTTTGACGTCCACAATAGAAATTATTTGGGAAAACTATGAGGTAAAAGAAATAGCATGAGGTAAAAGAAGTAGCAATTTCTCTTCTTCCCTATATTTTTAAAATCATTTTACATAAACTAATTTGCATTTCAAATTGGACAAGTTAAAAATTTAACTGCTTTCAACTTCTTTGGTCTTATCTCGGCGGCTGGAGCGACTAACCATGAATATGGAACGATTTTATCTAGATACCGTGACGTAATTTCGGACAAACAATAGAAGTTAAAAATTCTCGTAACTACGGCTTGACTCAAGCCGTAGAACACTGACGGTTTTTCGATATAACATATAACAATAAACCCAGTCTATTTCCAGCACAAAATTCATTGCATTTCTGTGTACAATAAATCACGAAACATAATGAAACAAAACAAGCAATCTGGTTATCAGATTTTTCTTCCTTTGTCTCAATATTTTCCAAGGCGGTTGTACTAGGGGCGTCAAAACAAGGTCTAGTTTGAAAATGGATTAAATAAAAATAACATTGATCTTAATCAGACTATGCATATACCCTATTTGCATCAACATCCATTTTGTCGTCGGCTCCAGTTTTCAAAATGTAAGAATAATTTCTTGACATTTCGAAAATGTTGATTGCGACGCTTTTGTCGAACCAAGCAAGTGCTACATGTGATTAAATTTATAAATAGCAGACAAAATGCTCGAAACTGGAATTCTCTCCTTTCTTTGGTACACTTCTACTTCGATGCAACTTGATCGATACGAAATTCCTATTTTCAATTCCAAGTTTTGAAAGTATGTATTTCTTATTTCATTTTCAAGGTTCACATTCTAGCCCATTACATTTTTTATTTTATCACAAAGATAAATTATTCTATGAAACAACTGCAACGATACCCATGGAATAGTAAAATAGGGATCAGACGGGGGTTGATGCCGCAAAACGATGTCTGTCTAAAAGATCCACTAATCACAAGAAAACACCTAACACAGAGTAGACGAGCTAGTCTTATTATTGGTACAAAACATCGTGGAAAATGAAGAAATTGCTTGTCACAACCAATTTCTTCATTTTCCACAATACTTATGATGCATTTCTATTGAGGAGGAGTAAATAAATTGTAAAAAATTTATAAAAAATATATCAACCCATTACCAATCAGTGACTCCTTTTGACTCCCCACAAGATTATGGCTTTGGAAAACATTGTGGGAAATGAAGAAATTGCTTGTGACAAGAAATTTCTTCATTTCCCACCATGTTTTCTGCACAAAAACACCAAAAATTGTAAAATTCCACGCACTTCAAATTGTCGTCTGAAACATCTTTGAATTTGGATCCGTCCAAAATTTTCCATCTGGTAATGGGTTAAGAACTATAGATTTACCCGTGGAACAGTAAACCCAGGATCGGGCGGGGGTGCCTCAGCAAAACGTTGTCTATCTAAAGAATCTACAAATTCGAAAAAGCGAAGTCACAAAGATGACATTATTTTCTATCTATTGGTATAAAACATTGTGGGAAATGAAGAAATTGCTTGTCACAAGCAATTTCTTCATTTCCCACAATGTTTTCCAAATGTATTTCCACAATGTTTTATGATGCATTTTTCTAGAGGAGAAGCCAATGTATGGAAATTGATACAATTATGACCAATGAATTTTCTTTATTTTTTTTTTCAATAAAGCAATAAAAACGACACCCGTGGAACAGTAAACCCAGGATCGGGCGGGGGTGCCTCCGCAAAACGTTGTCTATCTAAACAATCTACAAATTGGAGAAAACGAAGTCACAAAGATGACAATATTTCCTATTTATTGGTATAAACGTTGTGGGAAATATAAACGTTGTGGGAAATGAAGAAATTGCTTGTCACAAGCAATTTCTTCAGTTTCCAAGATGTTTTATAACGCATTTATCCTTATGAGGAGGTGTCAATGAATAGTCAAACAATTATAAACAACAATAAATTTACCCGCGGAACAGTAAACCCAGGATCCGGAGGGGGTGCCTCAGCAAAACGTTGTCTGTCTAAAGAATCCGCCAACAGCACAACAGAGAACACGAGGGCAAGTTGATAAAACATCCTTCTCTCACGATGACAAGCGGACTGATTTGAACCGTGCCCGCAATCCGTTTATATATTGTCATAGGCGAATTGTCGTAAAAAATATGTTAACCTTGTCCCAAAACAAGACTTGATTTTGAATGCTTAGGCCTATTTGAAAAGGTTCGGAAAAGGTTGAAACAAAAGAAGAAGATGCTCATTCCAGCATTTTCTCATTTTGTCTCAATATCTTATGTCCTTTACACGTAGTGTACAGATTCCATCTTTATCAACAAGCTTTTGTCGTCTGCAGCATCTTAAAAACTGGAACAGTCTATTTTTCGGGGGAAGGGATAATTTTTGGTATACATAAATCAGCCCTGTATATTTTAGCACAAAATTCATTGCCATTTATTGAATCCATTTGGTCTCAAATGGCATCATAATAGGTGACCCTTTTAAACCCCTTCTTATTTCAATCATAGTCTTTAACATGTTATTTCCTCTTAAAGTATTTTTAGGTATTGCACTTTTAGATTTAACCCCTTTCACAGACAAGACTCGGTTTGACGTCCCTTTAGATGGTAGGCCTATAACTTGGGAAACATTGATACGATAGAAGAAAACGCTGATCACCATTTCTCCTTTTGTCTCATTATTTTCTCTGTCATATTTACATGTATAATACACAGATTTTCTGTTTATAAAATCCTTTTGGTTGTCTGCTGCAGCTTTAACCCTTTACCACACAGTGACGCCTTTTGACTCCCCATTAGATATATCCTTTGGAAAACATTGTGGAAAATGATGAAATTGCTTGTGACAAGCAATTTCTTCATTTTCCACAATGTTTTCTATCCAAAATGTTATACAATTTTAGAATTTCACCAAATTGAAAATGTCGTCTGCAACTTCTTTCAAATTGGACTACCCTAAAATTTTGTCATCTGGTAATGGGTTAAAAATGAATCACCCTATCTCTGGAACTTCACTTCTCAAACCTTCCCAAGATGGCTTGTATTTTGGAACACATGATAGAGCTATGAAAGCAAAATAGGATTCTGCTTACGTTAACCCTTTCCCAAACGCCAAAAATGTAGGGTGATCCAAATATGACAGCTGATTCATACGACAGAATTTATGTTGATAAAGAAGAAATTTGCATACAATAAAGCCTAGAAAATATTGAGGCAAAAGGAGAAACTGCTGGTTATCAGCAGTTTCTTCTTTTGTCTCAATGTTTTCCCAAGTGTAGTCTATTAGATACGTCAAAACAAGGTCTTGTTTGGGAAAAGGTTAAGTTTGGAGAGCGGCCATGTGACTTACAGAGTTTGTATTTATTCTGCGGGACCAAATTCCCATGCTACAATTGAAACATTCACTTTTTTGTGATGGTGAAAGTCAATGAAGTATTTTGTTGTTTTAATTGTAGACATCTGCCAGAAAATTTTAGGTTTTTTTTGAAAATATAGATATTTTTGTCATAATTAGGCTAAAACAGGGTGGGTGGGGTAAGATAAAGGTAAAACTAGCTCTTGATGTTATCTTCAAAAAATAAAAAAAACAAAACAAAACATAGGGGCCTATTCATTGGCTATTTTTTGGCGAATTGAAAAAAGTTGCAAAAATTTTATTTTTCAACTTTTCCTAATTTTTTTCCAGATTTGTTTCAATATTTCTTTTAATCATGTCTTCACTTTTGTGCATATGTTAAGTCTCTAAATTGATATAACATTTGAAATTATCCATTCAGAATAACTTTCTATATTCATTCGGGATTTAATTCAAAAGAGTAATTTTGCGAAAATGGTCATTACTAGTCAAGGGCAAATAACTCTGACACGAAAACGAACATGGAAACTTACCCTGATTCTTTTTATACTTTGTTTAGGAAATGTTACTTAACAACATATGTACAAAGAATCATTTGGTGGATAAAAAGAAACCCCCGAGTCCAAACTTACCTTATATCAATATAACGATGTCATTTTGCAACGCTTGTATATGCGGTTTCTTGAAATATCATGAAGAAAAATGAAACATTGCTGGTTGCTATCATTTTCTTCTTTTCTTTAAATAATTTTACATTGCTGTAACTTTTATATATTCGTCAACACAGAATTGACTACCCACCGGTCCGCTACTCTCCAAAGCCGAGGTCTATTGATTAACCATGAAATATTCTATCATAATGGAGTGAAGAGAGAATGTGCTCTGTTCTTAACGATCTGGAACCATAATAGACACTTTTGAAAATACAAAAAGTATTGTTATATATTATTTCTATGATATAAGACGGAGGTAAAATGAAACTTAAAACAATTTTTACCGATATGTTGGATTTTTATATATTTTTTTAGTTATTGACCCCCTTTTACAAAAAAGGCGGGAAAAGGGGAAGCACCAACTCCGTAAATCTCATATTTTTCCCAGAAGATGATAATATCTGACATTTTTCAGCTTGTATGCTACAAAACATGTGTATGTAACAAAAGTAAGCTAAATTCAAAACTATGAAAAACAAAATTGAGAAAAAAAACTTGATTATACACAAGGTGTATGATTTTGCGACTGAATTTTTTCCATGTTTAAGAAAAATGAACATTTTTCTTTGATCTGTAATTTTTGTAATATTGACTGGCAGGGTATGAGACCTACACCAAAATTATCTCTAATTTATACTTGTGCAAATAAAACAAGAATGGGAAAAAGTTACCGATAAATTTTGGGTTTTTATGAATTCAAACTTAGTAGGGGCGCATACAACAAGGACAAAATTATCCAAAATAGGTCATTCAATTCCATCAAATATTCATTGTAAGGTCAAATGTAACAACACATTATTTTTTATAGTAACTTATATAAAGAACTTATTTTTATCAAATATTCATTGCCAGATTTCCCTGTAGTTACTACAATAAGTATTGTTAACAAAACAAGGGCATCATATACATGGGTGGGGAATCATGTGACACTAAATTTCAGAAAATCGTCAATAATTTTGTAAATGCTTGACCGATTTGAAATCGGTTTGAAACAGAAAAAAGTGTAAAACGCCCGATATCAGATGGGTGGTAACTCTTTTACAAATCAAGTGATAAAAACGTTATTGACGACCAGATCAAGTTTTGGTTGGTCGTCAATAACTTTCATATCAGCTGATTTTTCAAAGATTAACTTTGGCATTCAGCAAAGTCATGGAGTGTTCCCGCTGTCTCTGCTTAATTTCTTCTTTTCAAATCGGTCATCTATTGACAGAATTGTTGGAAAATATCGAAAACATTATGTCAGGTGATTCCCCGCCGTGATATAAGATTCGTGGGGTGGAAGAGGGTTGAAATTGGTGTCATGTATTAATTACTGTATAAGAATGCCTTTTTAATCAAATTAAGCTAATCTTACACGAACATGTATCTTTGATTACCGGGTCTTTACATACCTATAGTCCTTTAATTAACGATATTAGGGCACATGTTTACAAAATTTACCCTTGCAAAAACGCAATAGCAAAGTCATAACTACTGTAAATTTGCATGTGATGGTTCGAATCTTGCAGGTCCCTTACACCTTCAAGATTTGAACCAAGACATGTAACGTTGAACTGAAAATTAACCAGGATTACCTTTTGTTTATTACTGTAAGATTTGTAAACATGTGTCATTATATTGTGACTGGACTATAATAGAAAAAAAATCAAGGCAGAAGACGCAATGTTGATACTATATCAAATCCTGGTCTTAAGCATTCATTCGTATAGATCTTGGATCAATCAAGTGTATTGGTGCATACATAACCCATCCCCCCCCCCCCCAAAAAAAAACTGTACCAGTCCAAAAGAACAGAAAACACTGAGGAAAAGGGACACATTGATGATAACACATTGATGATAATCAACAACCTCTTCTTTTCTCTCAATGTTTTCTCAAATTATTTCTACAATGGACGTCAAAACCAGACTTGCTAAGATCAGTGATTTGCTCTTTATAACCAAATCAGTAAATTCATAACAATTGTCGGCCTATTGAAACAGTTATTTCTTCATTTCTCTTAGTGTTTTTCTGTTATTTCTACCAATGATCTGGGCCCCGTTTTATCAACGAAATTACGCACATTATTTTCGTAGATTTGAACGGAAGTTCAATTTTTTTGCGTAAGTGCGTTTTACAAAACATGTTCGTAGCTAAGATTAGAATTTCCTAAGTTTTTTTTCCGTAACTTTACGATCAAAAATAGTTGACGTAAATCTATTCGTCACCACTGTCGATGCCTAAATTTACCGTTTAAAGCCTTGATAACCCCAAAATTACTGAAAATATCAAAATATCTATGAAAGGAAATGTTGAAATTGAACAAACCACGGAAAATTTATGTGAATAGCAATGGATTTTGTGCTAACAATAGACTGGGTTAAAAGTTATGTTTTGATAAACCGTCAGTGTTGTCATAAAATATCGTAACTACGGCCTGATTTAAGCCGTAGCTACGAGATTTCATAACAGCTCCAACGTATTACTATTGTATGTCCGAAATAACGTCACGATTAACTGGATAAAATCGTTCCCTATTTCGCTGTACTTTCACTTTCTTTTTTGTTGCTATTTATAGAATACAACATGAAAAAGTATTTTTCATGTATTTCCTATTCTAATGGAATGAATGTACGTTTAATATACGTTTAATCGCCAGAGTTTTAAGAACGATAATATTTAAGCATTTTTCAAGCAACTAACACCGAGAAATACGAGAATTATCTCTATCTATGCAGAAAAATACACTTTAAATAGCTTACACGGCCGATATATATTAATATTTACGAGAAAGTAAACCGAGGTGAGAACAAAATCGAATCTTTCCGAAGTGCGTTTCACGGAAATAACCGAGTGCCGTAAATACCCGATCATCGGCGATAATAACCGAAATCCATTATGGTTCCAGATCGTTAAGAGAGCACCGGTCCGCCAGTCTATATTTTCTGGTACCCTGTCAAACATTCCAAAATGGACTGACTGATTTGGCGCATCACTTTATCCTATTTTGGGTGCAACAAAAACTACAGATACTACAAAATAAAGATTGCTTTTCTGTTCAATTTTATCGATTAAAAAATTTAAATCACATTATTTTTTTTACTTGATGATGCCGTTTAAAGCAAATGTGATGTGTGACAGTATGCACGTGTATGAATATTTTGGGCGATGACATCTTGAAAGTTAGCTCTAGGGTTAGCCAAGAATGTTCAAACCAGCCCCGCGTTCAGTAAGACAAAACGTTAGCTTTAACAGTTAGCCGTTTCATTCGGAAAGGGTTAAAGGAACCAATGCTAAAATATTTTTAAGCATCCGAACGACGAAGGACAATTAGATTGATCTAATAGATCAGTCAGGCCCGCAGGAAGCATTTTCATATTGGGTGGGATCAAGCCCCTGTGTCTGAATATTGGGAGGGAGAAGGGGGGGGGGGGGGGGGGGGTAAATTGAATTTTCGGCTTTTATGGCAAACTTTGGGGGACACACTCCCCACCCCCGTTCCTACGGGCCTGTCAGTGTATACGCGTGCCTATATGGTGCATCACGTCATCTCGGGCTATAGTACAGAGAACATAGAAGGTATTAAGGTATACAACCCATCATTAAAACACCACTTTCTAGCCCTACGAAATGCGTCAAGCTACACACACTTCTAAATGCACTTCACATGATTTGATTCACCGTGCCGGATTTCAAAATTATGCTTCAAGAAGAAAATAATTTACAAATATTATTTACTCTATTTTCATATAAAAGGGAGGTAATGTTTTGATCATTTTGTCAAATATTTCCATAAGTAAACCGTTCAAAATGCTTATTTGGAATGGAAAAGTAACACGGTTTAACAATTACTGGTACTCTTGAAATTTCGCCCCTGGCTTTCTGATGCTAATGATTGGTTGCATACCTTAAGACACATAAACATATTTGCACCATTTTTCTATCAGGTAGACCCCCTACGTGAAAGCCATGATATGCTTTATTGATAATCATTAACAGTGCAATAAGATCATGTTGTCATTTTTTTCTGAATATTATCAATCATCGTTGGATTGTGGATATTTTTCCACGAAAACAAGTTAAATACATCAAACCTTAAATGAAAAAGTTAGCCCATAGCTTAAAAGTGGTTCGCTTCATTCGAAAATGCCGTAACTACAGCTTATTCGCGCTGTAGTTAAAACTTTTTAGAAAGTATGGCTCAGATGATATAAATATTATCTTTCGTAAATAAGATAAATTATGTTGCAGGATTTAGAACAAAAAATGGGTGCAGAGAAGGCATTATCACACAGTGGAGATTGTGCATGATGGGGTGAGTAAATCTACGGCCAAATTTGCCTCCCTTCATGTAAGACATTTTGCAATAACTTTCTTATTTCTGCGTCCATTATTAACACTCTCCCAAATGACAAAATATTAGGTTGATCCACTTCAAAAACTGCCACAAATCGCAAAATGGATCGTTATTAAAGATAGGATACGTGTAAAATATGGCACAGAAAATATTGAGACAATAGGAGAAAATGCTGGTTATCAGCATTTTCTTCTTTTGTCTCAATGTTTTCACAAGCCTATTCTGCCATGGACGTAAAAACTAGGCCTTGTTTGTGAAAGGGTTAAACGATTTGATGTATGTACCCCGCCTTACCGAGCTTTTACCTCTGGCGTATAATTCATGTCAAACCTTCTAATATACTTTTAGCAAAAAATGACACCAACCGACCAGAAAAAAACGACAAAAATTCTGATCGTTTTCCGGTCTGTTGAAATCAATTTTTGGGAAAAGTATTTATAAAGAGTTTTTAGATAAGTCACATATCTGAGGAAAGGGCTCAGTAAGGCGGAGTGCATGTAGAAGCTTGAAAATTGACAAAGTAATAAGAAAGTTATTGCACACTTTCCTACTAGACTGGTACCCATTCGTGTAAATAAATGAATTTAAATCCGTAGTAGATTTCAGGTACGGGAACCAGACTAATTTTCCTACCTGATGCATGACAAATTTGGCCGTAGTCGGTTGGAAAATGTAAAAGCATTACACAAAATAATCCATATATCTGAGGAAAGAGCTCAATAAGGCGGGATACATGCAACAAACCGTTTGAAAATTGACGCAGAATTAAAGATATTTGACCAGAATCGAGATTATTTTTGTCCGTAGTCGTTATCCATCCCATGATGCACAATCTCCACCGTGATTATTACTAACAAACAAGGGCGTAGACAGGTGTATAGAAGTACTCATTTGAGTACAAATTGTTGGCAATAGTCGAAAAATAAATTCGTCTAAAAAAATATTTTGATCGTAAAGGTTTTTTTTGTTTTTATAGAACATAGAACATATACTAGAGGAAAGAAGAAACGCAACAACTATTTTTTGTTATTTCTCTTAATTCTTTTATGTTATTGAGTCAAAAATGTAACTGATAATTACAGGGATCTGTATCTTGATATTAATATTTGTGTTTACGTTAGAACCTGTCTTACCTGTGAGATAACGTCAAAATAAATGTTTACAAATTTCTCACGTGCAAACCTTTAAATATCAAAACTTTACATAGAACTTTTTTAATTTGTGTAGATGCACGTCGACTCGACAAAATGCAATGATTTTTGTTTTGATTAAATCCCTAATATCGTTTTGTAACCTATTCAAAGACGTCGTCCAGTAGCAATTGTGATGTTTACGAATAGAACATCTCAACCTGCAGTTGCTGCTGACGTTGGTGTACATCGGTTTACAAAATATTGCTTGAGATAACGTCTCAGAACTAACAGAGCAACTGGTGGTCGCCCGAAAAGCGGTCGTCAACGTCTTACGTCATGACGTCAGGACAATAACGTGCGTTTATTTTACCTACGGAAACAAATTTTGTTATCGAGAAAAACTGTTGATGCTACTCATGAACAGTACAGCAATCAAATTTCAGCCAGGTATCGTTATAGTCCGCTTGGATTGCGTGCAAGAACGCATTTAGCGTTGACGCCAAACCGCTCTCGTTCAAACGCATATTGATGGCACGTACAACCTGTGACATTGATAAAATTTTGACACAAGAAAGTCAAATGAATAAGTTTTACTATGCATTGAAAAAAGTATGCAAATTATGGTGATTTTGAGAAAAACAAAAACAAAAAGCATGACCAAATTAAATTTTTGTTGCGTTTCTTTTTTCCTTTAGTATATTTTATTTGGAAATATCCAGAAGGTCGTTGACCCATATGAGGATTACATATTACAGGATACAAAACAAAAATAAATTCGTAGAAAAAAGTAAAAAAAAAATATTTTGATCGTAAAAGTTGATTCTCTTTTCATATTCTACACATTTTTAACCCTTTATTGAACGACAATTTTTTTAGACTGGTCCAAATTCAAAGATGTTGCAGACGACATTTTCAAGTCAATCAAATGTTACAGTTTTTGGTTTCTCGTGGTTAAATAAACATCGTGGGAAATGAAGAAATTGCTTGTCACAAGCAATTTCTTCATTTTTCACAATGTTTTCCCAAGCATCTTTTGGTGAGTTCAAAAGGCGTTAGTGCAGTAACCGGTTAAATCAGTGGCACTAGCGTTCCTCTGACTCCAATGTTCTTTGAGTACAATTCAATATCCTCTGGCGACGTCCCTAATGAAGAGGACATTTTTCGCATTTCGATCTACATACAATTACGGTTTTGTCATGACCAGAGCACGTAAAAAGGGGTCTCAAGTGAAACAGGCGTTGTTTCCAAGCAAAGCTCGTCTGATCCATGGCTTAAGCCATTACCACACAATGACTCTTTTTGACTCCTTACAAGATTATGGCTTTGGAAAACATTGTAAAAAATGACGAAATTGCTTGTGACAAGCAATTTCTTCATTTCCCACAATATTTCCTAAACAAAAAGGTCAAAAAGTGAAAAACTATATGCAATTTAACTTGTTGTCTGCAACATCTTTGAATTTGAATAAGTCTAAAATTGTGTCGTTTGGTAATGGGTAAAGGTAGAAAATCTGTGATGTGGCCATTTTGAGATTCATACCACGTCGGAATTTCGGCCTTTGGCAAACGTTCGACGGTATCAAGTTTAATTTCAGTGTTGGTGATCACGTAATTTATGTTAAGATTCATCACACGGAAAAATGGCGTCCATTTGGTGATGATTTTAAGTGAGCGTTGTTAGCCTACCTTTCTGGATGAAATTCCCAACATAACGAGAAATATCCGCTTAATTTCAAAATCACAACCAACTCAGACCAAGGGATGCCATTTTTCCGTGTGATAAATCAAATATGAAATCACGTGCTTACCAATACTGATAGGTGACACAACAATTTCAGAAAAATCGTTAATACAGTGCAGGAGCGGAAGTGTGTGAACGCTTGTCTTTGAGTGATAACTTGTGTGTCTGTACATCGAGGAAATGCAACTTGGTAAACATCAGCGGTTGACATTCGTAAGAATTTATGTGGTTTTTTTTCTAGATAAACACAACACTTTTGTCAGATCATTGTACCAATCTCTTTATTTATTATTCCCTGTAATATTTTTAGAGCAATCGGAGCAATTGGTTCTAGATTTAAATCATTTTAGACCCGATTCACTTGGGCATGAACTAAAACGGATGATTCGGTTGTTACGAATCGCAGTTTTTACTCGAATAGATGCATACTGTAGGGTCTTTCTCAACAAAATTTTCATTCACAGCTTGTGTAAATGTGTGTGTTGAGACTGATTTGGTTAGGAAACCGTCTAAAACTTTCCATTTTTGCCGCTTAAAAATATTTTTTTTTTTTGGAAAAAACATTTTGTCAAGTCCTGTACAATAGCCTGACAAGAAATATTTACTTTTGTACAACGGCTTGCATTGCATATGTGACATATTGATTGTAATAAATGCGTTTTTACCTCTTTTTACATTATATTCGATTGATATTTTCATGATATTATGCTCGCACGTAAAAGACACAGAAAAAAAAATGTCGAGAAAATAAGACATTTTTGCATGATGGAGAATCATGTGACATAATTTCACAAAATCTTCAATAACTAACCTAATATTTGATTTACACCGACGAAATACTATACTAAAGTATAATTGAAGTCTCAGTCTTTGTCAATCTGTTAAAATCCGTCTTTAACCGATATTAACAATTGACATGGACCAATTTATAGTCATCATCCATGACCCTGGGAAATCCAAAATCTATTATTTTTACAATAACCAAATATATCTCCTGTTATAATCATATACAGGGTGATCCAAAAAACATGTCCCACAAACAATGCTTTATAACTTTTTAACCATCTTATATATTTAGTTTATATTCTCTAGAACTTAAGTATATATCTATAAAATTTTGACTGAATACAAAATTATCTAATAATTCACTAACTACATTCACAAAATATGCTGGATGTGACCCATGTTTTTCCGAAACTAGTCTAAGACGATGTCGAAAGTATTGTATGACGTTACTACAGGTTTTGCGATCAATCAACTCCATTTCTCTTCTAATGGCTTATTTCAGTTCAGCTAGTGGTGGGTTAAGGTTCATAAACTATTTCTTCTTAGCAACCCCATAGGAAAAGTCCAATGGACAGAGATTGGGTGAATGTGGGGGCCATTTATTCACTCTCAATCCATTGACAAATGTCAGTTTAGCCGTGATATCTGTGTCTTCCAAATGCTGCATGCTGGTCATTTTGTTTGGCTTACAATTTCAATCGAACTTTAGCATGCTTCTTACTGTACCATAACTTACATCAGTGGCTTTTGGAAATGTCCTTCATAATACCCCTAATAGATACCCTTTGAGTTTCCTGTACAACTTGATGAACACTCTCCACATTCTTGTCTGTTCGCCTTGTGCGTGTTCTCCCGCCTTTTCCAGATCTCATGTCATTGACAGTCCCATTCATCTCAAACTTAGACATAAGTCTTCTTATCTGCTTTCTGGAAGGCACTGTGGCATTTTGGTACATATTTGGATTTTTCTTCTAACTAGAGCAAGATATGTACACAATACATAGCACAGTCTGACTATTTCTGCATTGTCAGCCATCTTGGAATGATGAGAATATGATGACGTTATTGATGACGTCATTGATGTTACCATGACGCTACATGACGTTCTTCTGCACAACCATTAAAAATTCTATTTCCTACCCTTTCCATCAATACCAAAACTAAAACAATGCTTCCACATTACGCAGATATATTAAATATTGTTTGTGGGACATGTTTTTTGGATCACCCTGTATTATATGATTTTACAAAACACAATTGTAAACGCACGATTTTGCACTGAAATGTGATTTCATCAAGGCATACCTAACGGTTTCCAAAAGTGCGTAGCATCGCGAATTGCGAATGGCACAATCAAATGCGCGTACGGTACATCTTATCCCACAAAATCCGTTGAGTATACACGCGGGATAGTCACGTGAAATTTTCCATTGAGAGCAAGCTGAGTTAACAGTAGTGTCTTTTGTGGTATAGTACGACAACGACCTGTGAATGATAAAAAATTAGGTAGTCTAAATTGGCGGGGGAAAGAGGGATTTCGATTTATAGAAATATGTGTTTCGAACCCACTATCCTTAAATAAACCGACGTAATACTATCTGTAGACAGCTACTGTACTGTCACGGCCACCGCGGACCGTTTCATTATTCGCCATTATTCAGTAAGAAATATGCTTCTCTGCCAATTTACGTGTATTGGAATATACAGTAACCTTTCGTCACGGCTCATGATTCGATGTAGAATAGGGCACAATCATATTTAGTAAACAGTGACATAATTTCGGACAAACAATATTATTTCGAAGGTTTTGTTACAAAATCTCGTAACTACGGCTTGATTCTAGCCGTAGTCACAAGTTTTCAAAAAGGCACCACCGGTTTATCAAAACATAACGGCAAACCAAGTCTACACGTTTAGCACAAAATTCGTTGCTAGTATATAGAAACTCATTAATCACAATGAAATGAATTTTGAAATACATGTATAGGTAAAGAAAGAAATCTATCCAGTGGAACATTGGATAACAAATAATAGAAAATAAACCGAACTTTCGTGTTTGTGTTGATATTCTAATCCGTGTGAAATATAAGCAAGTGACATTACAAATTGCTTGTAAGCGATTGTACAATAAATTCATAAGGGAATTGTCAATAGCCAAATGATTGTACATAAAAACTGTCAAACTGCGGACACTTAAATCTGAATGATGTTCTTAGCGAAAAAATACTTACATAAAGTCATTTAATTTTGGGAATAAACAATACGATGAATGAGAAAAAAGCGATAAAAATGGCAATTTTATGTGGTGAAAACCATGCTCCAATTTTCCCATCCAAATGATCAAGGCATTATCTATGGTTTAACCCCGTCCCAAACAAGACCTGGTTTTGACGTCCCTAGTAGTAATGTCTTGGGAAACATTGAGACAAAAGAAGAAACTGCTGATAACCAGCAGTTTCTCCTTTTGTCTCAATATTTTCTCTGCTATATTGTACACAGGTCCTATCTTTTTTCACATATAATTCGTCCACTGCAACTGTTTTCAAATTGGACCACCCTAAATGTTTGCTGTTTGGGAAAGGGTTAAACAGTTCAGACTGGGCGCATATTAAAACAATGCCTTCCATGTTTATTCAAGATTACGATATTACAATAAAATAATAAGATATATGTCGAAATAATTATCAATTACCAAGCCTTTTCTTACCTATGTCAACCGCTGTTGTTTACCAAGTTGCATTTCCTCGATGTACAGACACACAAGCTATCACACAAAGACAAGCATTCACACACTTCCGCTCCTACACTGTGGTTAAGAATTCTGCTAATACTGATTTGAATTAGGCTTCTGTCCTTGGTCATTTAAAAGTACAGGCAAAATTTTATTTTGATACGATCAACACAGAAAAGGGTATTTTTCTTCAAAGTAGAAATTTGCTTCTCATGTCAATTTACTCAACCCACTTTGTCAACCAAAAATAAACCATCATCACATTTTTACACATACAAATTAAAAGAAAATATATTTTTTGACCCCTTGTTGCAATTCATCCTTTTGAATTATAGGGGGATAATACATTATTTCCAAATCAGAAACATTTACCTATTACTAGCATTTTGTATTCCCATTATAACAAATCATTTTGTTGTTTTGCAATGCATAATAATTGATATATGATATCAATCATATTTGTATTGTGGCTATTTTTTTTATTAAAATACACCCATTAACATTTTGTACTTTTGCCTCAATGTTTTTCCAAGCCCTTTCCTGTGGGGCGTCAAAACAAGAAGCCTAGTATAATTAACGATCTTATCACCAATACGGAACGATTTTATCCAATTAGTCGTGATGTAATATCGGACAAACAATAGTATTTCTTATGTGTTGTTATAAGACCTCGTAACTACGTCTTAAAGCAAGTTGCAGATACAAGGTTTTCGATGAAAAGCGACGTCACTCGACATTTTTTGATAATATTTTCTTTGTGTGTTTTGTAAAAGCTTATGAATGATTTATTATTATTTTTAATTACTTACATGTTACAAGCAA
This sequence comes from Fragum sueziense, assembly GCA_963680895.1. Classification (NCBI taxonomy): domain Eukaryota; kingdom Metazoa; phylum Mollusca; class Bivalvia; order Cardiida; family Cardiidae; genus Fragum; species Fragum sueziense. Next base: position 15,990,892 of record OY804599.1, on the reverse strand, counting down.
CGATGTTTCATTTGCATAACCTATCAATCAAAATAACAAACCGCTTATTAATATAACTCTTTCACAAACAAGACCCGGTTTTGGCGTGTCTGTAAGGGACAGTTTGAGAAAGCATTGAAGTAAAAGAAGAAAATGCTGAAAATGTTTTGTTTGTAAATATTGCTGTTCATTATAATGTATGTTATGTATTATGTACAACTATGTAAATCCACAAATTGGAGGAAATAAAGAATAATAAATGATAATCATTTCTCCTTTTGCCTCATTAGTTGCCATGCTATATTGCGCAATTTAATTCAATCTTTATCAAAACCCAATTTGTGGCCTGCAGTAGCTTTTGAATTAGACCACCCTAAAACTAATAATTGAACAAGTTATACGGGCGAAAAGGCTGCGAAGCGGCATTGAGCCCGTCTATAGGTCACATGTACGCAGTTCAGGTCTGAAAATTTCAATGTTATGTAATTTTACCGGAAGTTAAAAATGTCCGAAATGTTGCGAAAAATATGCACGCGTTTGACGATAATTACATAAGCATTAGAAGTAATCTGATATAATTGTCGGGCGGGGGGGGGGAGATATTGAGATTAGTTTTCGGTAATGTGACGTCATGCAACTAGCGGTTATGACGTCAACGTTTATTTTTCTGCCTTCCCGCGAAGTTGACGTTCCCTTTGTCACAGTAATGTCGATTGGTGTTTATACAAAATACTCTCGCAGAGGCAATTATGTTTCATAAACTGATCTTGTTAAACTCAGCTATATTTTGCTAGTTTGTAATTCAGTTTTTGGGAAAAGGGCTTAAATGTCAGGAAAGACAAGGTCTGAATCTTGTTTTAGGCTTTGCCTACTTTCATAGTAGATAATGTTAGTCAAAGGTCAATTCCTAAATGATATCCCATATATTTCACCCAGAGGCGGATCCAGAGAGTTCGGGGGGGATTTAAACGAACCCACTCTGTAACCAAATTATTTTATGTTCATGCAGAAATTCAGTCACAATCTTGTAAAACTAAGAAAACGAACCCCATTTTTGTATATTCAAACCACCCTCACAGAAATCCTGGATCCGCCGCAGTTAATCCCAAACTAAACAAGACTTTGTTAATAAGTCGTCTCCTAATCGAAATGGTTTATGGAAAATGAGAGAAAAGAGGAAATAGCTGATAATTAGCAATTTCCCATTTTTCCATATTTGTTCCCATACTATATAGCAGTCACTTAATTCATTTGACATTAGTCATTGGCCGTATCTAAGTTGTTAGGACTTGTGGCCAGACCCAATTGCCAAATTTCCTCATGTATGTAATTTATTTTGATGGCAATAAAATATGTTTAATCTAAAGTTAGATCAGTCTAAAACAGCAATGAACTTTGTGCTAAAAACATACTTGTTTATTGTTTTGTAATGATAAATAGTCGATGCTGTTATAAAATTTCGTAACTACGGCTTGAGTCAAGCCGTAGTTACGAGATTTTATAACAACACCTACGAAATACTGCTGTTTTTCCGAAACTATGTCACGATTAACTGGATAAAATCGTTCCCTATTGCGACGTTTTGGGAAGGTTTATACCAGAAGGGCATTACCTCTATGGGTCGCTGACCTGATTATTTGACATTTCGAATAAAGTGCAAAAGACCATGTATTCTTGTATGCAATGTGATTTATTAACAATTAACAACTGAATATGAAATGTCGAGTCCGTGTGGTCTCTGATAGGAATATTTATGTAATCTTGAGTTTGTCTCTGCAGCCGTAGTTTCCTTTTACAGAATCACATTCATTGAAGGAAAAAAAAAAAAAACAAAACAAAAAAAAAAAACAAAAACAAAAAAAAAAACAAACAAAAAAAAAAAACAACACACACACACACAAAAAAAAAACAAAAAAAACAAACAAACAAACAAAAAAAAACCCAAAAAACAACAACAACAAACCATTTACTCAATGATCATCCTTACCAAGTTTCAAGTCGATCAGCCAACCGATTTAAACCTTTCCCAAGACCTGATTTTCACTTCCTGAAGACGATAGCTAGGTAAAACATTGAGGCAAAAGAAGAAAATGCTGATTTACACATATCTTAGCTTTATTGTCATCCATTTTGTCTTCCGCAGCAGCTTTCTTATTTAACCATCCTGATATTTTGTCGTTTGGGAAAGGGTTAAAGGAGAATATCCCGTTGTTCAACAGGAAAGAGACTGTCGTCGAATCAAATTCTCAACTATGAAAAAATTCTCAAAATGAGTTTTCGTACACAAGCGAAGTTTCAAGAGGATGGTGTCACTCTACTAGTTTGGGGTGAGATCTTGGAAAGACAATATAATAAGGACCGACAAAGAGAATCTGGACCGGGACAGATCGGAACAGATTGATCACCATACACAATATCGTCACTTTCTTTTACAAAAAAAACCCTCGTAAATGCGGCTTGTATTCAACTACAGTTACGAGTTTCTTTTTTAAAACCCCATTGATATGCGTATGTAGGCTTAAACTGAAATAGTGTCTTTTTTCTTCTTCCGATTTACAGATAAACACTTCCCAAACGTCAAAATTTACAATTGTCAACATTCCAAATACTTATAGACGACGAAACGAATCTAAGAGTAAGACTTCAAACCTTCTCTTTGATGTCATAGAAATTAGTGCAGAAAGGGCAGAAAATGTTAATTATCAGTAAGTTTTTTTTTCTTTTCCTAAAAATATTTCCCAAAATCTTTAACAAATAGATGCGTCAAATACGCCCTTGTTTATTAACAATTAAAACTGATAAATTATCAAAGATGTAACAGATCTACATTTTAAATTCTTACTAAAAACCACCGACCAAAACATGACCAGAATAAATCAACCCAATGACATGATGAATTAATCTAAATTCAGCCATTCCACGAAAATTGACTCAGTTACTGAAAAAGCATGTCGTCGACCTTCATTGCATTATTTAACAACATAATCAATTAGGTACGATAAAAAGCAAGATATTATTTATCACGGGTCATAATTTGCAATAAAATAGTATGATTTTTAAGTTATTCAAACGATTTTATGAATGTGGTTGGCTGTGTTGAAAATTTCAACAAGAGGGCCATGATGGCCCTGTACCGCTCCGCTGGCTTTCAGACTTTCAGACTACAAAATTATTCAAGGAATACAATAGAGGTCTATCCAAAGAAGATTATTGCTTCAATATAACGAAATCCAATCAGTGGTTATGGAGGAGAAAAGTTTTTTTTAACTTTCTTATAATTAAACTATGTTTCATACAGAGAAAAGTAAGCACAGACCACAGTGGCTATGCTTTTCTTACGATCGAAATTGTTTTCAAAGAATCTAATTGTGTGTACATTTAATATTCATATTAAATTATCATGAAATCCAAAATGGCATTTCGGAGAAGAAGATTTTTAAAGATTTTTCGAAAATTTGATTTAATTAAATAAAGTAAAAATTCACTTGTACATGGAATTTATTTTTTTGAAGGAATTTGGAAGAGATTTGTTTAAGGAAGATTCTTGAGAAGTTTGGTTGGAATTGGTCCAGTAGTTTTGGAGCAGAAGATTTTTAAAGATTTTTTGAAAATTTTGAATAATTAATTCAATCAAAATTTATGTTCTAAGCGGAATTTATTTCGTTGAAGGAATTTGGAAGGGATTCATGCAAGGGAGATTCCTGTGAAGTTTGGTTGAAATTGGTTTAGTAGTTTTTTAGAAGAAGATTTTTCGAAAATTAAAATCAATTAATTAATTAAATTAAAATTTAAATTCTGCACGTAATTTATTTTTGGAGGAATTTGTAAGAGGTTCATGCAAGGAAGATTCCTGTGTGGTTTGATTGAAAATGGTCCAGCACTTTTGGAGAAGAAGATGAGTACTTAGGTGAGATAAAAAGCTGCATTTAAGGGGTTTTTATTGAAAAGCGGCGAAATGAAAGGTCCTTGTCCGTGTAGTTTTTGATGGGATTTTTTTTTCAAATAAAATTTTGACTCTGTATCCTTTGTTTGTTTTAACAGAACCACATTCCTTTTAAAACTTTACCCAAGGATCATTCTTGCCAAGTTTCAAGTCAACCTGCCCACTGATTTAGAAGAACATCTCGGTTGTTCCACCGGTAAAAAGACGTGGAATCTTATTCGAGACTAGAAATTTTTTTCACCAAATGATTTTACATGCACATGCGAAGTTTCATGAGGATATTTTCACTTTACTAGTTTGGGATGATGTCATAATAAGATAATGAGGAAGGGCAACAGAATGCTGGACGGGGACAGATCGCAGCACATCACCATATTACATTATATCGGCGCTTTTCAACAAAAACTTCGTAACTGCAGCTTGTTTTAAGTTTCAAAATAGTTAGAGACAACAAAACTAATCCCAGAGTAAGACTGAAATTCCTCTTTGAACTGATAGAAAATAGTACGGAAATGCCAGAAAATACTGATTATCAGTACTTAAATATTCACCAATCAAACATGTAATATATCTACAGCTTACATTCTTACAGCAAATCACCTGTGCCCAAAGTGAGCGAAACGACCAGAATAAATCAACGCTATGACAAACTGAATTAATCTTTTCAAACAGCAAAAAATTGGTCGGTTCGATTTTAACCATTTCCTAAACAACGAAATATAATGGCGTTCCAATGTAAAAGCTGATGCAGATAACAAATTGGATGTTGATAAAGATTCTATTCTTGTATCATAAAGCCAGGAAACTATTGAGGCAAAAGGAGAAAATGCTGATTATCAGCATTTTCTCTTTTCATCTCAAATGTTTTCAAAAACCCTTTAGGAATGTCAAGTCAGGTCTTGTAAGGAAAATGGTTAAAGCTGATGTAGACGACAGAATGGGTGGTGATTTAGATATGATAGGCTTTGATAACGATATAGTACAGACGAGATGAGTTTGTGAAACACAAATGCCCCCGAAATGCCATAATTAGGGAGAAAAGGCAGTGTTTAAAAAAGTTTTCGACCAGACAGACAGACGGATTGACGGACAGACACGAGTATAACAATATGCCCCAGATCTTTCGATGCGTTGGGCATAAAAAAGAGTAAATACTGGTTATCAGCAATTTCTTCTTTTGTCTGAATGTTTTCCCAATCATTTCTAACAGGTACCCCAAGGTACTTCAAAACCAGGGGCCCGCATGATCAACGATTTTAGGACCACGCTTTTTTGTAACTGTGTAAGAAGACATCTGATTGCACGAGACATTAGATTAAGCCAATCAGGTTTGTTGTTGCAAGTAATTACGCAATTAGGTTATTTCATCTAAGACCCCCCCCCCCCCCCCCGCACACAACAGCCTCCGAAAGTCGTCCTTGGAGTCTAAAAAAACGCCGCTCAAACGTTTAGTATTTGTTATTTTTAGTAACATACTCTCAATCCCAAAGCGTTTTGGTAACAATACTCACGAACCCAAAGCGTTTTAATGTTGAATGCACGTACTCTTTATCGCTATATATTGAATGCACGTGCGTCGTCATTGTTTTCTCCGCATATTTAGGGAGCCTCGTTTTGATAATGTCGATTTGTGACTATTTTTAGTAATGATTTTTATGTATACAATGTTGATTTCCCATAAACCCATCGTCTTTGCGTCCGGGAAGTGTGTTTTGTGGGTACAGACTAAAACATAAGTGAAAGGACCTTATTACGATACACATTCGGCCATTGAAAATAAGGGTCCTAGGTCTTGTTCGTGAAGGTTTAAAACAAGCCTTGTGTGTAGAATAATGTCACATGTGAACAGACTGGCCTTGTCATTGCTGCATGTCATGAGAAATGTCATATAATAATCCTAGATGAGCATGAAAAGGTCTAACATTTTCCTAAACAGGTTAGACATAGTTTTGACGTCATTTGTAGAACTAACCTGGAAAACATTGAGAGAAAATCAGCTATTTCTCCTTTTTCCCTCAATATTTTCTATGCTATATAGCAAAGACATTTTACCTTTGACATTGATTATTTTGTCATCTAGAACAAGATGGCAAGTCGATATAGGGTTAATTCACGTTTTTGAGGTCGTTAACATTCTCAGAGGCCCAAAAATGCGTTATCGCCTGAGACCGAAGGTCGAAGGCGATAACCCATTTTGTGGGCCTCTGAGAATGTTAACGACCGAAAAAAACGTGAATTGACGCTATTATTGCATAAAATATGAAGAATTTGCAAAGAAATTTAATAAAATAAGACGAATAACTAAAAAACTTTGTGAAAATTTAGCCACATTTACACCGACAGACACCAGAGTTTTCCGGCATTCGACTCGACATATATCGAGTTAGTACGATATCCACTAGACGGGCCGTTGGATTTTCATCGTGTAGCTATGTAGTCAAGTTTCATCGCATTTTTACTGACATATTCTTCTTTTGTGTTGGCGAACTCGTAACAATATTCGACTAAGCTTTCTTTTGGAAACATACTCTGGATATTCTTACGTTCATTTCAGTGCGAGTAATAAAACAAAAGGTCGGAACTTCCGAGGTAGATCTCTGGTTCGTTTCAGACAATCTCACATTCGTTCATTTCGATAAAAAACAAAGTTGTAAAGGAAAAATTGCAGTAACTAAAAGAAGAACAAGAAACACATAGGCTTACCATCACATTTGACCTAGACCACAACCACTCAATTCTAATTTATGTTCTTCCATGTCCACGAAATCCACTTTTAGTTCAAAATCTGTCAGCTGTCCGTTTGTTTACCTTTTGATTCCAAGAATTAAACCTACGTCACTATATTACGTCATCAGATATGGTTACACTGGGAGACCTAGTTAATTATTTATTGGGGTGTAAACTGGAAATGGGGTCTTATATGAATTTACATCGCGGGAAAGGGAAATTACAAAATTTCGGCTTTTTTTTTTCAATTTTCTGAAGCACTCACAACAAATCCCCGATCGAGGATATGTGAATGCAAAACCAGTCCGATAATGCACGTGAATTTACTGAATAACGACCGTTTTTTGACGATATCGGATTGATTTTTGCTGGTTATCCAATGCCAATAACAGACTGAAAACACAAATTTTAGGCAAAGATACAAGTTACTTGGGAAAGCGTAAATAATATCTATAGGCAATATCACCCTCACTGCATTCTGCAGTCTGATTAAGATCCATAGTGGTTTAACCCTTTCCCAAACGACAAAATTTTAAAAACTTCAAAAACTGTCACAAAAGACAAAATGGATGTTAAATAAATTAAAGACATGATTTGTGTAAAATATGGCACAGAAAATATTGAGACAAAAGGAGAAACTGCTGATTATCAGCAGTTTCTTCTTTTGTTTCAATGTTTTCACAAGCCTTTTCTACTAGGTACGTCAAAACCAGGTCTTGTTTGGGAATGGGTTAACCCATTCCAAAATGGCAAAATTTTACAGTTGACCAAATTGAAAGATGGTGCAGATGCTAGGACATTGATGTTGATGTAGATTCCGACTCTTGTAGATGCATACATGTTGAGAAAGAAAAACGAATACAGTATGTATAAAAATTCAACAATTTATTCAATGAATCCATAAATGTTTCATTTGTTTCAAATGGAAATTATTCAAAACAATACATTTTACAAGAAATCCAAAGGCACGAGACTTTTAACAAAATCCATCCCATATCTCACGGGTGGTAAACAGAGAAACTAGCTCCAAAAAGAGGTAGTTGCATAGAACGAAAATTTGTAGGTCACAAACACATTTTCTAAAATTATTTCTTTTAAAGCGAGTTTTTGAGAAATCCGGCGATGCTGTAATATGAAGAAATGGTCGAAGTTTGTTGTGCACGAGAGTATACGGCATTTGTAGTAGGGTTTTAATACAATCGTTGAAAAACATTTCAAAATCGAAAGTAAAAAATGTTTTTCTTTCGATTTTGAAATGTTTTTCAACGATTGTATTCAAACTCTGCTTAATAACATCGAATATTCTCGTGCACAACAAACTTCGACCATTTCTTTATATCACAGCATCGCCGTATTTTTCAAAAACTCGTTGTAAAAGAAATAATTGTAGAAAAATGTGTTCGTGACCTAACTTTGTTCACAGATTTTCGCTCTATGCAACTATCTCGGTAGAGACCGGATGTCACGAGGAAACAAAATACCGTTGACTCTTTTTGGAGCTAGTTTCTCTGTTTACCATCCGTGTATCTGTGACTAAGAAGACCGTACAAAGAAGACAGTGGATTTCTTATTAACCCTTTCCCAAACAAGACCTGATTTTGACATGATCAATAGAAAAGTCTTTGGAAAAATTGGAAAAAATTGTGGCTTGTGACGAGCAATTTCTATGTTTTGAACAATGTTTTCCATCCTGAAAGACCAAAAGACTGAAAAACAAGATGTGTTTGTGAAACATGAATGCTCCCGAAATAGCCAATGTTACGTTTTCAGACAGACAGACAACAATAAAGGAATATGCACGCGGTCAATCAATATGACGGCTTAAAAATTCACTCTAAAATTTGGTCAGAAAATACAACAACTTTGAATTAAGACCAGTCTAAAATTTTGCCAACTGGTAATGGCTTAAAACCATGCCTTATTTGAGAAAAGGTTAAAAGAGTTATGTTCTAAAATACTATACAACAAAAATAATATCATAAAAATTTACTGTGTTTAAACAAAATGCAATTCTTAACAGCAATACTTTAACACTTACATTTTAGTGCAGTTCTACGCTATTCCAACACTTTTTCCAAAACTACACCTTCCTGTTCCGTATAGAATAGGCTTGAGAAAACATTGATGCAAATGAGGGTGCTGATAATCAGCATTATCCCTTTCCCTTTACATTCTTTTCTTTTGAACATTGAGCCTTAATACTAAATATATGTTGTCATTTGCATCTCCTTTCAAGATCATTCTAATACCATGTTGTTTCAGAAAAAAAATTAAGGTATGTGCAGCACTTTATAAACTTTTTTTATCTTAACCCTTTACCATGGAATTCTACTCAACATGAGACAGAATGCTTATTAAACACTTTTATCATGGAAAACAACAAATTACTAATAATCACCATATCTAGTTTTCTTCTCTCTGTTTTGTTGCCTTCCAATGCATTTTTAAACCTTTCCAAAAACAACGCCTGCTTTAAAGTTCCCTATACAAGAAACGTTTGGTACACTTTGAGGGTAAAAACTGTTGATGATCAGATATTTTTTTCCTTTCTTTCAATGCTTTTTGTGCTATAGTACACAACTTCCAAAGATTGATTGACGAGCATATTTGTTGTCCCCAACTCCTTTAATTAAGTAAGAACAGTCTCAAATCTAGTTGCTTGTGCAAGCATGTACGCTTTCCCAAACAACAAAATTTTAGATGAACACCCTTTAGGACAATAAAATAAACAGTCTTTTGGAAACAGGAAATCTTCGAAAATAGTATATAAAGTATTAAAGGAAAGGAAGAAATTTCAGATGATACATGTATAATCAATTAATCATTTATAGCATAGAACACATTGAGGGAAAGGGAGAAATTGCTGGTTATCAGCAATTCCCTCTATTGCCTCAATGTTTTTCCAAGCCTTTACTTTTAGAGATGTCAAAACCAGACATTGTATGAAATTTGGCTAAAGTAAAATATTCATTTGGAAACATAAAAACTACAACACCCAGTTGTCTTGTATTGTGAGAAAATGTGTTTAAAAAAAGACAGTTTAACCCTTTCCCAAAATTGGGACTGATAAAGCTTCTGCAAAGGACAAAACATGTGTTGATAAAGATGGGCTTTGCATACATTATAGCACAGAAAATATTGAAGCAAAAGGAGAAAATGCTGATGATCAGCATTTTCTTCTTTTGCCTCAATGTTTTCTCAAGCCTTTTCTATTAGGGACGTCAACACCAGGTCTTGTTTTTGGGAAAGGGTTAAGGTAGTCCATCCCTACTGAGATTCACACAACATGGGTATTTTTCATGTGACTTTGCAACACATTGTTAAGTATGCAAATCTATTGCTGCAATGTCGTAAACATTTGCTCATGGAACATTTGCTCATGGAACGTTCCACCGCCAAATGTTTACGAAGTTGCCTGAATAATTCCTATGTTGTGTGATTATCATTAATAGTAGACTACCTTAATAAAGCAAAATAAGACAAGCAATAAGCACAATTTGTATACATAATTGTTTTCTTTTTACATGTTTACATAGGGTGTATCAACCCTGGACAACTTACTTTTTGTCTGCAATATCTACCAGTTAAGCATCCTAACCCTTTCCCAAACAAGACCTGGTTTTGACATTCCTATGAGAAAAGGATGGGGGAAAATGCCAAGACAAAAGAAGAAAATGCTGATAAATATTCCTCCTTTTGCCTCATTATTTCTTGACAATATTTTTGAACACAAATCTTTTTTGAAATAAATATCCGTTTCATTGTCAGCAGCAGCTTTCAAATTGAAAAAGTATGAATTTTGACCACAGGGAAAGGGTAAAAAAAAACATTGCTGAAGTGGGGTCATTACATAATAATGAAGATGTCCCTTCTTATTGTTGATGCACTACAATTGATATCAGCACAAAAAAGTAAAAAAAGTGATAATGAAATGAAAACAAAAATACTCTATCAAAATTCGCAAACCAACATTTTAAGTGACCACATTTTACATGTCCATAAAGATGTCATCTTTTTTAAATATTGGGTGGGTTTTGTTAACCCACACATAATTATAACATAAACATATTGAGAAAAAGAAAATGCTAATGACAGGATCCTCTCTCTTTTCCTTAATGTTAAGCATGCTTCTCTCTAGTAATTGGTAAAGGTAACAATAAAGCCACCGGAGAACGACATGGATCCTGATCAGACTGTGACAGTGTGTATACAGAGGTTGATCTGGATCCATGTTGATCTCTAATGGCACAAAGGAAATTATTCCAGATTTCTTCTAAAATATTTTACAATCAAGGACTGAGGTGGTCAAATTTAGACTAATCTAAAGCAGCATTTTCTGATTAATTGTACAAATGATTAGAGAAATGGCATCCCATTGACTAGTGACTAGGTTAGGCCAATACAGTGGACTCCATTTAATCCTATCCCAAACAACAAAGGTTAAAAACAACAATTGATAACCAGCATTTTTTTCTTTTGTTTCATTATATTCTTTGTTATTTCCTACACAAGTCCAAAAAATCTGCCGCAACTTTCAAATAAGAACAGTCCAAATGTTTGCCGTTTGAGAATGAGTTCACCCTTTTCTAAACAAGACCTGGTTTTGATGTCCCTATTAGAAAATGTGTGGTAAAATATTATCTTGTAATCAACATTCAATTCGTTGTCTGAAACAAATTTCATATTGGAGCACACTAGAATTTGGTTGTTTGGGAAAGAGTTAAAAGGACATCCTTCAATCATATCTCTTGTGTCAAAATTCCCGTCTTTGTCTTGATATATGTACCTGAAAAACAGAGAAAAGGAAAACATGATGTGTTAAAGTTTTCGTTTTCTGAATGAGAGACAGACAGACATGAATAAAACAATATGCCCCAATCTTTATATTCAGGGGCATAAAAATCACACATCTTAAACTTTTGTCCAGCTGACTTTGAAGTTTTTTAAAAAACAAATTACCCATTTAAAATACTTTTCAATCAGTTAATCTCAAGCTTTTGTCACAATAATGTAGTAAGTAGAAAGTGTAGGATGAGATCAGAATGCATGTCTGTTCTGGGTGATTTTAGTCTATAGTGCCTGCCAAAGCTATTTTCACAACAGGTATATGACAATAAGGACATGAGAAGGGTTAACATACATTAACTGATATTTGGAAAGTGGGCTGTTACAGCTTTTGAGACAAACATGGATCCAGATCAGCTTGTGCATAGACACAGTCTAATCAGGATTCATGGTAGTATCTTGTAACTTCAATGTCCATTAAAACTGTATGGAAACTGAAAAGACTTTAACAAGATCAAGGCTGATTTGGTCGCATGATGTTCTCAAAATGCATGAGATCCTTCTTCCAAATTGCTACTGAACTGTCATTGTACATCTATAGTTCACAGAACATTGTTCTTACAACAAAGAACTATCATTCCTAGCAAACACACCAGAGTGCCAGCTTACAATCATGCCACAATTATACAATTATGACATCCATATGTAATCTGCTATTACACTTGAACTAAAACAATCAATTGCCTTGATCCTATAGTCATGAGTCGGCCTGCATTTAACTAAAGCACCCCACCCCCATTTTCTTAGACAAAACTGTTCATGGTGAACCCTTACCCCCCCCCCCCCCCCCCTTTTACCCATTACCACACATTGACTCTTTTTGACTCCCCACAAGTTAATGGCTGTGGAAAACATAATGGAAAATGAAGAAATTGCTTGTGACCAGCAATTTCTTCATTTTCCACAATGTTTTCAATCCAAAAAGACCTAAAAATTAAAAATTCATTCACTTGAAATTGTAGTCTGCATGGTCTCTCAATTTGGACCGCCCTAAATATTTGTTGTTTGGTAATGGGTTAATGGAACAGATCATTGACAGCAGACAGGGGAGCTAACCCATAACTTATCTAAAACTTAATGATTTATAATCAAACACTTACCCCCCTTTAATGGAACAGATCATTGACGGCTGGCAGGGGAGCTAACCCACCACTTATCTCTGGTAGTCGACCTATATCTGGCAGATTCTGTATGTGTGATTTGAGTTCTTGTCTCACCATCTTTATCTTGGCTAGCTTGTTTTTATATTCCTGTAATGTACATAAAAGATGTTTGTAATGTTTATATTTAACCCTTTCCCAAACGACAAAATTGTAGGGTGATCCACTTCAAAAACTGCCACAAATGACAAAATTGATGCTATTAGAGACAGGATTTGTGTAAAATATGACACAGAAAATATTGAGATAAAAGGAGAAACTGCTGGTTATCAGCAGTTTCTTCTTTTGTATCTATGTTTTCCCAAGCCTTTTCTATTAGGGACGTCATAAACTTGTGTGGGAAAGGGTTAATATACTTGTGCCATTTAGTCTCTACTGTGTCTATGGTTGATAGCTAGAGCTTTTGGCGTGTGATTAAGAGGTTCCTAGTTTTATCCCCTGTGGAAGATCATTTTTTGACATTTGATAGGCCCATTTCACAATGAAAAAATGCAACACAAATTTGCCCATTAATGTACTGCAACACAAATTTGCCCATTAATGTACTAAGAGCTGCATTCATAAAATGTTGACCTTACAAACCACAGGAAATTCTAGCGATTTTAACTTGTCTTCCTATTATAATATCTATAATAGATATTATAATAGGATGACAAGTTAAAATCGCTAGAATTCCCTGTGTTACAAACAGATGGGCAGATTGAAAAAAACATGATATGAATTATCAATATATCGCTGATTTTCAACAAAAAACCTTGTATCTGCAGCTTGCAATAAGCTGCAGATACGAGGTTTTTGTTGAAAAGTGACGAGATGTCCATTTCCGGCAGTGCATAAGAATTTTGTTACCATTAATCTTTTTTCTGCATGTTCGAGATGATCTTTCTGTGAGAGTATATATGCTCGTAGTTGTTTTGCAACATTCTTCCTTTCATCTAACTCGTCGTGTAATCGCTTGTTGTAGTCTGTTAGTAATATACAGGCACTGTCGACAGTGTTCGATAATTTTCTCGCTGAATCTTTATCTGTAAGGAAAAATATCGAAATAAATTATCAAATGTGATCAATCATGAAAAATATTACCATCTGTGAAGTCTGTACAAGGTATGTCATTTTGTAATTAAACATATAATAAAGGTAAAGCATTGTAAGTTAAGAAAATCCTCTTTGTGCAACACCTTTTGATCTACACTGACCTACTAACGACGCTACTTTTTACCCTTTTAAGTTTTTGATGGTTCCTTTTTGCAAGACCAGTAGCAAATACATAAATCAGTCTTTAAATTTTAAATTGGTACTTTCATGACTTCATTTTCTTTTCTAAGATAGAACTATTTTCAAATCAAGATATCTTGATATACTTTCACTACAGTAATTATTTCAACCCTTTCTCAAATGACACGATTTTAAGGCCGTCTAAATTGAAAGGTCTTGCAAACGACAATTCATATGAATGAGATTTTACACCTCTTGGTCTTTTTGTATAGAAAACATTGTTGAAAATGAAGAAATTGCTTGTCAAAAGCAATTTCCTCATTTTCCACGATGCTTTCAAAAATCATTTTCTTAAATAAAGGAAGTCAGAAAGAGTCATTGTGTGATTATAGGTTAACCCTTTCCCAAACAAGGCCTGGTTTTGACGTCCCTAATAGAAAAGGCTTGGGAAAACATTGAGACAAAAGAAGAAACTGCTGATAACCAGCAGTTTCTCCTTTTGCCTCAATATTTTCTGAGCAATTTCAAACACAAAACCTATCATTATGAACATTGATTTGTCGTCTGCAGCAGCTTTCAAATTGGTTCACCCTAAAATTTCGTCATTTGGCAAAGGGTTAAATTCATAAATTTATCAAACAATCCTCTTACCATGAAGTTTTGCTAGCTGTGATATATCAGACACTTCTGGGGGCAGGTTAGCTATTTGTTCTCTGACTGCTGCATCACAGGACGCTGAATTCTCTAATGCTGATAACCGCTTAATGAGTGTATCTGTCTGTAAAAACAATTCAGAGGGGGTAAAGTCATTCCTAAAGGGTTACTTCAAATCCAATCACTTTGTTATTTGTACTCATTTTAATCCATTACTGCAGTGACGCCTTTTGAATTCTTCACAAGAAAGGGCTTGGGAAAACATTATGGAAAATGAAGAAATTGCTTGTGACAAGCAATTTCTTCATTTTCCACAATGTTTTCTGACCTAAAATGGAAAGATGTTTAAAATTTCATCAACTTGAAATTGTCGTCTGCAACATGTTTCAAATTGGAATAGTCCAAAATGTTGCCGTCTGGTAATGGGTTAATTATCTAAAGGAGACAATTCCAGGGAGGATCAACAACATAGGATTTGATGGACACTGAAAGATGTTTTGAATTTCAAAAAGTCATTACCCACTCCTATCTGTAGCTTTGAGAATCAATCTATTATTACCAAATGGCAAGGTGAAACAATCTTCATGGTTTAACCCTTTCCCAAACAACAAAATCTTTTGTACCTTAGAGCACTGAAAATACCGGGAGAAGAGAATAAAATGCTAGTTATCATCATTTAACTTTGCTAGAATGTTTTCCAAAACTATTTCTTTTAAAGGCTTTAAATCAAACATTTCAAAGGATGAGTGTCAATAAGGCCCTTTCCGTGACCCAACCCGATTTTCTTTATTTTCGCCACACATGACCACTAACATATTGACCTTATGTAGGCAAAGTATCAACTTGAATGGAGCCTTGGTTTGAAAGATATATTAAATCAAAGTGGGTGGGGTAAGTCACTCACTATGCCATTAGATGGTAATCAATTTCTTATACAGATCTACTAACAATTTATAATTTGAAAATTGCTGATGCAGTGTAATATATATGTATTGCACCTTGAATGCATGTTGTTGTTTATTCTATTGGATGCCATGTACAGGAGAAAAGGGGCATTAAACATGTTTATGAATTTTTAGGATTTTTGGATGGGCTAACTTTACGAAAAACCACAACAGGCTTTTATTTCTTATTTCATTTGATTTATCTTTTTGGTGGTGAATGAAGATATATTACCGTAATTTGTAATATGAAAATTTTCAAAATAGTTTTTTTATTATCTGGATTACTTGCCCTTGATTTCTTGATAAAAATGCCCAAAATTATAAGAAGTACTATTTCGTTTCTAAACCAAACATTTCTGTATAAATCACCATAAAATGCCAATATGAGGATGATATGAGCCTTGTGTACACAAAAACATCACATAAAGAGGTTGCAATTGTTATCTTAACAGAGTGGGTGGGGTAATATACTCCAAAATTACGTATGAAACAGACAGGAATTTTTCATAGTTAGAATTGCTTGTATAGCATCCTAAATGTGTGGTAACGTTGTTATTAGCTCATCTGAGTACAAAATGTTCAAGTTGAGCTACTTTAATTGCTTTTTGTTTGTTGTCTGTCTGTCTATCTGCCCATCTGTCTGTTCTTAATTTGGTCTTTACACTCTAGCATCCGCAAATATAATCCAATCTTGACCAAACTTTATCAAAACAAGTATAGTCATAAGTTCTTTTAGGAGTTCGAATATGGGCCGGATCAAACAAAAAGGTGCAGAGTTGTCTGCCTTTGCAGTTCAAAAATAGCTAGTTTTGACATTGTTTCTACTAAAGCCTCTACATTTATTGTCCAATCAAGATGAAAATTAGTCGTAATATTGGGTACCATATGTGCTTGAATGACATCGATTTTAAGTCTGATCGGATCAGAAAATTACCATTTTCGACTTTGTTTTCACTCTAATTTTGTCTAATACAAGGGCGGATAACTTAGCAAGTTTTAGCCTAATTGTGTTGAAATTCACACTTCTCCAAGTTCTTATAGTCACAAATACTGTGTCAAAATTTCATTTTGATTGGTCTATTTTTGTGGTTTTTAAGGAAACAGCAATTTTGTCAAATTCAATGGCAGGCAACTCCGCAAATTGTTGTCCGATTGTGCTGAATTTGAACTCATTCAAGGTCTTATAGTGACAAACGTTGTGTCGAAGGTTTGTCTTGATTGGTCTATATTTGTGTTTGTTAGAGTAAAAAAGTTGAAAACAGCATTTTTTCAAATTCAAGGGCCCATAACTCGCGATTTTCAGATTCGATCAGACAGAAATTCAAATCCATTATAGCTCATATAGTATAATAGTAACCAACCTTGTTTCTAATTTTCATCTTGATTGGTCGATAAATGTAGATGCTAGAGTGGAAACAATGTCAAAACTAACTATTTTTGATGTGAAAGGGCAGACAACTCTGGAGTTTTTATTTTGATCCGGCCCATATTCGAACTACTAAGAGAAATTATGGCCATACTAGTTTTGATTAAGTTTGGTCAAGATTGGCTTATATTTTCGGATGCTAGAGTGAACTGACAGATGGGCAGATAGACAGACAGACAACGAACAAAAAGCGATTGAAATAGCTCAACTTAAGCATTTTGTGCTCAGATGAGCTAATAACAACGCTGCCATCCATTTAAGATGCTATACAAGCAATTCTGACTATGAAAAATTCATGCCTGTTTCATGCCTAATTTTGGAGTATATTACCCCACCCACTCTGCTAAGATAACAATTGCAACCTCTTTATGTGATGTTTTTAGGTCCATAAGGCTCATATCGTCTTCCTGGTGGTATTTTATGGTGATTCATACAGAAATATTTGGTTTAGAAACGAAATAGTACTTCTTATAATTTTTGGCATTTTTTTTTCAAGAAATCAAGGGCAAGTAATCCAGATAATACAAAAGGCATTTTGAAAATTTTCATATTACAAATTACGGTAATATATCTTCATTCACCACCAAAAAGATAAATCAAATGAAATAAGAAATAAAAGCCTGTTGTGGTTTTTCGTAAAGTTAACCCATCCAAAAATCCTAAAAATTCATAAACATGTTTAATGCCCCTTTTCTCCTGTACATGGCATCCAATGGAATAAACAACAACGTGTATAGAAAGTGCGATACACAAATAATTCACTGCATCAGTAATTTTCAAGTTATGAATTGTTAGTAAAACTGAATAAGAAATTGATTACTATGTAATGGCATAGTGAGTGACTTACCCCACCCACTTTGATTTAATATTTCTTCCAAACCAAGGCTCCATTCAAGTTGATACTTTGCCTACATAAGGTCTATATGTTAGTGGTCATGTGTGGCGAAATTGAAGAAAATCGGGTTGGGTCACGGAAAGGGCCTTATTGACACTCATCCTTTGAAACATTAATATGGTTAAAGTTGCCTTACATCAACTGGTCCCAATTCCTCCTGTTTCATACTGTCCAGCTCCTGTTTTAATGATGTTTCTACGGGCTCCTCTTTCCTTCGTCGTTTCTTTTGTGTCGGTTCTGACAGAACGTCGGCTGGAGTGATCACTTTGGCCTGGGCCACTGAGCTTGCAGAAGCTGTAATTTAACGATAAGCATCTAGAGCTACAGTTAAGACGTTTCAAGATGTAGGCATGTATACAACCTTTTTTGTATCAATTTTGAGCTATTTGCAACACTTTTTAAGTAATAGAATAATACTTCATACTTTCATAACTCTTAAATTTCAGTAAGTATAAACAATAGCTGTCTATTAATTCTTTCTAAACTAGAAAGACCTGAGGATCTTGAGTCGCTCCACAGGCCTGAATTTCTTGTGGTTTAATATAAAAATTTTGACCAATTTATCTAAATGCTTAAGCTGATATATTTTTAAATTCTTGTGATTCTTAGAGCAGCAACAAAGTAAAATACAGCAATATGTTCAAAGAAAATCTAGATTTCTCAAGACTTGTGGTTCTTAGAGCAAAAACAAAGTAAAAAGAAGCAATCATGTGGTCAAAGCCAAAAGAAGGTAAATGATTAAAATATTTGGGGGATTTTTAGAGTGATGATGAAGTTGAAAACTGTCATTATGCCAAATCATAGGGCACATAATTCAGTATGTGAGTTTATAACTGTGGTAGACTAAGGGAAGTAACTTTTGATATGAGCAATTTAAAGTTAAGTAAGAGTTCTTTTTCTTTATGATAAATAGTTCAAGAAGTTGCGATTGTGCATGTAACATGGTGGTCATGAAAATAAACAGACATTCTGATCTAAAACTAACATTTTGACTTGATAATTTATGTCTTGAACACCACAATAATCAAGCTGAATATTAAACTTGAGCAAGATCTTATGGTCTGTCCAAATTTTGTCAGTATAAGTCTATATACGTGGCCGCAAAAGTGAAACAAGAGCTGTCCGAAAACAGCGCGCTCGACTTTCTAAGTTACTTAGTATAAAGGGGGCATAACTCCAAATATAGTGGAGCCAGGGTCATGGGCCCTTATAGTAAGGTAGAGGGTGTGATGGTGAATAAGTATTCCAAGTTTGGGTTGAATCCCTTTGATAGTATGGAAGTTATTAATGTTTGAAAAAACTTTAACCTTTGTTGCAACGCCGACGCCAACGCCGACGCCCAGGTGACAGTATAAGCTCTCATTTTCTTCGAAAAGTCGAGCTAAAAAGTGTCGAAAACTGAAATTTTGTCAATTTCAAGGGCACATAACCCAGATTGTAGCAATGCAATCATCCTGAAAATTACACATAAGCAAGATCTTGTTGTCAACAAGATTCTGTCTACATATATCATCTTGATTGGTAAACAATTATGGTTGTTAGAGTGAAAACAAAGTCGAAAATGGTAATTTTGTCAAATTCAAGGGCACATAACTCATGATGTGAAATTCCCATCAAGCTAAAAATTACACACAGGCAGGAAATCATGCTTATATATATTCTGTCCAAGTTTTGTCTTGACTGTTTAATATTTGTAGATTGTAGAGTCAAAATAAAGTCACAACCAGCTTTTTTTTACATTCAAGGGCAGATAACTCAGGTTATTCTGGTTCAATCCAAATTCTTTGAAGGAATCTGAGAGAAGGTCACCCAAGGATCATTCCTGTGAAGTTTGGTGGAAATCCATCCAGTAGTTTCTGAGGAGAAGATTTTTAAAGAAAAAGTTTACGGACGCACAGACACACGCACGACGGACACACCACCATGACAATAGCCCGCTGGCCTGAAAGGCCAGTGGAGCTAAAAATACCACCTTGGTACCTTGAAATTTGTTGTTTGGGAAAGGATTAAGCACTTTTCTATACCCATAAAAGTGGGGTGGTCACTTTTCGGGAATGAGTTAACAGATTTTGACCTACCTTTACTTGCACTTTTACTTGTTCCCTCTTTAATCTGACTAATTTTCTCTTTGGTATAAACTCCCCTTTCTTCCCAGATATTGAGTATTCTGTCAAGTGATCCCTTCTGTTTCTCACCAGCATCTCTACAAAGTAAAGTTAACCCATTACAACACAGAGCTACAAATAAGAGGGAGTGACTGCTTTTCAAAATGCAGTATTTCATTTATTGTTAATTGTTCATCAAACCCTGTTCAAATGCGTACTGGTCACCAGCATTTTCTTCCTGTCTTCTTTTTTTACAGAGTTTGAGTTTATTGGGGTTTTACGCCGTTTTCAACTACCAGGGTCATATCGCGGCGGCTGGAGCACCTAACCGTGGGTTCCTGGTATTTCTCGCACCAGTACAACCACAATATCCAAACCGAGCCTCCAGCTGCTCTCTCACATAGATGATTCACACCCATTGGTGAGAGACAAATGACTTTTGTCAAATGTCAGAATGGATACTGGCCGAGCCGGGGTTCGAACTCGAGACCCCTGGATTGACAGACTCCGACGTAACCGACTGAGCTATCCGGGCTCGGCTTTTTTTTTACAGAGACTTTTCCCTTTTCTCTTTTAGGTGTGTCAGAAAGTATCATTGTTTGCCCGTTTTAAAAAGGGTAACCATTTTGCACGCATGACTTGGTTTTAATGCCCCAAAGAAAAAGTTCAGGAACTTTTCAGTTCAGAAGTTCAGAAGCAAAAGTAGAAAATGCTGTTTTACAGGTTTTTTTTTTCAAGATTTTCTGTGCTATGGTTTGCAAAAACTTAAATTCTTGGATCACAAATTTTGACTTCTAAAAGCAAATAATTTCAAACTGGGACATTAATTTTTTCTCATTTGAAAAAGAGTAAAACCATTAACTTCAATCATGGTGAAGACTAATCTGAGTCTTCTCTGATGTAAATTTATACGCTCTTTGATATTTTGATTTTTCGCTATTTACATCAGAGAGCGTTGCTCTTTGAAAAAATCAAGAAGTTCGCAACAAATTGTTGCGCATCGTTCACCGTCCGATCTTAAACGCTATCGTTAAAACCCCTGATGATATCGATAAATGAACCATTTATTGTTATGGCTGCTGAAAAAATTACGACCAAAAAGTATTTCTAAAAGGTTAAAAGGCAAGGTTTTGCAACAACCCTCACTTGAGCAGCCTTTGTTTACCTTGACCTTCCATTCAAAACCAAAGGTTATACTCATCCAGCAGGCCGATTTGAAATGAAATTTTTGGTCAGGTATGACAAAAAATGATTTATTGATCTATACCCTACAGTGTTTTACCGAGTGATTCGATATGATACACAAAAACAAAGCTTCAAGTTACTTGTAACGTTACCGAACTTTCCGCTGTTTTCGAAGAGCAATGCTCTCTGATGTAAATAGCGAAAAATCAAAATATCAAAGAGCGTATTTACATCAGAGAAGACTCGGATTAGGTGAAGACCATCGGACAGTCAGACATGTCTGATCAAATTTCTGGCGGAATGATAATTATTTTGCTACCCTCAGTCCCCCTGTTTGACACTTACTTTTATCTGTAAGATAGTGAATCATAGTTCATTTTGACAAAATATCATTTGGTCTGATAGATTATCCTGTTCTGTCAGACCAAATGTCTAACCAAGATTTCTGGTCATCCACTTATGTCTGTAACTTACTTGTAGCCAACTTTGAAGGCATCAGCCAGCACTGTACCAAAGTCCTTTGTAAACTCTGGTCCTTTCTTCTTACTGTTTTGTATCACATCATTAGCCAGATAGATGAAGATCAGTCTTCGAGGGGGAGTCACTGAAAATAAATGTGTACGACCAGATGTAAGTATTTATTGGCAGCCATTGGTAAAAATCAATTTAACCCTTTGTCAAACGGTCAAAAATAACACTGCTCCAATGTGAAACTTCAAAGCTGTTGCAGACAACAGTGGCAGATCCGGAGGGGGTTCGGGGGGTTCAAACGCACCCCCCTCTGTAGCCTGATTATTTCATTTTCATGCAGAAATTCAGTCAAAATTGTGTAAAACTAGGAAAACGAACCCCCCTTTTTGCATATTCGAACCCCCTCACAGAAATCCTGGATCCGCCGCTGGACAATAAAATAATTACTTTTGTTTAGTTTAGGAAATATTGAGCGAAAAGGAGAAATTGCTCATTTATATCAGCTATTTCTCTTTTTCTCTCAATGTTCTCCCAAACTATGTCCCCTTGGGACATCAAAACCAGGGGACCATATTATAAAAGATTGTGCCATTATTTTATGCATAATTACTTGCAACAACAAACATGATTTGCCCAATCTGATTTCTCTAGCAATCAGATGTTTTGTTACATAGTTTACACAAAATTACTCATTCTAACCCCTCGCAATCATGCAATGGAATAGGCAGCCATCACATAGGGGAGATTCGGTATAACTCGGACACAAAACGTAGTCTCTGTCAGAACACCATAGATATCGCACTCTCTCGGACAGACAAGCTTCTGAATCAACAACTAACACAATGAAGTATTCCAATTCTACACTAATTTCATTGGCTAAAACAGTTAAAACTAGAACTGTCGCAAAGCGGAAAAATACCCCCCACTAGCGCCTTGTCACTGAAAAGGTGCTGTAGGTCAACCGGTTCTTGACTTAGAACACGGAAACGGATTTTAAACAAAGTCTGATTGTGACCTTGACCTTTGACCTTGGTGACCCCAAAACAATAGGGCACCTCCATGGGTCATGGGCAACAACTGTGTGAAGTTTCATGATCCTAGGTCAACCAGTTCTTGACTTAGAGCATGGAATCAGATTTTAAAAAAGTCCAATTGTGACCTTGACCTTTGACCTTGGTGACCCAAAAACAACAGGGCACCTCCTTGGGTCATGGGCAACATCTGTGTAAAGTTCCATGATCCTAGGTCAACTAATTCTTGACTTAAGAGCACGGAAACAGATTTTAAACAAAGTCCGATTGTGACCCTGACGTTTGACCTTGGTGACCCAAAAACAATAGGGCGCCTCCTTGGGTCATGGGCAACATCTGTGTATAGTTCCATGATCCTAGGTCAACCGGTTCTTGACTTAAGAGCACGGAAACGGATTTTAAACAAAGTCCGATTGTGACCTTGACCTTTGACCTTGGTGACCCAAAAACAATAGGGCACCTCCTTGGGTCATGGGCAACATCTGTGTAAAGTTTCATGATCCTAGGTCAACCGGTTCTTGACTTAGAGCACGGAAACAGATTTTAAACAAAGTCCGATTGTAACCTGACCTTTGACCTTGGTGACCCAAAAACTATAGGGCACCTCCTTGGGTCATTCGCAACAACTGTGTAAAGTTTCATGATCCTAGGTCAACCGCTTCTTGACTTAGAGCACGGAAACTGATTTTAAACAAAGTCCGATTGTGACCTTGACCTTTGACCTTGGTGACCCAAAAACAATAGGGCACCTCCTTTGGTCATGGGCAACAACTGTGTAAAGTTTCATGATCCTAGGTCAACCGGTTCTTGACTTAGAGCACGGAAACGGATTTTAAACAAAGTCCGATTGTGACCTTGACCTTTGACCTTGGTGACCCAAAAACAATAGGGCACCTCCTTGGGTCATGGGCAACAACTGTGTAAAGTTTCATGATCCTAGGTCAACCGGTTCTTGACTTAGAGCACGGAAACAGATTTTAAACAAAGTCCGATTGTGACCTTGACCTTTGACCTTGGTGACCCAAAACCAATAGGGCACCTCCATGGGTCATGGGCAACAACAGTGTAAAGTTTCATGATCCTAGGTCAACCGGTTCTTGACTTAGAGCACGGAAATGGATTTTAAACAAAGTCCAATTGTGACCTTGACCTTTGACCTTGGTGACCCAAAAACAATAGGGCACCTCCTTTGGTCATGGGCAACATCTGTGTAAAGTTTCATGATCGTAGGTCAACCGGTTCTTGACTTAGAGCACGGAAACCAAAAGTCTACGGACAGACGGATGGACGGACAGACAGACAGACAGACATAGTGAAACCAATATACCCCCTCTACTTCGTAGGTGGGGGTATAATAAAGCCAAGGCAGATAATTTTACGAAATAAAGTATACTATCAGAGTAAGGTAAACTCGGACATTGAAAAATTCATTGAATGGGGAATCTCGGACGCAACTGTTGTTTTAACACATTCCAAAACGATAAAGTTTTGCACTGCTCCAATTTGAAAGCTGTTGCAGTCGACATCATTTATGTTGCTAATTCGCGCATGAAAGTCAGATAAACATGGAGAAATCATTAGTGTCCGAGTTTAAAATAGCTAACTAAGATAATACGTCGGGTAAAGTCGGACACTACGTCACAGAAATGAGTAAACTTCCCCACATGTCACGATACATGTCACGTGGTGTCATCTTTTCAGGCGCATTCGATTGATGACGTGTTATACTTATAAATACAGCTGATTTTGGGAAATACTTCATAAAGACTCATTATTTATAAAGAGAAACGTCTGGCTGTCCGAGATTACCCACATGTCCGAGAAATCCCGAATCTCCCCTATAGAATCAGTCGGGATGACGTCATAGCCTCACTTTCATTTTTTCATCGAGGGTACAACCTCGGTCTTTATCGTTACGGGATACCAACTTTGAGGCAGATTATTTAAAAAATCCATCGTTAAAATTCATAAACAAAACTCTTTCTTTAAAGAATGTGATTTAAACTTTCTAACTACCAACGCATTTTTAATAATCAGGCGTAGTCGTCGAGATATTAATGCTGAAAGTTGGTTATGCTTCAACGAAAAAGACCGAAGCTTTCACCTCCACCGAATGAGTACAGGTCCGCTGACGACGTTTTTGATTGGCTGAAAGAATTGTGCCGACCGGGTCAATAGCTTTACTGCCCACTTTCGACTCTTTTAAAATGGAACTTTGAGCCATTGTAGCAGTCAGACTTCGTTACCCACCCCCAGGCAATTGCATTTTCTTTGAAGAAAAACATGTTGGCTCTCGGTTAACGAAAGATTGGACAGATTATCTATTAATTTAAAAAAGTTCCACCGTATTTTGTGAGAGAGAGGTGACGATCAGATTGAACTTAAAAAAATGCCTTGTGATAAAGAATAGTCTAGATGGTCCCAAGGCTCAAATTCAGAGATATTTTTACAATTTACAGACTACGAGTCCTGGGGACTTGCTGGATTCCATATCAATGAGTCCAGCTACTAGTTTAGTGAGTCCAATACACTATTTTTAATAGGAAATCTAAAAATTGTTGCATCCTGGGACTCGCTTGAATTAAAACTTTGCATCCCAGAGACCAAATTATGAGTAAAAGTAGCAGGATGCGCAGGTAAAATAATCACTGCAAATTACGGACGCCTGTGGGACTATAGCTAGCACCATTGCTGCAGCTGTAGCAGAAATGACGTCAAAAAGCTCACTATTGGTGTTCGATTGGAGCAATGGCGCGAGCCATAGGGCCAATCGAAGTCGGCCAATATCACCATATGCTAAGGGATACTTCCTCCTGGTCCAGCTGTCCAGTCCAAATTATTGCTCTAGAAAACCACTAACCTTTCTTTAATTCTCTCAGCCAAACTTGCACGATGGTCTTGGAATGTTTCCTGTGATGAATCAACCACAATGACAAAGTCTGTATGCTCTGCTGGGTGCCATTTAACTCGGAAAGTTTCTTCACCAGATTGCTGTCTGAAAACGACGACATGTTTGTTGTCTTGTTTATGAAGCGCAATAAGGATTTCTCCCCAAATCCTAAAATTGTAAAACTTGAATCTATTAGATCTCTTTTTTAATGAAAAAGTAGTAATTGAAGCAGAAGTATTTTGTTTATCTTCATGTCCCATATACTAAATATATTTACGCTGAAACACGAAAATTAATTAATTCTTTTTCAGTTATTATTGATTTCTCCCTGCTTCTTGCAAAACCGGAAGTAGCAAAAATTTGGGAAGTACATGCACAAACGCAAGAAAAATGCCGTACGCAAACCAGCCAACGGTCCAAATCACACAAGTTTCTGAAGAAAACATTAAATTTGTCCTAGAACAAACAGATTTAAGGTATGTCTTCTCTCTTCGACTTTGAATGTTTATTGTTTTTATCAATTGTCATGAGTTTTCGTGACTGTTTATGGTGAGATGAAAAAGGTGATGCTTAAAAAGTGCGTTCTAAACGTTGTACTGGACTCTCTTCCTATCAAATTCTTTATATTAATTGTTAGATCTTCCAGTTTAGGTATTAATGACAATCAGATTATGAGATAAGCTAGGACAACAATGAGGTCGAACCCTATTCGGAGCCTGTTCGTTCGGAATGGAGCAATATTTCATGTTTTCACTTATTGATCCTTACACAAACCCTGATGTAATGCATTAGATACTCACAATAGGTTTACATGACTCTTGGCCACTACAACATTTTATAATTCTGGATGTAACTGTTAGTGAATTTTAGGATTTACTCTCGTTTCAGTGTCGCAAATGCCTTACGAAGAGTCTGTATTGCTGAGGTGCCAACTATGGGTGAGTGGGTTGTCATTTCTAAACTTTTACAGAACAATACCTGACATCCCAGGGTCCAACATTAACTATTTTCGTTACCAGACAGTCGGGCTTGTTGCTGCCAGATGCTGCTAGCCCTGACCAAATATGCGCCGGTCCTGACCAAATATTTCATTTTTTGGATAGTAAGGAAAAGGTGTAAACAACAATAACCCTTTTATAAGCTAAACAGTCAGTTTTGAATCACAAAAGAATGAAAATTTGAAGGGGATCGACATATTTTTCTTATGTCACATATCCTGTGTTTTCATTATGGTAATAGTGACTGAGATTTGAAATGAGGCTGACCAGTCGGTCTTGCATCTTGGGGATCTAACTAGCCCTGACCAAGTAGCAGGCAGTTAATGTCTGTCGGGCACAGGTTAATGTTGAACCCTGCATCCCATATAATTAAAAAAACATGGCGAAAACAATCAAATTATATAGGCAACATTTTTTTTCTCCAATTGGGAAAGGTACCCCTACAGTTGGGATTTTTTTGAGTTGCGAAATCTTGAAATTGGGAAATTTTCGCGTCGCAAAATCTTCAAATTGGGAAAAGTTCTAGTAATATATTTGATTAGTATTGAATCTTTAAAGTGCATCTTATCTGTAATTAGATGCCATATTCTGCACCACAAAGCATTTTGATGACTAAGTTTTATCAGGAAAACTACTAGCTATATAGTGATCTAGCTTTAATGCTGAAATTCAGTATTTGCTTTTATCCTCTCTGTAGAAACATTATCATTTTTTTTATTAGTTCACAAATTCCTTACCCAAATAATTTAGGATAACATGAATTTTGTCATCTGAAATGTCCTATCTATTTGGACCATTCCAAATATTTGTTTCTTGGGGAAACCATTTGGGTAAAAAAATGCCAATAACCTTAAATTCTTCTTTGCTCTCAATGTTTTCACATAAAAACATGTATTTCATTTTCTATTTTAAGATCACTGAAGTTGAGACTGCTTCTCTTGTTAATTTTGATCTGACCAAAAAAATCTCAACTGGAAAATTTTCTCATTAGGGAAAGGGTTAAATAAGTTGCAGAAGAGTGTTAAACTATAAGGCAATCCTTCAAATACTTAAAAAAATAGATTAAAAGGAGAATAACACCATGCCTTTTATCTAGATAAAAAGGGATTCTTGCAAGCGAGTATATACAGTACCACTTGTGAGGGGGTATATACGGTACAAAGATAAGTAAAGTGGTGTATAGCGGGTATATATGGCACTGATCATATGTGTAATTAGCTCACCTGAGCACGAAGTGCTCAAGGTGAGCTATTGTGGTCGCTTTTTGTCCGTCGGCGTCCGTCCGTCCGTCCGTCCGTCTGTCCGTCCGTCTGTTCACATTTTGGTGTTAACACTCTAGCACCCACAAATGTTGACCAATCTGAACCAAACTTTGTGTATGACCATAAGTTCTCGGATGAGTTCGATTTTGGGTCAGATCGGACCAAGAAGTCAGGAGTAATGTGCCCTTGAACGTCAAAAATAGTTACTTTTGACTTTGTTAACACTCTAGCATCTACAAATATTGACCAATCTTAATAAATCTTTGCAACAATAATGTTGTTTATATGATCTTGAATGAGTTCGATTTTTAGTCTGATCGGACTAGGAAATCCCGAGTTATGTGCCCTTGAATTTGACAAAATTGTCGTTTTTTGGCTATTTTCGACTTTGTTTACTCTCTAGCATCTACAAATATTGACCAATCAAAAGAAAACTTGAACACAATGTTGTGGACCATAAGAATTTGGATGGGTATAATTTTCAGCTTGATTGGAGAAGAGAAACCAGAGTTATTGGCCCTTGAATATCATAAAAGTACTGTTTTCGACTTTATTTTCACTCTAACAAACACAAATTTTGACCAATCAAGACACAACTTGGTCACAATGTTGGTGACCATAACATCTTAAATGTTTTAATTTTTCAGATTGATCCGACTAGAAAAACCAGAGTTGTGTGTCCTTGACAATGACAAAATTGCCGTTTTCAACTTTGTTTTCATTAAAACAGCAATAAATATTGACTAATGAAAAAAAAACCCCTTGGACATAATGTTGATGAAAATATGTTCATCAGAACAGAGTAATATGCCCTTGACTGACAAAATTGTTGTTTTCTTCCACTTTGTTAGCTCACCTTAAGAACTTCGAGGTAGTTTTTTGTCCGTCGGCCTCTGTCCGTCCGTCTGTCCACAATTTGGTGTTAGCACTCTTGCACCCACTAATAATGACCAATCTTGTCCAAACTTCATCAAAAGATATATAACCATATGTTCTTGGATGAGTTCGATTTTGTGTCAGATCGGAATACAAAGTATAGAGTTATGCGCCCTTGAACATCAAAAATAGCTAGTTTCGACTTTGTTAACACTCTAACATCTACAAATATTAACCAATCAAGACAAAAATTGGCCACAATGTTGGTGACCATAAGATCTTGGATGAGTTCCATTTACAGTCTGATTGAAGTAGAATGTCCTGAGTTATGTGCCCTTGAATTTGACAAAATTGCCGATTTAGACTATTTTACGCTCTAGCATTTACAATTATCGACAAAACTTAGACACACTGCTTTGGACCATAGGATCTTGAATAAGATTTAGTTTCAATTTGATGTTGGTGACTATAATATCTTGAATGACTTAAATTTTCAGCATAATTGGACAATACCTTTTTGAGTTACCTGCCCTTGAATTGAACAAAATTGCCATTTTCGACTTTGTTTCACTCTAGTAATCACAAATATGGCCCAATGAAAACAAGACCTGAACACAATGTTTGTTACAGGAAGATCTAAGATAAATGCAATTTTCAGTTTTGACTTTTCATTCTAACAGCCACAAATATTGGTAAATCAAGACAAAACCTTGACACAATGTTTGTAGCGGTAAGATCTGGGATGAATGTGATTTTCAGTTGGATGGAAATCTCAAATCAAGGGTTATGTGCCCTTGAATTTGACAAAGTTGCCGCTTTTAACTTTGTTTATTATAAAATTGATGTAACATATTCAAGATGTCTGCCTTGTATTGATGATGTCATTTATATTATGTGTGTTTACTTTCACATTGAATTTCACCTTCATAATGCGGAAATTGTTGGCATTGGCTGAAGTTGGTACAGTACAATGGACACAAATGGAGTATAGACTTGGTCTAGATTTAAGAAGACACAGATAGGGAATTGTTTGTGAATGAGTAAATTTCAAATAAGATAACCTTGGCATCACAAACAATAACGCCTTTTGATGCTGCCCAGCGTTAAAGTCTGAAAAAATATTCAACCCTTTCCCAATCAAGACCTGTTTTTGACGGTCCTATCAGAAAATGTTTGGGAAAAACATTGACACAAAAGAAGAAAATGCTGATTATCAGCATTTTGTCTTTGCTTGAATATTTTAAGAAAAGGAAGAAAATATTGATAAGAAGCATTTTCTGGCTTTTCTTCAATGTTTTCCAACCCATCAAAGTGACTGTCAGATTGATTTTGCCGCCTGCAACACCTTTGAATTTTGACAGGTTTAAGTAATGTCGTTTGGGAATGTTCTAATAAGATATGTTTTATTTTTCAGGCACAGATTTGATCACCTAGCAATGGATTCATCAATACAAACAGAGCTTATGTTCAGTTTGAATCAACATCACAGGAGTGAAAAGAAACTATCCTATGTTAACTCTTTCCTAAACAAACCTGGTTTTGACATCTCCAATAAAAAAAGCATGTGGAAACATTGTGACAAAACAAAAAATGCTGATAACTAGCATTTTCTCTCTTTGCCTTAATATTTTCTGTGCGCTATCCTGCATAAATTTACACTAATGAACCATGGTTTTGTTGTCTGCAGGACTTTTTAAATAGGAGCAGTCAAATTTATTTTTGTCAAGGAAAGTGTTAAATGTGCAAGCAAATTAGTTAACTTTCAAACCATTTCCGAACTACCATGGTTTTAATTGCCATTAACAAAAGCTTTCGCCAATTCTTCCACCAATATTTTTGCTTTGTAATAGGATCTTTTGTTTTAACTATGGAATATGTAGTTTTCTGTAAAAGCATTTACTTGCATTAGGGCAGAAAGTATTAAAGTTTTGAATTAAGCTGTTTCTTTTAGTACCCACAGACGTCAACCCAGTACCAGGTATTTGGTATTTACCGAAGGTGCCGTTGGTGATTGTCTAATATACATTAGCTATAAAACTATAATCTTTTGTCAAGTTACATAATTGCAGACTTCTTTGAACTTCAAATTCATGCTGTAAAAAGATAAATACCAAAGTTTAAACTTAAGTTCAATTTAACAGGAAACCCTGTGACCAAAGGAGGAAATGTTTGTGTATTATATATTGTAGACCTGTGTACAAATTCAGAAAATGTAACATTTGTATATCTAAAATTGAGATTCACTATCACCAATGATTGGAAGGGCTTTTAATTTTGAGAACCGCCTTGTTGATTTATACTATGTTGAATCATTCTTATTGATAGACAAATATTTAATGTGATCTGTCACACAGAAAAGGAATTTCTGAGAATTTCTCTTAAGGTTTACTATTACATTTAACTTTTGTACCTGAAATCCCATCAAATAAATTTCACATCAAAAACTGAGTATAGATATATGCACACCCAGTTCATTGCTCTCATTTAGCTCTTTTCCAAACAAGACCTAGTTTTGACATCCATAATAGAAA
This sequence comes from Fragum sueziense, assembly GCA_963680895.1. Taxonomy (NCBI): domain Eukaryota; kingdom Metazoa; phylum Mollusca; class Bivalvia; order Cardiida; family Cardiidae; genus Fragum; species Fragum sueziense. Next base: position 15,959,755 of record OY804599.1, on the reverse strand, counting down.
AGGCTTGGAAAACATTGCTGATATAAAGCCTTTTCTCATTTCGCTTCAATATTTTTCAATATTTTCCAAGTTCTGTATACATAGTTATGCTTATTTTGTCACCTATTTTCAAATTTGGACCGTCCAATTTTTAGCTCACCTGAGCAACATGCTCAAGGTGAGCTTTTGTGATCACCCTGTGTCCGGCGTGCGTCGTGCGTCGTGCGTCGTGCGTCGGAAGGCGTCAACAATTTCTTTAAACATCTTCTCCTCCTTAACCACTGGGCCAATTCTTACCAAACTTGGCAGGCATGTTCCCTGGGTGACCCTTTTCAAAACTTGTTTTCAAATTTTTGATTCGTCAAAAAATGTGGGCGTGGCAGGGCAGGGCTTATCAGACTTAGAGAAATTGTTACATAATTCTTCAAAAATCTTCTCCTCCTTAACCATTTAGTCAATTTTTACCAAAGTTGGCAGAAATGTTCCTTGGGTGACCCTTTTCAAAACTTGTTTTCAAATTTTTGATTCGTCAAAAAATGTGGGCGTGGCAGGGCGGGGCTTATCAGACTTAGAGAAATTGATACATAATTCTTCAAAAATCTTCTTCTCCCTAACCATAGAGTCAATTTTTACCAAAGTTGGCAGAAATGTTCCTTGGGTGACCCTTTTCAAAACATGTTTTCAAATTTTTGATTCGTCTAAAAATGTGGGCGTGGCAGGGCGGGGCTTATCAGACTTAGAGAAATTGATAAATAATTCTTCAAAAATCTTCTTCTCCCTAACCATAGAGTCAATTTTTACCAAAGTTGGCAGAAATGTTCCTTGGGTGATCTTTTTCAAAACTTGTTTTCAAATTTTTGATTCGTCAAAAAATGTGGGCGTGGCAGGGCGGGGCTTATCAGACTTAGATAAACCATGAGAAAATTCTTTAAAAATCAACTATTGGTCCAATCTGTACCAAACTTGGCAGGAATGTTCCTTGAGTGACTGTTTTCAATGCCTCTTGATAAATCTTTGTTTCGTTAAAAAAATGTGGGCGTGGCAGGGCGGGGATTATCAGACTTGAAGAAATTGTTAAATAATTCTTCAAAAATCTTCTTCTCATTAACCATTGATTCAATTTTTATCAAACTTGGCAGAAATGTTCCTTGGGTGATCTTTTTCAAAATTTGTTTTCAAATTTTTGATTCATCAAAAAATGTGGGCGTGGCAGGGCGGGGCTTATCAGACTTAGAGAAATTGTTAAATAATTCTTTAAAAACCAAATGTTGATCCAATTTGTACCAATCTTGGCAGGAATGTTCCTTGAGTGAGTGTCTGTACTGCCTGTGTTTCAAATTTTTGATTTGTCAGAAAATGAGGGTGTGGCAGGGTGAGGCTTATCAGACTTAGAGAAATCATTAAGTAATTCTTAAAAAATCTTCTTCTTAACCAATGGATAAATTTTTACCAAACTTGGCAGAAATGTTACTTGGATGACCATTTTCAAAATTTGTTTTCAAATTTTTGATTTGTCAAAAAATGTGGGCATGGCAGGGCGGGGCTTATCAGACTTAAAGAAATCATGAAAAAAATCTTTAAAAATCAACCATTGGTCAAATTTAAACCAAACCTGGCAGATCTGTTTCTTGAGTGACTGTTTTCAATGTGTGTTTATGAATTTTTTGATTTGTCAAAAAATGTAGGTGCGGCAGGGCGGGGCTTATCAGACTTGGAGAAGTTATTAAACGAATCCTTGAAAATTTTCTTCTCCTTAACTGTTGGACAAATTATATCAAATTATCCAGGAATGTTCCTTGGGTACCCGTTTCAGTGGTAATTTTACAATTTTAAGACTGTGGGTCCTTGGGACTCACTGGATTCCATATCAATGAGTCCAGCTACTAGCTTAGTGAGTCTAATACACTGTTTTCAATAGGAAATTGTAAAAATTGTTGCATCCTGGGACTCGCTAGAATTAAAACTTTGCATCCGACAGACCAAATTATGAGTAAAAGTTGCAGGATGCGCAGGTAAAAAAATCACTGCGTTTTTATTTGTTTTTTTACAAATTTGTGATTGGTTGAAAATGTGGGCATGGCAGGATGTTTATACGACTAGGAGAAATGACAAGAAAATTCTTTAAAAATCAACTGTTGGGTCAATTTGAACCAGGGATGTTGCTTGAGTGACTCTTTTTAACAATAATATTGTTTGTGAATTTTTGATTTGTTTAAAAATTTGAGTGTGGCAGGGTAGGGCTTATCAGACTTCAAAAAATGATAAAGAAATTCTTCAAAAATCAACCATGGGGCCAATTTAAACCAAGAGAACAAAATGCGTATTGAGTTACTCTTTTCAAACACTTGGTTATAAATTTTTGATAGGATAATAAATGTTGATGAGGCAAGGAGGGGCTTATCATATTAAGCGTATGTATACCTGTAATGTATCATTCTGATGTTTCAAAATTGTAAATTGTTAATTGTAAAAGTTTAATCCTGATTATAACAAGAGCCGTCACAGACGGATTATGCTCCCCGAATAAGTGTTTGTCACAAAATAAAAACTATCATACATTAAGCCCCCTTTTCCCATGACAGCTTTTTTGTACACACATTATTTATAGAATACGGTTTAGAACATCCTATTTATTACATGAGCACAAAATTTAATTAAATTCTGCCCATTAGATGAAGAGAAATAAGAGAAAAACTTATTTTTACACTAAGGCCCCTTTTTCCATGACGCAGCCTTAAATTTACTAACGGAGAAAATGGTCCCTAGGTATTGACCCAGGGAGTTTACATGTGAAGTTTCATTGAATTTGGTCCAAGGGTTGCTGAGATATGGCTGTGGACGGACGGACCGACAGACACACGGACGGACGGACGGACGGATGGACAGCGTGGCGACTATATGCTCCCCCCGAAATTTTTTCGGGGAGCATAAAAATCAAACTGGAACAGCACATGATATTCAATTTTAAAGATGTATGCAAATTATGCTACTACATGCAATATGATTGAATACTAATGTGACTTCATTGTCTTCATTGGAAATTATGAACAGAACAGAACAGAACAGAACAGTTTAATTGGTAAATTAAGACTTGAACACTACGGTTCCTCGTCTTAACACAATTTCAATATGCATGAGGAATGGCAAACATATGTACAAATATATACATTGGTGGAATTATGTCCTTATAGCTTTTCTAATTATTGTTTAATTTTTAAAGAGTAAAACGGAAGATCTAGGCTGATACCATACCTGCATAGTTGCAGGATCGTATCAGTCTACATTTTCCTTGTTCAATGATTTGGTTGTTTTTAATATGATTTCCAAAAAATAAATTAATGTATATTGATTTATGTTAGATGCGGAAGCATATAACTTATTCTTAGACTAGTCAATCTAAAGCTTTCCAGACATGCTATTTTTACTTAAATAGAAACATGTATGATAAGGTATAAATCGTTGATCCCGGTCGAAACCGACACAACCACAACTCCGAGAAGCTGTAGTTGCGGCAGTTTTGAACGTGACCGACGATTTAAAAAGGGCTTAGGGTGTAATTGAATAATTTTTGATTGGACAATGGAAAATTATGAAACTTAATTTTACCCCCCACCTACGAAGTAGACGGGGGTATATTGGTTTCACCATGTCTGTCTGTCTGTCCGTCCGTCCGTCCGTCCGTCCGTAGACTTTTTCGTTTCCATGCTCTAACTCATGAACCGGTTGACTTAGGATCATGAAACTTTACACAGTTGTTGCCCATGACCCAAGGAGGTGCCCTATTGTTTTTGGGTCATGAAGGTCAAAGGTCAAGGTCACAATCGGACTTTGTTTAAAATCCGTGTCCATGCTCTAAGTCATGAACCGGTTGACCTAGGATCATGAAACTTTACACAGTTGTTGCCCATGACCCAAGGAGGTGCCCTATTGTTTTTGGGTCACGAAGGTCAAAGGTCAAGGTCACAATCGGACTTTGTTTAAAATCCGTTTCCGTGCTCTAAGTCATGAACCGGTTGACCTAGGATCATGAAACTTTACACAGTTGTTGCCCATGACCCAAGGAGGTGCCCTATTGTTTTTGGGTCACGAAGGTCAAAGGTCAAGGTCACAATCGGACTTTGTTTAAAATCCGTTTCCGTGCTCTAAGTCATGAACTGGTTGACCTAGGATCATGAAACTTTACACAGTTGTTGCCAATGACCCAAGGAGTTGCCCTATTGTTTTTGGGTCACGAAGGTCAAAGGTCAAGGTCACAATCGGACTTTGTTTAAAATCCGTTTCCGTGCTCTAAGTCATGAACCGGTTGACCTAGGATCATGAAACTTTACACAGTTGTTGCCCATGACCCAAGGAGGTGCCCTATTGTTTTTGGGTCATGAAGGTCAAAAGTCAAGGTCACAATCGGACTTTGTTTAAAATCCGTTTCTGTGCTCTAAGTCATGAACCGGTTGACCTAGGATCATGAAACTTTACACAGTTGTTGCCCATGACCCATGGAGGTGCCCTATTGTTTTTGGGTCATGAAGGTCAAAGGTCAAGGTCACAATCAGACTTTGTTTAAAATCCGTTTCCATGCTCTAAGTCATGAACCGGTTGACCTAGGATCATGAAACTTTACACAGTTGTTGCCCATGACCCAAGGAGGTGCCCTATTGTTTTTGGGTCACGAAGGTCAAAGGTCAAGGTCAGAATTGGACTTTGTTTAAAATCCGTTTCCATGCTCCAACTAAAGAACCTTTTGACCCATAGCACTTTTTTCAGTGACAAGGCGCTAGTGGGGGGTATTTGTCCGCTTTGCGACAGTTCTAGTTTACAATAGTTTGATACGACATACATATTTGTTTACAACAAAATTTATATTGCACACCATCAAATACAGGAAGAACTCAGGTGAGCGATATCAGTGCCTTTCAGGCACTCTTGTTGTGGTTTGGAAAAGGGTTCATTAAGTAAGCTTTCATTTGTTCTCAGAATGTCCTTTTATGTTTGATGGATTACAGTTTGCACAAAATGTATCTTTCTTTTCTTGTTTTTCTATAGGAAAGAAATTCTTCATTGAACTTTGATAAAACAGTGAAACAAGACTATAGTTATATATTGTGATTTATTTTGATACCAGTAAGTGTACTGGTGTGTATAAACAATCATCCAATGCAGTGATAGTGTAGATAGATAGACTACAGCAAATACATTGGATATAGTGACAGACTGATAAAGTGTTGAAGGAGACTGAGATTCTGATTTGGGACTCGAGTGTGTGAAGAGAAACATTTGCTAGAGGAAAGCCTACAGTCTTGTCCAATTGATTCAGTGAGTGTAATGTTATACATACCAAACAGCAAAACTTGAGACTTACCATATTTATGGTCAGTTAACCTTTCCCAAATCAAAGCTGCTTTTGATGTCCCTTATAGTAAAGGCTTAGGAAAAGATTCAGGCAAAATAAGAAAATACTGATAAGCATTATCATCATTGGTCTTAATATTTTTCTGTGTCATATTGCATACAAATCCAATTTTTGGCAACATCCATTTTTCCCTTGTAGTAGCTTTTGAATTGGAACAGTCTGAATTTTTGTCTTTCGGGATAGGGTCAAATGTGCACTTAACAGGAGAATAAGCACAGGATGCGTTGATCCTGGAAGGGAAAATTTCAGAAAACTTTGAAGGACTAGTGAAAATGCTGACTACCAACATTATTTTATATTTCCTCAATGTTTTCCATGCTGAATTTTATTAATTTTCTGCCTTTATTGTGCCTCAAAGGCTGTAATATGAGCATGTTTTTGCCCTGTTGGTCTGTCCTTTTAGTATTTTTTAAGTTTCGGTTCGATTTAGATAACCATAGCAGTTGAAAACGGCTTTAAACCCCAATAAATCAATCAACTGGATTAAGGTAAGACTTGGGTAATGGGCTAGGTGGACAGTTATGCAATGAAATATGTATGTCGCGAATAGACTATCTCAAGGGAAGTAATTTTCATTGTTCTCAAATTTGAAATTTTTAACTTCTGTTGGGTTTTATTGCCTAATCTTCATTCAATTTAGAAACATTTTCACTGAAACTGTTAAGAATATTCCCCAGATATCTGAGCAGGCTCAATTATTTTGGTTTTTACAAAAACAGGCGATATTGCATCTAACGGTACTTTATAAATGCTCGGACTTAAGGATGTCACGGAATAAGTCGAAATATAACGATTATACCGAAAGTGCATTATCCAGGTCTTACCATAAGTTCAAAACTTGGCATATAGTACCTCTTCTGTATTCAGTAATTCAATTTATTTTTTGTGTAAATGCGCTTCTCTGTGAAAATATTGTATAACAAATTTTCCTGTCTTCATCATATTTGCTTTTGGATCTATTTTGAATTTTGTTGTGAAGGAAGGGCAAAAACTTTACTGCATATTGGGGTTAAAGAATAAAAGTAAATACATGCAATTATGCCATACCTATTAGTAAAAAAACAGTTTTGTTTGTATGTCCCTGTATCAAAAGATCTGGGATATATCATAACATTGTTGCTCTGTCTGTTCCTTTCTTTCTGTCTGTCTTAAGCTATTAGTACAATTTAACCTGAAATTCTTAAGTAGATTTGCTATTCACCAAGTTATAAATCATCTTTCCCAAATTACCAAATTTAGGCTTGTCACATTTTAAAGGACTTGAAAGCAACTTAATGAATTTGCCTTGAAAACAGTTGGGCAAAAGAAGAAAATCATTTTATTTGTATTTCTTCTCTCTCCCTCTGTTTTCATACCTGTCTGTACAGTTCACAAAAACTTGTATCTTTGGGAAAATGGTTATAATTGGCAAGGGTGGGGGTTATTTTCTTTACTTTTTCTATTTCAGGAATGCCAAGGTTAAAGCGGAAGTCTGTTTCTCAGAGGAATGCTGCAATACGGTCCCTGATGAGGTCCAGACGTACTGCGAGAGATGGTCAAAGTGATGGTTATGCTGAGGTTGATGGTCATGGTGCTGGTTCCGGCCCTGGTGTTGGATCCAGGAAAGCAGATGAGGGTCGAGATGACCCTACAGGTCTCATATGGTCTGTGCCTGATATGGCTGCTTCGGCAGTCGGGCCATCTGTTCAGGGAACTAGTCAACAGATGGGGGTCGATTCCTGCCTCTCTGAGCCCACTTGTGGTCCATCCATAAGTGGGTCATCTGTCATGGGAACCAAGCAACAGACGGAGGAAAGTTCCCACCTCTATAAAGCCATCGTGCCGTCTGTCATTGAGAACTTATATGAATTGCCAGATAGTTTGCTTGGAGATTTGCTAAATGATTTACTTGATGACTTACAAAAGGAAGTGATTATTGAATCGACTGATGATATTGCATATAGAATACCGCTTGATGATAAATCAAATGATACTGAGTCTGAGCATATAAAAGCAGAAAGAAATACATCTTCATTGTCTGAGACATCCAAATCTTACCCGGATCAGAAATTATGTTTTGCAAGTGTATACAAACTTAATGCAAATAATCCATTCAACTGTACCACATTACAACTAGGCTCATACAGTCAAAATAACAGAAGGTTTTCTGTGTATTCAAGAGGCAGCCAGTGTACAATGAACGCATTGTGTGCTTTGATATATGCACATTATTCAAATCTGACACCAAACATAGATGAAGTTCTAACAGTTGGTGATCAGTTGTATCAGAATGTTTCGCAAACTTTGAAGCAGCAAGGCAAATTTAAGCACAGACATCTTTCTCTTGATGAAATACCGGATAAAGCTGAGATATTATCAAGGCAAGTACTTGTTCAAAAGGAGGCTATCATATCAGGTAATGCTGTAGACCAGCTTGATGATCCTGCATTTCCATCTTTGCACAAATCCTTACAAACTGCTTTTCTAAATGTGCAGTATGTTTTAGTGATGATAGGTGCTATTTGCTCTGCAGTGTTTGTTAAAGATGACACATTTTGGCTTTTCGATTCACACTCACATGGAAATGATGGAATGTGTGATCCAGATGGTAAATCATTACTGGTTGGTTTCGCTACTCTTAATGAAATGGTGACCTTTTTATATGCTATGTATGAGAGCATGAGGATTGAATTATCTTCTCCATATGAAATTTTGCCGCTGGCATTTACATGCTCACATGACAGAGATGACCTTCATTCTAATTTGTTATTGAATTACTTTGAGGATCAAAGAAATAAAGCCATGATGAAATCAGCAGAGAAATCACAAAAGCAGAAAAAGCAATCAGTCAAAGATAGAGGTATTGACAGAAAGGAATATTTTAGGAAATATAGACAAGGTAAACGTTGTGATGCTTTGTTTAAAGAGAAAGAGAAGGAAAGTCAGGCTACATATAGGCGAAAAGCTAGAAGCGATATGGACTTTAAACAGAAAGAGAGAGAAATTCAGATTACGTCAAAACAAAAAGCAAGAAGCAATATAGATTTCAAAAAGAAAGAAAAACAAATTCAGTCTACATCAAAGCAGAAAGCAAGAAGCAGTGTGGATTTTAAAGAGAAAGAGAGAGATAGTCAAGCTACATACAGGCGAAAAGCAAGAAGTGATATTTATTTTAAACAGAGAGAGAAAAACATCCAAACAATTTCAAAACAAAAAGCGAGAAGTAGTTCAGCTTTTAAACAGAGAGAGAAAAACATCCAAACAATTTCAAAACAAAAAGCGAGAAGTAGTTCAGCTTTTAAACAGAAGGAGAAAAACATTCAAACAACTTCAAAACAAAAAGCGAGAAGTAGTTCAGCTTTTAAACAGAAGGAGAAAAACATTCAAACAACTTCAAAACAAAAAGCGAGAAGTAGTTCAGTTTTTAAACAGAAGGAGAAAAACATTCAAACAACTTCAAAACAAAAAGCGAGAAGTAGTTCAGTTTTTAAACAGAAGGAGAAAAACATTCAAACAACTTCAAAACAAAAAGCAAGAAGTAGTTCAGCTTTTAAACAGAAGGAGAAAAACATTCAAACAACTTCAAAACAAAAAGCCAGAAGTAGTACAGATTTTAAACAGAAAGAAACTGCATCAAAAAAGAAATTGCGTTCAAATCCATACAATTTAGAAAAGGAAAGAATTGCAAAACAAGTTGCTCGATCGAAAGATAGTTTAAGAGAAGCAGAAAGAATGAATGATAGAGACAGAAAATGCTTGAAAAGAAAGTCAACAGAATATAGACAAAATGAAAGCTCATGTGCTAAAAGAAAAAAACACGGGGGTGACATAGATGAATGTATAGCATTATTTCATGAGAGCATTAAGGTTGGACCTCAATATATCTGCTCCTGTTGTAAGCAAACTTGGTTCAAACAAAGTGTAAGTAGTATTGCTACTATGAAAGATGTGATTGATTCAAAATATTTAAGTGGTACCTTGTCAGTAGACAACTTAGAATGGATATGTATAACTTGTAAAACAAACCTAATGAATAGAAAGGTTCCAAGATTATCTGAAGCAAATGGTATGAGATGGCCTGAGAAACCAGATGTCTTACAATTGTATCCACTGGAAGAAAGACTGATTGCTTTACGCATACCTTTTATGCAAATTAGAGAACTACCACGAGGTCGTCAGTACTCTGTTAAAGGCAATGTTGTGAATGTGCCCGTAGATATTCAACCAGTTGTAAATTCTCTTCCAAGACCATTTGATGAAAATGTAACTGTAGCAGTTAAGCTGAAAAAAAGGTTGTCTAACAAATCTTGTGCATTTACAGAGAATGTGAGGCCATTACGTGTTTTGGTAGCATTACACTGGTTAATGAAAAACAGTGCTTTGTATGCAAATTCATCAGTTACAATTGATGAAGAATGGATTTCACGTGTAACAAGAGAATGTGAGGAAACTGTCCAAGAATTCTTTTCATCTGTTAATAATTCATCAGATATTGAGACAAAAACTAATTATAAACATGATGAGGGTGAAAATGAAGGCACCTATGATTCAGATACAGAAGAAAGCATGCAAGAGAATGTTGGAAACATAGATACACTCATTGAAGATGGAAATCTTGAAAATAGAGCAGACACATTTACCTTTGCACCTGGAGAAGGTCAGAGACCTTTAAGTATATATCAAGATTCAGATTCAGAATTTCTCTGTTTTCCAACAATATATTGTGGACAAAGGAGAGCTCAAAATGAAGAAAGATTAGTTCCAGTAAATTATAGTGACATTGCCAAGTGGGAACTTAGAAGCAATGATAGGCGAGCAGCAAACAGTGTACCAAATATATTTTTCAAACTAAAAAAGATTCAGATGAAGCAACTGCATGACAAAGTGAATCTTGCTGTGCGAAGAGGTCAGTTTGAAAACAAAATGACGGCAGGGCAGGCTAAAGATACTAGCTATATGGAAAACATAGTACGTAAAGATGAAGGATATTATATTTTCAAACAACTAAGAAATTCTCCTGCATACTTGGAAACAAAGAAGAAAGATGTTTTTGCAATGATTCGACAACTTGGTTTGCCTACATGGTTCATGTCATTATCATCTGCAGATACAAGGTGGTCAGACTTACTAAATATGTTGTCAAGTCTCAATCAGGGTTTCACCTATTCTGAAGATGAAATAAGGAATTTGTCATGGGAACAAAAAATCAGGTTAGTTCAAAAGGATCCTGTAACATGCTCCCGTTACTTCGATCATAGGGTTCAACAATTTATCAATATTGTCCTAAAGAGTTCTCATGCTTGTGTTGGCAAAGTGACTGATTACTTTTACCGTGTTGAATTTCAACAAAGAGGTTCACCTCACATACACATGCTTGTTTGGGTAGAAGATTCTCCAAAGTACAAAAAAAGCTCAAATGACGAAATAGTTGAGTTTGTTGATACATACTTGAAATGTAGCACTGAAAATGAACAAATACAAGAATTACTCCAGTTGCAAATTCATAAGCATAGCAGAACATGTCATAAAAAGGCAGACAAAATATGTCGCTTTGGATATCCATTACCACCGTTGAAGAAAACAATGATTCTTGAACCACTTGAATCAGATGCTGAGAAGTACAAGAAAATGTATGAAAAAATTCAGAAGAAAATGAATGTGGAAAAAGAAGGCTATGACATGACTTATGAAAAGTTTTTAACAGATGTCGTGGAACTGAATGAAGATGATTACATCAAATGTATAAGGAGCTCTTTAAAAGCATCAAAGGTATTTCTGAAAAGAGCACCAAAAGATGTACGTGTTAATTTGTACAATGAAACTGTCTTAAGTGCTTGGAAGGCAAATATTGACATACAGTTTGTACTAGACCCATATGCCTGTGCCATGTACATTGTATCCTACATCAGTAAATCACAGCGTGGAATGAGTGCTTTATTGCATGCTGCAGCAAAAGAAGCAAGAAATGGCAATTTTGACATTAAAAGACAGGTGCGCCATATAGGAAACATTTTCTCAAATAGTGTTGAAGTGAGTGCTCAAGAAGCAGTGTACCTAGTACTTCAGATGCCTCTATCCAAGGGTACTAGAGATGTAGTTTTCATCAATACATCACAGCCAAATGACAGAATTCAGCTTCTGAAAGCAAAACATGAATTAGATGAATTACCTGATTCATCCACAGACATTGTAGCCGATAATGTGGTTAAACGATATGCAAAAAGACCAAAATGTCTTGAAAATTGGTGCCTTGCTGATTATGTTTCACAGTTAGAGGTTGTGTATCCTAAAGATGATGAAAGAATTTCAAATGATGATGTGAATGACGATGATGGCATCAATTCTGATAATTTGTTCAATGACTCAAAAACCCTTGTTGTTTTGAAAAATGGTATAAAGATAAGAAAGAGGAAAACTGCCAAAGTTATCCGTTATGTAAGGTTTAACCGCAAATCAGATGAGGAGAATCATTTTCGTGAGAAAATCTTACTGTTTTTGCCATGGAGAAATGAAAACACAGATCTCATGATGAATTTTGAAACCTACAAAGAACACTATGACACTAAAAAACGCCAGATTGATTACAAAGCAAATTTGTATGAACATCACATTGAGGAATTAGAGATGGCAAGAGAAGCTGCTGAAAATGATTTGGATGCATTTGACGAAATAGCTTCAGGGACACAGCAAGTTGAAGCAGAAACAGCTTTGGAGAGTTCAGCTGAATCTGAAACATTTGTGTATTTCAATCCAGATAGAGTTGTTGAACAAAGGGAGTATGACATAGGGATAGAACTAGGTAGCAGTGTGGCTACAGCCTCAGTTGAAGTAAATGAAAATGTATTGCCAGATGACCAGTATAGAGAACTTCTGAGGTGTTTGAACACAAAGCAAAGGCATTTTTATAACCATGTTATTCATTGGATTAAAACAAAAGATGCACCCCTTTATGCTTTCCTTACTGGTGGAGCAGGTGTTGGTAAAAGTGTTGTAATCAAGGCATTGTATCAAACCTTGTATAGGTATCTTAATCTTAGCGAGGGTCAAAATGCAGATGAGAAGAGGGTTTTGCTGTGTGCATACACTGGTAAAGCAGCTTTTAACATCAATGGTTCAACCATATCAACAGCATTCTGTCAGAAATTCATGCAAAAAGAACAGACATTGACTTGTGACAAACTCAACTCATTTAGGTCGAAATATAGAAATCTGTCTGTTGTGATAATTGACGAAATATCAATGGTAAGCAATACAATGCTGAGGTTTATTGACCAGAGACTTCAAGAGTTAACAGGCACAAGACTACCTTTCGGTGGTAAGAGCATTATTGCAGTAGGAGATCTGTTTCAATTAAAACCAGTTGCTGGATCTTGGATATTTCAAGACCTTACTAGTGATGCTGCATCTTTAGCTGTAAATTTGTGGACAGAACATTTCACCATGTTTGAGTTGACAGAGATTATGCGACAGAAGGATGATAGTGCATTTGCAGATCTATTGAACAGACTAAGGCACAATAAAATGACAGAGCATGATAAGGAACAGATCAAACAGTGTATGGTAGATCCAAATTCAGAGAACTATCCACAGAATGCTCCCCATATATTTGCTGAAAATTCATTCATGCAATCATTCAATGACAAAATGATTAGTAATATCAGTGCTCAAAAAGTTGAAATTCTTTGTCATGATTCCATCTTAGCTGCAAATATATCACAGGACAAACAAGAGAGAATTTTAAATCAATTACAGAAGGATGCATCTAGTACCATGGGTTTGCACTATTCACTTACTGTTGTTATTGGTATGATATATGACTTGACAGTTAACATAGATACAGAAGATGGACTTACAAATGGAGCCTCTTGTACTGTTAAGTTTGTAGAATATAAGCAGGCAGAGACGAACAGGCCTAGCATAGTTTGGGTTCAGTTTGATGATAAACAAGTTGGCAGAGACAGAAGAAAGAAATACTCAGGTAGAGGGTTTTATCACAATACAATTGACAGTAAATGGACCCCAATATTTGACATTGAGAGAACATTTATAGTGCGACACAATACAATTCAAAGAATCCAATTCCCATTACAGCCATCTGCTGGTCGCACTGTTCATAGGGCTCAAGGAACTACCCTTAATAAAGTTGTCATAGATTTGTCACAGCGAAAGATCAGAAAAAATCCCCATATACATTATGTGGCTTTAAGCAGAGTAAGGTCTATTGAAAACCTTTATATTGTTAACTTGAATGAAGAGGCTCTATCATTAGATGAAAGAGTAGTGCAGGAAACAGAAAGATTATGTTCAGAGGCAAGGCTACAGCTCTGCTACACTCCGCTTGATACAATTAGCTCTGAAAACTGTCTGAAAATAGTGTATAATAACTGCAGGTCTTTACACAAACACTTCAAAGATGTAGCAGTAGAGCAGAATATTTTGTCAGCACATATTATTGGTTTTGCTGAAACAAGATTTGTTGAAAGAGACCTCAGTTCTGACTATTCAATTGCTGGCTACCATCTTATCAGAAATGACCAGAATCAAACTACACAGACAGTTAGACCCCCTCATGGTTTAGCATTGTATGCTAGAGATGATATCACTATTTCTAAATGGCATCACTTTAGTTCAACACAGTTTGAGTTTACTCTCATATATGGATCTCACAGATTACTTGAATTTCAGGCTGTGATCCTTTATAAGTCTCCAGGTTTATCCTATAGAAAATTCATTTCAACATTGAAAAAAGAACTAATTCAACATGTTGACACACAGACACCTTTAGTGATTATGGGTGATTTTAATACAGACATGTCTCAAAAAGGAAATAGTCTTGAACAGTATATGTTGGAAACATTTCATTGCCACCAAATGATACACGAACCCACTACTGACCAAGGATCAACATTAGATCTTGTGTTTTCAAATTACAAAGACAGTGTAGCTGGGACTGTAGAAACATATTGGTCTGATCACAAACTGGTCTACTTTTTTACATGTCCATACAAATAAATGTTTGTATTATGTAATCTTCAAACTTAAATCAAAAACTCCATTTGTCAGTTGTATACAGCTTCCTTCAATAGGGTCACCCGCTTGATGTCTGAATACCTAGTTTCTGTTTTGTACAGGAATGAATATACATTCTTGTACAAAAATTAGATTAGGTATAAGGTGGTTCTGCTTGAAGGGGTGGCCACCATCCGCTTTCACAGCGGGGGATCATGTGGCACACAAATTCAGAAAATCATTAATGATTCTGTTCATATGTGACTAATTTGAATTTGGTTGGAGGCAGAGTAGTTGGAAAGATGTCAGAAATATGCTAGATGTTGTAGATTATTTAAAAATCAGGTAATAAAAAAATTATTGATGACCAAGTAAAATATTACTTGATCACCAATAACTCTTTTAACAGTTGATTTTTAAAAGATCTACTGCAACCATCTAATCCCTGACATATTTCCACCTATTCTGCTTCAAATCATTTTCATATCATTCTGCTTCAAATCATTTTCATATCAGTCTTATATTAACATAATTATTGAAACTTTTCTGCAATTGCTGTATCACATTATTCCGTGCATCATGTTTGAACATGCTTCATTGAACAAACTTGCTTCAACCCTTTCCCGAATGGTTCAGCTTCAAAGGAGTTGCAAGTGACCAAATTAAAACTAGGCAAATCAAGATATGTCACAGTTAGGATAGCATTAAAAGAAAAGGAGATGTGAATGTCCTTTTTGGTCTTTGCTCTCCAATACATTCTCTGCTAGATATATCAAAACTTGGCCCCGGTTTCTAAAAAAAAACTTAAGTACGTTCTCATACTCAAATCTGAGCACCGTGCTCAAATTGCACGAAATCCACATGAACTTCAATCGAATACCACTCAATGTTGGAGAGTATCCTTTTGAAGTTGAGCATGTTCTCATGAGAATATACTTAAGTTTTTTCGAGAAACCGGGGCCAGGTCTTGTGTGGGAATGTGTTAACATTTTACACTTTAGAAGTGCTGTATTGTTAAAAATTTATAGAACTAGACATTCCAAATATATGTTGCTTAATTTGAAAATGTGTATGCTATGTTAGAAAAAAATGAGGAAAAAGAGAAAATGAGATTTCCAGAAGTTTCTTCTTATCACTATGTTGTCCAAAACTTACAAGATACACAAAAAGACAATATTTAGTGATGTTTGAAAAGCCATTGAAAAAAATTCAGGCTGGAATTATTGAAACGAATGCAGTCGTACATATATGTAATCTATTACTGAAAAAGAAAGTTCTGGTTAGATGTGAATAGAAATGTGTTGGCTAAATATTTGCAAAGAAAATATAGTGAAGAATTCTGCAAAAGCTGGTTATCAACATTTTTCTTCTTTTTATCTCAATGTTTTCTAATGCTGTGTGTTTTGATAAATAAAAAGTGAAGCATTGTTTGTGAAAGGCTAAACCTTTCTTTACTAGGAATTAGAAAAATGTATAAATATATGCCAAGATCTGGAAAGGTCCTTTGTAACTATTGAGAACAACATACACACATTTTGATCCATATAGTTCTTTGATAATCTTTTCATAACATGTAGCAACTCTAAGTTATAAAAATGTATCTTTGAGACTGTATTTTAGACCATTAGCTGATTATGAAACATGTTTTTCTAAAATATTTTAGGGGACCTTTTTCCAAATCCTGATTCATACTATAAATAACTCAAGATGTTTATGTTAAATGCAGAATTTGCCAATGTGTAGGTTGATCTTGTTCTTTACGGCTTGTCCTAAGCCAGTAAATACTGGAGTCTGCATGGCAAACTTCATAATTACGATATATGTATAGTTTTTGCATATTTTTATGCCACCATATAGAATGATCGTGGGGCACATTGTTTTACTGGTATCTGTCTGGATGTCTGTCCGAAAACTTAACTTTGGCCTTCTCAGGGCATTAGTATTTTGCAAACACATCTTGTTTATTGTGTGGTTCCTTGATAACATTAATCCTATTTCTATGCTCCTGTATCGAAAGATCTGGGGCATTTTGTTTTACTTGTGACCGTTCATATGTCTGTGCAAATTTCTAACATTAGCTTTTTCTCCAAAGTATTTGACATACAAAGCGCAAATTTGCTGTGTAACTTTCTTTCAATCATATCTATCTTTTCCATGCAATACGACCTGCCTCAGGGTCATCCGTTAACCCTTATCAACCCTTTTACATGAAAACTTAACATTTTAGAAAAATTGCTATTTCGAGGCCATTCGTGTTTCACAAGCATATCTTGTTGTAAATGTTAATCATGTTTGAATCATGTCATTCATATTTACCAACTTTAACATGCAAAAGTATAGACAGATCCAAGCCATACTTCTGCTTTGTACTTGTGTAATGTATGACTTCATCAAATTAATATTGAGCTTTTATTTGAGGATGTATGTAATTGTATTGACTCATGTTGTATGTGAAATATCTATGTTTATAGTCAATTAATGGTAACCAGCATCATGATTTGCTATGTAATGTTTAATACAAACAATAGTTATCTTAAATTGATATGAAAAGAAGATCTAGATGTATTATTGAACAGTAAACATTTAAACACAAATGTAAGATATTGATGAATAAATGTGGCATTGCAATCAATAAGCTATTTTCTAAATCATTTGATTATTTGTCCAAAATTCAGTTTCTTCAGTGCTAAGACTGATTACTTTCTTACTCTGTTCTACTTAATAACTACAAGGGAGGTCTGGTTACACACATCTTATTATGATGACTTGTTGCACTGACAAATAAAATTGTCACCAATGACAGATCAAGGTGAATCTTAAAGATAGCTGATCTATTCAGGGGCAATTTGTGTAAAATGCACATACAGCAGTATGCAACAATGTTGTTATGAATATATATATATATAACTATCACCTTAAGCTAGACCATTTATATTGTAATGTAGACAGAGATGATATTTCAACATCATAAAAGAAATATCAAAGCAAAAAGCACACAATCCTTGTTTTGGCAATTCAATTGCATTTCATACTAGAACAAGTACAATGAGTTTATTCTAAAAAGTATCTTCAGTTGTGAAAATACATATTGACTTCAATGTCACTGTTTAATCATTACACATATTATAGTTCATAGACTTAGAATCTTAGATTCGTTCTTAGTTCAATAACCACATTCATTTGTGATTTAAATGATATGTAATAATTAAAGTTTCATGTGTAAAATCGTCATTATGTCTTTGTAGTCTTTCAAATCCAACTCTCCTCAAATGCATACTGTTGTGTAACCCTTTTCTGAATAACACATTTGTAGACTAGTCTAAGCAACTGATAGAAAGATGTTAATAAAGATTATATTTGTATGCAATATAATACAAAAAAATAGGCAAAACAAGCAAATAATGATGATTAGCATTTTCTTCTTTTGCCTTAGTCCTTTCCTAAGCCTTTGCTATTAATCCTTTCCAAAATGATGAAATTTAGACTGGTCAAACCTTAACCTTAAAGGAGTAACAGATGACAAACAATTCATTATACAAAAAGAATAGACACAATGTTGTAGCATAGAAAATGTTTATTGAAAAGCAGAAATTGGTGATTATCAGCAATTTCTTCATTTCTCTTAATGTTTTCCCCATACTATTTCTATTAGGGACATAAGGTCTTGCAATTGTTTACCAAAGGGCTAACCCAGCAAAGCTCCCAAAGCTTGAATGATAATGAAAGTCTATTGATCTAGGAAGACTTGTTCCTGTTTGTTCAAATCCTAGCATGGTCGAGTTCCATCCAGCCATTTCCAAAAAATCTGTCATCTGTACAAATGGTTAACATGTCTGATTTGACTTTGTTGGACGAATAGCTGGTGGTATTAGCTCCACTGGTCATGTTTGGCCAGTAGACTATTGTCATGGTCAGGTGTGTCCATGGTCTGTGTGTGTGTCTGTCCGTTTTTCCTGCAAGTGGGGTGATATTGGTGCAGGATTTTCTGCTTGTGGGCTGCACTCATATCTCTGAGAAATCAAAAAGTGATGGAAACATTAAAGTTTCAATATGCAATTACAGTTCAGGTGAGCGATTAAGGACCATCATGGTCCTCTTGTTATTGATTTTCTCTCAAACCATTGCCAGACATAAACTGTTTGGATGTGTGTCAACGCAAATTAAAGGTAATCAAGCAGTTATTTGGCTATTTCTAGCCCCCTAAAAAGGACACTGGTGATTGGGAACGGTATATGATATTTAGAAACGGTAGATATTCATATTGGGAGGATGCCGATTACGATTTTGGGATAAGACCGATACAAATTGGGACAGGTGCCGTTTGACGGTACTAGTTAAAGAAGGAAAAAAAACGCTGATAGGCAAAACAGTGACTGGGAAAGGCCTGCCGTGTGCCATAGTCACATTGAAATCCAAAATTTCAATTTGTTTTAGCTAATGAGTTAGCCCTTGTCCCATTGAATTTTGCTGTAGTTTTATTATGTCAAGAACTTGAGCAATCTTACCCTATAATAATTTTGAATACCAAAATCCTATTTAAAACCCACTAGAGCCCATCTTTAAGCCCCTAGAATTCAAAATTTTCTTGGGGGAGACCCCCCAAACCCCCCTGGTGGGAGGGAGATGCCCCCTCCCACTCCCTCCCCCGTCTCGTCGCTTCGCGACTCGAAGTGCCCTTTCAGGGCAGTTTGCACCCTGCCCTTTTCAAATCTAGCTGGAACACTGTAATTGTCACATCAATTTTCAAAATTGCACATTGATTTTTTAAGGTAGAATACCCGTAATGTAGCCATTTTGAGATTCATAAAGCATCGAGCATTGTATTGTGTATTAGAATTTTTTGGGGCGAGGTTGTAAACATTCTGCAGTCGAAAGTTCCACCGCCGAATTTTCGACATCGCCCAATTAATTTTGATGTTCCGCGCATCTAATTAGGGATATACTACCTCAAGGGGACATCCGACAACATTGTCCCATTGAAAAAATGTCTTTCCCAGTGATACCTGTTCCCAGAGAAAAAACACTATCTGTAGACTGTAGTAGTGTTATAGATATCATAAACAGTTAAATTAACAGTTTGTATATTTGTAGCTATAGACTGGGTTCAGATTGAGGCCAACTCTACAGTGTTATTTGACGAGTTCATATCACACAGAATTGGTCTGATTCCCCTCACCAGCGATGATATTGTGGACAGAATGCAGTACTCTAGGGTAAATATAATTATTCAAACATTATAAAAATAATAATAAAAAGATTTTAGTCTAGGCTTGCAAGGGTGTACCACTGTCTTGACTTATATGAATTAAGCAAAATAAATATTGTGATGCATGAACCAATTCCAATCAATGTCCTTGTAAAAGCTATAGGTCAAAAGTGAAGATGATCGGAGCAAAACCATTTAATTTTAGTTTGTCCAGACTGCTCAGTCAATTTAACGACAGAAGTAAGAGTCTAGCCGATCAGATATCATGTTTCTTGTGTTTCAATACACACTGTTTCTGGATCACATGCACACATTTTATAGAAATATTTTCATTATGCTTCAGGACTGTACATGTGATGAGTTTTGTCCAGACTGCTCCGTAGAGTTTACGCTAGAAGTCAAATGTTTGGACGACCAGACACGCCATGTGACCAGTGCAGATCTCATATCCAGTAATCCTAAATGTGTACCGGTGAGTAGGCATTATAACTTTAAATAAACTCAGGGGTCTTTCTACCAATTTTTGTTTGGGGCCAGGGGCCAGTGAAATTGGGAAAAATAGTGACTTTTTTACCTAAATTAAATTGGGAAAAACTTTTAAAAACAAGTTTGTATTCATACTGTCACTCAGTTTCAGCTGCAAAGTGGACTGTTGTGATGTAAAATGCATTTGTACATACTCTTGTTTAAGAATACTCATTGGGAATTTTCACCAGAGAATTGGAAAAAAAAGATACTTTTTGCCATTGGGAATGGGGCCCAATAACGGCCCCAAATTTTGGCAAACGAGACCCCTGAAATTACTAGACAAAATTAGAGTTTACTAGTAATAGCAAAACTGGGTTGCCATGCATCAGGGAAACATATTTTTTTCAGGGTCAGGGAATTGTCATCAAATTTTGTTAATACTGCCCCAAATACCGTAAAGCACTTTATTTCTGCGGGGTCCAAATTCTGCGTTTTTTTCCTGAAAACGGCCGGATTAAATTTCTGTGTAACATATTTCTGCGGTCTCTCACTTTGACAAATTCAAGATTTTATTTCTGCGCTATGAAATCAGTTATCAAACATATTTTGAAAGACGATGCTTACAAAATATTCAAATAACTCTGTGATGGTAAAGGGATAATCCCATTCATTTATCTATAAAGTCGTTATCGCAAACAATGGTGTACACAGATAGGTGTGAAAACTGAAAAGAAAGATGTGTCAAACTGTTACCAATCAGCCAAACTTGTTGAATCATTGTTTATGGACTAATAAAAATGTCCTATCAGTCGTGGCGAAGACCGTCGGACCGGCAGACATGTCTGATGAAATTTCCCTCGGTCTGATAATTTTTTTGCTAATGTCAGTCCCACTGTCTGACATTGATTTTGACCTGTAAGCTAGAGAATGATAGTTTGGACTGACAAAATATTATTTGGTCTGACAGGTAACTCATTACTGTCAGACCGAATGTCTGACAAAGATTTGTTGTTCTTTGCCATGTCTGTCCTATATAAACCTAAATTAAACCTGCAGTCACACCATTTTTGAATGGGAAAGAACTCCACTGCTATGAAGTTGTGATTTGCATCAGGGGGTAAGTGTTTAACTTGTCCTTGTACTGACTAAAATTGTAGGGTTAATATTCTGCGGATTTTATTTCTGTGGTGCTGTCCAAGACCGCAGAAATAGCAGAAATAAAGTCCCGGCAGAAATAAAGTGCTATACGGTACCTTGCTTTGACGTCGGTAATAGAAAATGTTTTGAAAAATATTCTGGCAATTGAAAAAAAAATGCTAATAATCAGCATTTCTCCTGATAAAAAGTAAAAAAAAAGTAGTTTATAGTCTCAAATTTACGAACTAGGTCCATATTCGCAATTTTCACACTCTACTCCATGATCATTGATTATCAAGTCGGCTGTTTATAGGCGGCGCCTCTGGCTGACACAGCACTTTGGCTTTCAACTCTCCCGTGTGCCCATTTATACATCTCGGTGAAGAGGAGCAACTTGGGGTAACTTTTTGCTCAGAAAAATTCATGTGGTACCGGCGGGATTTGAACCCATTACATCTCGATTCTGAAGCCTGCGTCCTACCACTAGACCATGGCACCCTACACAAATTTGAGACTATAAATCACCTTTTCTCTACTTTTCTCTTGATGCCTTGATGTTTCTAATGCTGATAGCTTTAAGTTTTGATATCAAATATTTTGTCATCTGCAATTCATTTCAAAAGAGAGCAGTCTAAATTTTTTCTGTGTTGTAGAGCAATAACTAATATAGCCATTTCACCATAGCACAACTCAGTGGGATAGGGTGTCAGATTGTCAATTAAGGTGTATGTGTTCAATTTACCGGACAAGGAATATCATGTCATACATTAATATTCCATCCATTTTATTATGATTGGATAATGGTAAATCAAAGTGGGACAAGCTACTGGATAGTCAGAAAGGATATTATTTTAAAACATCTATTTGTCGTTTGCAGCAGCTTACAAACTGGCACAGTCCAAATTTTTGCTGATTGAAAAGATTTCAATCAGTCCATTTATGAACACGGAACAGATGTATTACTTCTTTGATTACAGGTAACATCAAGAAATAGAGAAGAAGCAAGTGAATATGAGGAGACAGATGGTATGTTAATCTGCTCAGTCTTTACAAAACAAGCAAAACAATATTGTTAACCCTTTCCCAAACAGACCTGGGTCCCGTTTTACTAACGATCTTACGATCAAGTTGTTGTGTAAACTGTGTAACAAGGCTTCTGATTGCACGAAAAATCGGATTAGGCCAATCAGATTTGTTGTTACAAGAAATTACGCAAAAAATAATCGTACGTTCGATAGTAAAACGGGGCCCTGGTTTTGACATCCCTATTAGGCTAATGTCATCCCTAAGGAATGACTTTGGAAAATAATGAGACAAAAGAAGAAAATGCTGATAAGCAGCATTTTCTCCTTTTGCCTCAATATTTTCAATGCTTTTTGGTGCACAAACACTCTTTTTCAACACCCAATTTTGTCATCTGTAGCAGCCTTCAAATTGGACCACCCAATTTTTTTGCCACTTGGGAAAGGGTTAAACTGTTTTGTGCTTACTTACAGTAATAACCACATGTCTTTCTGGTTTCAAATTAATCATATTCTTATGATAAATCTATAAACTGTTTGCTCATGTAAATTAATCTTAATTTGTTATTTAAAGATATACTCCTCACAAAAAGTTAAGCAACAAAGATGCTTTTCTTTCTCAAACGTGCTTTATCACATCTAATGATCTATGTTTTATGCAATACAAAGTTGGGGTCTTATTACACAAATTACGTTAAATGATTGAGAAAATCTTCAAACAATAGCACAGTTACAGATCCCCGAAAACCGTCCCGACGAAACAATGGTGCAAAACGTCACTCGCCGGCAGTTCAGAATGTGTAAAAAGTTGTTTTCTGGCCACTTCAGGCCATGATCGAGCATCAAGTACCTGGTATGACCCCTACGATGTTCAACACACGCCCGAACACACCTTGGTATCAAGCAGATTTGTCTGTCTAATGTCCACTGTGGATTGATCCTCCATTCTGTCTGCAAGACCAGTTGCAGTTCATCCAGAGTCTGTCGGCAAACATGCTGACCATAGACACGCCCTCAAAGAATGTCCTATGCATGTTCTATCGAATTAAGGTCTAGAGACGTAGCATACCGGTCTATATGTCTGATGTTGTTGGTCCACAGAACTTCAGTCACAATTCCAGACCGATAGGGACGGGCATTACCATCCATTAACATAACAGTTGGGTCTGTTTACTGTGCCAGAAGGATGATAACAGGCGTGATGATCTCGTAAATGCACCTTACACCAGTCATTGAACCTCGTCTGATGACAACCAGCTCTGTTCTGTGGCAAACACTGATACCTCTCCAGACCATCAAACTCCCACGTTCATATTCGTCGTGTTCAGCGATGTTACAGTCGGCAAACCGTTCATTACCGTTTCTCCACACACATGGCATACCATCATTAGAATCGAGGCAGAATCTTGACGAGTCAGTTAAAAGTTTGTGACGCCAACGAGTGACCCTCAGTTTTGATGTTGATGTTCCAATATTAATCTTTGCCGTCGATGTTTTTGGGGAAGTTTTATCCGTTGAAGTGGTATCCAGGACCTTAGGCCTTCTGTGTTAAACATGTTCCTCACGGTTTGGATGGAAATCCTGTTTCCTGACACCCTTTGGAGATCATTTTCCAGCGATCTGGCCGTTGTAAGCCAGTTCCTACGGACTAAGGTTGCAACATATCGGTCTTCACAAGGTGTTGTTACTCTTAGACGACCTGGATGTGGTCTCTCTGACATCTGTCCAGTTTGATTGTATCGGGTTATTGCTCTTCAGTCAATACTGCGATGAAATTTAAAGTGAATGGCAGCAGCAGTCTTGGTTGCCCCACCCTGTAGCATTCCAACAATTTGAGCCACTTCAATTGGAGGCAAGTGACGTATTGGCATGATTCAAATGTTGATGACATCAAAGTTGTCAAATTGATGCGTTTTAAGCGCATACGGAGCTAATGCCAAGTTTGAAATCCGTATATGCGACACATTTTGCATGCATGTTTTGGGGGTGAGTGTGTTCTAATCACGTGATAGCTGTTTTTGGAGACGATAACATTCTGTATTCTTTTAAGTGTGTTTAAGCATAGATATGGCTGTCCGAAAAACAAATCTGTGCAAAAATTTCCGCATGTATAAAAAGAATATTGAGAGAATTACTTTTGTTGCTTAACTTTTTGTGAGGAGTATATTTCATTAGTGCGTTTCCATGATGGCTCTAATAGTCTACGGACTATAAATCCTACGATGACTCCTGATGGCATTCTTTGTTAATGCTCGGCATCCATGCTAGTATTGTTCCTTAAACTATTACAAACAAGATAGGGGTGGATGCCCAGCGTGATTTT
Source organism: Fragum sueziense (assembly GCA_963680895.1). Lineage (NCBI taxonomy): Eukaryota > Metazoa > Mollusca > Bivalvia > Cardiida > Cardiidae > Fragum > Fragum sueziense. Next base: position 15,935,225 of record OY804599.1, on the reverse strand, counting down.
TCGATTTAAGGTCACAGTGAGGTCAAAGGTCAATGAGTGCAAAAATCAAGAAAAAATGGCTTATAGATAAAGCAGAATTATTTGCGTCCACACAAAATGAAAGCAATTGAAACGAAATCAAATAAATTGAATCAGGAATGGACTGAGGTTCACCCAGGGCCTATATTGTCATTTTCAAACATTATTTTACCATATTTATGCTAAAAAACGTTCAGGTCAATAACAAAATAAAGCACGATACTTAATATACTTAATGAAATTCTTATTGAACTTGAATAAAAGATTTAGTTCTTTTATTACACACAAATAATCTAAGACATTCTTGTAACCAAAGGTAGCAATGCTAGAAATATTCTAAACTACTTCCAACAATGTTCGGAAGCATGCTTAGTGTCTCTTTCGAATTCCTGGTCAGAGTGAGGTCACAGGTAAATTACGTTCAAACGTGCGAAACTGGCAAATAGCTAAGCAGATAAATGCAAAAATCATGCACTTAATGATGCAAGCATCAAACTTGGCACACGCATCTATAAAACCATGTAGCTAAATAAAAACCAATTAGCCATTCAAAAAGTATAGATGGCCGCCATGTTTCAAGACGGCCGCCATTGACGTATGAAAGATACCGCTGTTACCATAAAAGCTAATATGATTGGCCGATTTTTGTCCTTTTTCACAACAAAAATAATGTTTCCAAACACGAGAAAACAGAATTTTATCATGTTTTGTGCCTAAAAATTACAGGATGGCCACTATTTTCCAAAATGGCAGCCATTGACGGGTGGAAAATATCGTTTTTACTATAAAACTAGATATGATTGACCGCTTTTTTTTCATAACAAACGTATGTTTTTAAACACCAGATAACATAATTCTAAAATGTTCTGTGCATAAAATTACTATTTCCTATATTTTAAACAATAATTTTAGGCAAAAAATAGAAAATTTATCAACCCGGAGGCAGTAATAAAATTTGTGCAGACAAAACGCAATATTTTAAACTAAGACCCTTTTAATTTCTAGTAATGGTTATGGTGAACTATTTCTCAATGGGAAGTGTTATACTTAATACCAGTTCTATCTTTTCTTTCATTTTGGTCAGAAATAATGTGATGTAAGCCTGATGCATAAATTAATAGTACCTAACATTGGTCTCTTTAAATCGTGGCGTGCATAGCTCACCACTCTGATTTCTTGGAGCGTCAGCATTTACATCTACATAATCCAGTGCAGCGTAGGCTAAACCTATAGCATCAATCTTTGCATGACTTTTTTGTACCCACAACAATTGACGGAAGTTAATGCAAATCCAGACAATATGCTATTTGATTCTTCATCGCTTCCATTCCTATTTAGGAAGCTCATTACTTCCATTTTGGGGAAAGTTATTTGACCGCAGGTGTATTCTGCTTGGTAAAAAGTAGACCTTTCCAAAGCTGCGCTTGTTGGGGATTACGCATCATATAGCTTTGCTGGCAGACATGATAAAAAGAGAAGAACTAGGCCCCTTGTCCTATAACCGTAAAGCTGAAACAATATCACAGCCAGTGAAAGCATGAAAGACTCTCTCTTTCTTCCTCCAAAAAAATCTAGTACATTGTATGTAGGGGCGTTTAACATAAGTTTATAACCTTAAACGAAAGCTTCTCAATACCAATATCATTTAGTCTTTGAAATGCATTGGTTATTATTATAAGGACGTCTGTGCTGCTGACTTTGATGTATTTGCTCATGATTACAACCCGCAATTTCCCCAAGACTGGCTACCTATAACCCTTTCTTCCCCTTAAATTACAATGACAATATTTTGCTGACACATCTGAACAATCTTCAGGATGAAAGGTGTTGAAATCAGTCTTGTTGTCATTGTCTAAACAAAATATATGCCATACTTAAGATGGAATGCATTTGTCAGTCACTCTGTATTTGATGTCTTGACCATGCTTTGACCTTTGTTTCAGCATTTAGGCTGGTGTATCTGTGTACATCGACAAACCAAATAACTTAGCCTGTAAAAGCCCATTAAGGTTTGGCACACTCGGCTGCATGTTCCTAAAGCATTTGGAGGTACAAAGCGACTATGTGTTTATCGCAGCTGATCCACCAACTATGATAGCATAGACTTTTGGTTTTGTATCTGCAGCTGCAATTTCGGTTCCTAGAACTGAGGCAAGCTTGAACTTAGTACTGCTGTGAAGTATTTAGTTCCAACCAAGCACAACTGGAGAATTCGAAGAAATAGCTTCCTCATGATTTGCAAGCTATAAACAAGTTCGAGACAGACTTAAAATTTTACTTTAAAATCCTAAATTGCTTTTGACCACAGGGAGGTAATTCTGGTTTACATTTCTCAATAGAAGTCAAGTAGTGACTAATATTATCTTCAGGTAAAGAGTAAACAAATCAGGATGTTCTTTTTAAAAAGGATTTCCCATATCATTCATGACATCGTCAGCTTGCACCTTTCCAAAATTGCTGAAGAGTTGCTGTTTACCCCAAAATATGTGTTCGTGGTATCTAATATTTTCCATTTAAGGCTGGTCATAGTGAAATCGATTTGCTCAGATTGAAAGAACTGGAAGACAGCTGAGTACTTTGAGTGTTCTAAAGATAAAATGCCTCTAAGATGAACAGATATCCCAGTTTGATTATCTTCCAAAAGAAACTGTAAGAGGAGTTGAGCACCCAAGACATTTCTAACGGACAAAAGAACATACAGATGGAGGAGTAGACAGATGGACAGACGACTAATTCCATGGCATTATTCGACCACTCGGGTGTATTTAGATGAAATTGTTGAGTCTTATCTTGAGGCGCCTGTGGTACCACGGCTAAATAGAAAGATTTGTGTCATCATTTTTCATTGATTGCATTGTCGTAATAGTTATATGTACCTTTAACTTTTTCCCAAACAACAAAATCTTATGGTGCTTCCATTTGGAAGCTTCTGAAGCCGACAAAACGAATCTTTATGAATACTGGAATGTGTTTGTGCATCATATAGCCAGCATTTTCTTCTTTTGGCTCAATGTTTTCCCAGGCTCTTTCTACTGGGGACATCAAAACCAGGTCTCGTTTGGAAAAGAGATTAATGTGTACTTGTACAGACAACTTGATATCTGGACTGGTCTTGTTTCAAGATTATGCTTCTAGAAGAAAATCATTTACAAATATTATTTTACACTATATTCATATGCAAGCGAGGTAATGTTGAACATTTTTTGTCAAATATTTCCATAAGTATGCATTAGTTCAAAATTCGAAACCACACAAATTACTTATGTTTGTTTTCGGAATGGAAATGTAACACAGTTTAGGAATTACTTGCACTTTTAAAATTTCGCATATGGCTCTTTTGTGCTAATGGGAGGTCGGATACCTCAACAGCTATACGCCTATCAGCCTCTACAATAGCACTGCTACAACCACTATAATGTAAATGAGTAGCCTACCAATAGACTTCAGAGCAACCATTTCAATAGGCAGACTACAAAAGATAGCAACAAAATTGCATTCACCGTTCTGTTCTAACCACTGCCATTGAATCATTTTAGCAAAGATATGTTAATTAGGGCAAAATTCAACAATATGACAAAGCTTTTGGACGAGATGCAACTTCTGTGGCCATTCCTGAACAGGAACATATTGCCATTTCAGGTGCAGACTTTATGAAGTAGGATAAGCATTTTTTTAGCATGCCATGAGTATTGGACTCACTAGATAGCATTTTGGACACTTACCGACCTTCTAAATTGAACACCGACAACGGACATTGTGGTAGACTTCGCTGCATTACTCAGAACCGTGGTTAAATAGAGATATACCACGGTAGAACTCGGATTATTCCTTAGATATACAATACAAATGTACACAGGACCTTACATAATGTAGAGGACACAATTACAAATAAAGAAATGCTTATGACTGGGGCATCGTGGCAAATACAGTTGAAAGAAGACGGAAAACGTCAGAAATATTAAAAGATATACCGTTTTTAGCTTTGGAAAGTACATTTTTCCATCCCATAATATTCAAAATATTCACAAAAAGTCATCTTTTCAATTAAGTAATGCCGCAGATGCAGTTTTCAGCAAATTTAGCACAATTATAAGTAATAATCAAGCATGTAAATCAGTTAAAAATGTCTCAATGACTATTTAAACATGAAAATGCACCCATTTGACCTTTGACCTTGCTGTGACCTGAAATCGAAGTTTCAGACTGGGCATCCACCCTAGGAGGTTTTGTCATACCCCAAAGAATATTATTAGCATGGATGCCGAGCATTAACAAAGAATGCCATCAAAACCATTTTCTAGAGCTCGTACGAATTATAGTCCGTAGACTATAATAGGAAATTTAAGGAAAATACAAGTTAAAAAAGCAAGTTCATATTTTTTCTAGAATTGGCTCTAATTTGGTGATTATGTTAGACATGTTTCTTTTTCAATCCAATTACAGACATCTTAATTGTGAAGTTACGAAAAGGTCAAGAGTTGAAAGTTAGAGCCTTTGCCAGGAAGGGTTTTGCAAAAGAGCATGCAAAATGGAACCCAACATGTGGTGTTGCATTTGAATATGACCCAGACAATGCATTACGACACACAACATATCCCAAACCTGAGGAATGGTGAGTATTATAGATATCAGCTATCAAAATCATAGATCAATTATAATCTTGACCCCAGCCCAAACAGCAAAGTTAGAATATTTACTGCAAATTAATGCTGGTAAAGGGACAGTTTGTATGCAGTTTAACTTTGAAAACATTTAGGCAAAAGCAGAAAATGCTGGTGATATTAAAGGAGGTCCTGTTTGGGAAACAGTGAACCTTTGCTTTCCCAACATCATAAGGATTTACGTGGAACCCAACCTGTGGTGTGGCATTCAAATATGACCCTGACATTCTCTTAGACACACAACATACCCCGAACCTAAGGAGTGGCAAGTGATTGAATTAAGCTATCGGGACTGTAGAGAAAGCTATTCAACAGCCCCAACATGGCCTGGTGGTGTCATCCTTTGTTGAAATAGCTTGTAAAAACATGTTTTCCATGCTTACAAATAATATACCTTTACTCCAAACATTATTAATCCTTTCATCAGCATTTTCATGATTTTCTTCAATATTATTCCAAGGGCCAAAATGCATTATTGCCAATCCAGAGTAGCTCAGTTAGTTACGGAAATGTCAGAGTCTCTCAATGTTTGGGTGCAGGTTTGAATCCGGGCTCGGCTAATATTCATATCATCTATGTGAGAGAGCTGCTGGAGGCTGGGATTGGATATTGTAGTAGTACTGGTGAGAGAAATTCATGTAATCCACAGTTATGTACTCTAGTCGCAGTGATATGACCATAGCATTTTAACACTCTCACAAACAATACCGAGTTTTGGCGTACCTATTTATCAATTACATTCTAATTTCAGGCCAAAGAGTGAATATACAGAGCTAGAAGAAGAAGAACGTAAGTGTTACAACTCATTGCTTTTCAACAAAAACCTCATATCTACAGCTTGAAAACAAGCTGTAGATACAATATTTTTGTTGAAAAGCATTGTAATATGACTCTAACTACTTGGGACCTCGTTGAAAGTGTGCAAAGTATGGACCCTAGCGGACTGACTAGGATCAAACTTTTCACTCTAGATAAGGCTATTTTCTGGATATAGGTTGTTTTTCTGATACTACATTTTCATTTTCCAAAATGCGACATCTAGTTGATGCTTGCTTAGTATGGTTTATTTGTCGAATTTTAGCTTTATAGCCTTCCCAGAGGATCCCTTTTAGTGTGAGGAGCAAAAAATACTGTTTTGAAAATGCTAAAGTTATCAAAAACCTTGTCCAGCATGGCTAGCCCACATGACTTTTTTATTATACGCCCGAAGGGTCGTATTATGTTATGGCCCTGTCCGTCTGTCTGTCCGTTAGCAATTTCTTGTGTGCGCAACTCCTCCTACATTTTTTATCAGAATTTGATCAAACTGGCCACAATGGCTCTCCATAGTGTCTAGTTGTGCACATCGTTTACGGAATTCAGATAACTCTTTTCGTTCTTGAATTATTTGCCCTTGAATTTTAAAAAAATGCCCATTTTACTGACAAGCCCCACTCGGGCGTATATGCGCTGCTCTGTGAAGCTCTTATTGCAAACATACACTAACCTTTTTGCAGCTAATGTCTCGGCTTATACACAATGGATTTTGATGAGATATAGAGCCATGTACATGCATTTGATGACACCATTTCTGGTTTAACCCATTACCACACAGAAAACTTTAAGACTTGTCAAATTCAAAGGTGTTTCAGAAGACAATTTCAAGTGAACAAAATTTTCAACTTTTTTTGAGTAGAAAATATTGTAGTAAATGTAGAAATTGCTTGTCACAAGTAATCACTTAATTTTCCACAATGTTTTCCAAAGCATCAAATGACATCTTTATGTGGGAATGGGTTAATGTGACTCTACACCAAACAGTCCTTAGATTGATAACGAGAAAAAACCTTAGTTTATTTACAAAGGATTTTGGTACAGTGCTGGCAGATGCCTTCAAACCTCAATTTATGACAAACAAAATACTATCCCACATGACTTTTGGAAGTGCACTCAAGCTAAAGAAGAAAAATGCTGATAATCAGATTTCTCCTTTTGAATCAATACTTTTCATGCTATATTATACACATATCAGATGATCCTTTCCTTATCACTAACAAATTTATCATCTGCAGCTTTCAAATTGGAACATTCTAAATGTTTGTCATCTGGATAAGGGTTAATTTACAAAGAAAATAAATACAGACACATGCAGGTTTTTTTTTTCAGTCTGGGGGAAGGGGCCAGGGGCTTGTTTCATGAAAACATTTAAGACATATTTTTGACTTACGACAAGTTTAGGGCAAGAAACGCGTATCTCCAATCTATCAAGACCTGTGTTATGCGGCTGTTGTTTCAGCCGATATTTAAGACATCGGTAAGTCAAAAATGCGTCTTAAATGTTTTGATGAAACAGGCCCCTGGCCTGTTTGTAGGGGGGGGAAAAACATGCTCGTGAAACTGTTAAAGGGGAACAAAATTTCTAAAGTAAACCTCAATTTGGGGGAAAACTGTATGATTTAAAAGAAATTTTTCTTGGGAAAAGGGTCCTTTGTCAAGGGGAAGGGGCCTTTTACAAGCCCCTGCCGAAGAAGGAGAAAACCCCCTCATATGCTATTTACCTTATTTCAGATCAAGCCCCATTTGACCCAAATGGCAAACCCAACAAATACTTCTACAATGTTGAATCGTGTGGATCTCTCAAACCAGAAAATATTCTGTTCTCCGCGCTATCTGGACTGAAGAAAAAACTCAGTGATTTACAAACACAGCTCAGTCATGAGATACAAAGTGATGTGCTCGCTGTTTAACATATTCCCAAACAAGACCTGCTTTTGACGCCCCTATTAGAAAAGGCTTGGGAAAACATTGAGACAAAAGAAGAAACTGCTGATAACCAGCAGTTTCTCTTTTTGTCTCACTATTTTCTGTGTTATATTGTACATCAATCCTTTATTCATTGACTTCAAAATTGTCGTCTGCAACACCTTTCAAATTGTAACAGTTCAAAATTATGCCGTTTGGGAAAGGGTTAAAGTATTGTTGTTCCTGGTCGTACAACCATCAACTTAACCCTTTCCCAAACAAGAACTGGTTTGACATTCTTAATAGAAAAGGTTGGGAAAACATTGAGGTTAAAGAAGGAAATGCTGATAATCAGCATTTTCTCCTTTTGCCTCAGTATTTCTGTGCTTAATTTTACACAAATCATGTCCTTATCAAGACCCTTTTTATCATCTTTGACAGCTTTCAAAGTGGACCACTCTAAAATTTTGCCGTTTGGGAAAGGGTTAAGATATTATCATACAGTTACACCTTTTGACGCCCCAAGATAAAGGAACACATTGTGGAAAATAAAGAAATTGCTTGTCACAAGCAATTTCTTCATTTCACACAATGTTTTCTACACAGAAAGAACAAAAAATGTAAAATTTCAGTCACTTGAAATTGTTGTCTGCAACATCTATGAATTTGGGCCGGTCTAAAATTTTATTCTGGAAATGAGTTAACGCAAAATACAACATATAAAGTGACTAGGACAATTCTTTTACTGGTCTTAGCAGAAACCACTTTATAAAACCAATATGAAAATGTGCGAAAACTTTTGTTTTTCATGGCATGGAAGACGTTGCGAACATGTTTATCAGCTTTTTACTCAAAAATATACTTATCAAGGAAGAGATATTTTGACAAATATTTGAACAATTGATTCAATGTAAAGCGCACGGAAATATAGCTTTTTTGGATGCATCCAGGCTTTGCATATAGATTTATGAGTAATTTTTCCCAAACAAGACTGGTTTTGATGTTCAAATGGAGAATTTCTTAGAAAAAATTGATAGAAAAGAAGAAAATGCATTTTCTCTATTTCCTTCATTTCTTTCCGTGCTATGATATTTAAGTCATGCGGGGAAGGGTTAAACATTGTCAATACAAAGATCAGTATAAGTTACATTCTAACAAACCATTATTGTACATAATAATAAACTTTCATGATCATCCAGTCTATAATTCAATTGACTTGTTCTTTACGAGTTACCAAATGAGCAATGGATAGATATGACCTATATGGTTAATCCATTACCAAACGACAAAATTCAACTTGTCCAAATTCAAAGATGTTGCAGACGACAACTAAATATGAAAGAAAAACTACTTTTTTCAATCATTTTCTATTGAAAATATTGTGGGAAATGAAGAAATTGCTTGTAACAAGCAATTTCTTCATTTTCACAATGTTTTCCATATCAAGTTTCTGGTTGGGAGTCAAAAAGAGTCACTTTGTGGTATAGGGTTTAAAGAATTGATATATTTACACACAGTGTCACTTGAAATCGCCGTCTGCAATACCTTTGAATGTAGACCAGTCTAAAATTTTGCACTCTGGTTATGGCTTAAAAAGTATTGACCGAAAAAAAGGAGAAAGGTCTTTTACATATAATTGAGATTATAACATTGAGATTTGTTCGTAAGGAACAAAGTGAAGGTAGAACCCTTGGCTTGCGAAGATGTCTGACTTACTGAATAAGAATTTTGTAATTTCTGAACCTATTAGGTTTAGGACTACAGATTAGAAGGGATTTTGGACTTTCAAAATGCAATATTTTTTTTTATTGTTAGCTCACCTGAGCACGAAGTGCTCAAGGTGAGCTATTGTGATCGCTTTTTGTCCGTCGGCGTCCGTCTGTCCATCTGTCCGTCTGTCCGTCCGTCTGTTCACATTTTGTTGTTACCACTCTAGCACCCACAAATATTGACCAATCTTAATCAAACTTGGTCAAAACATTTATGACCATAAGTTCTCGGATGAGTTCGATTTTGAGTCAGATCGGACTAGGAAGTCCAGAGTTATGTGCCCTTGAACTTCAAAAATGGCTAGTTTTGACTTTGTTACCACTCTAGCACCCACAAATATTGACCAATCTTTACCAAACTTGGTCAAAACATGTATGACAATAAGTTCTTGGATGAGTTCGATTTGGGGTCAGATCGGATCAGGAAGTCAGGAGTTATGCGCCCTTGAATATCAAAAATAGCTAGTTTTGACTTTGTTACCGCTCTAGCATCTACAAATATTGACCAATCTTGACCAAACTTAGTCAAAACATGTATGACAATAAGTTCTTGGATGAGTTCGATTTTGGGTCAGATCGGATCAGGAAGTCCGGAGTTATGCGCCCTTGAATATCAAAAATCGCTAGTTTTGACTTTGTTACCACTCTAGCATCTACAAATATTGACCAATCTTTACTAAACTTGGTCAAAATATGTATGACAATAAGCTTATGGACGAGTTTGATTTTGGGTCAGATCGGATCAGGAAGTCCGGAGTTATGTGCCCTTGAATATAAAAAATAGCTAGTTTTGACTTTGTTACCACTCTAGCATCTACAAATATTGACCAATCAAGACAAAACTTGGCTAGAATGTTGGTAACCATACAATAATGAATGAGTTTGATTTTCAGTGTCATCGAAGTAGGAAGTCTGGAGTTATGTGCCCTTGAGTTTGACTAATTTGCCGTTTTCGACTTTGTTTACACTTTAGCATCTACATTTATTGACCAATCAAGACAAAACTTGGCAACAATGTTGGTAAACATAAGATGCTGAATGAGTTAAATTTTCTGCTTGATTGGACCAGAAAAAAACAGAGTTATTAGCCCTTGAATTTCACAAAATTGCTGTTTTCGACTTTTTTTCACTCTAAACAACACAAATATTGACCAATCCAGACACAACTTGGTCACAATGTTGGTGACCATGAGATCTTATATGATTTCATTTTTCATATTGATCAGACTAGAAAAACCAGAGTTGTGTGCCCTTGATGGTGACAAAATTGCCGATTTTGTTTTTAATTTCACTCAAACAGCAATAAATATTTACCAATCAAAAAAACAACTTGGACATAAGGTTGATGAGATTATCTTTATCAGAACAGAGTTATGTGCCCTGGATTATGACAAAATTGATGTTTTTTTATCTGCATGCAGAAAGTTTCAAACTTCTATCAGGTGAGCGATCCAGGGCCATCTTGGCCCTCTTGTTTATCAAATTATATGCTGCTCTACCTCTCGACTACGGACACCACCGAAAACATTGGCGGTAAATGAGGAAATGTCGGTCATCAGCATTTTCTTTTCACTGGATCATTTCCAACGTTGTGTCTGTTTGAGACAACAAAAACCAGGTGCTGTACGAGAAATTAAAATTTCCGTGTCACAAGCCCAGAGTTCGCTGTTTTGACTCAATCCGGTCAATTTATAGGTCCCGATAAATGACCTGGCAGAGCATCTGTAGCTATTAGCTAGAGATGCTCTGCCGGGTCATTTATCGTGAGCTATATGAGGTGTTGGCCAGTGAATAACGAGTATCCATAATCAACAAGCCGAGTTTCGATGGCCTTTACAGCTTTCCAAAACAAGACCTGGTTTTGACGTCCCTAATAGAATTGGCTTGGGAAAACATTGAGACAAAAAATGAAAATGCTGATAATCAGCTTTTTCTCCTTTTGCCTCAATATTTTCTGCGCTATAATTTACACAAATTTTATCCTTATCAACGACCATTTTGTCGTTAGCAGCAGCTTTTGAAGTGGACTACCAGATTATTTTGCCATTTGGGAAACGGTTAACAGCTTACAAGATTGAGGCCTGGTTTTTAAGTTCCTCGAAGAAAATGCTTGGAAAACATTTATCAACGTTCATTTTGTCATCTGTATTACCTTTCAACTTGAAACAGTCCAAAATTTTGCCAATTCAGATAAGAGCTAAGTGTTGGAAACGTTGTTTGTTAAGCAGATGTTGTCATAGATGACAGTTTTCAATATTAGGTCCTTTCACTTATGTTTTAGGCTGTACCAGCAGAACACACTCCCGGAGGCAAAATATGGGTTTATGGGAAATCAACATTGTATACACGAGAATTGTTACTAAAAATATTCACAAATCGACATTATCAAAACGAGGCTCCCTAAATATGCGCAGAAAACAATGACGACGCACGTGCATTCAATATACAGCGATAAAGAGCACGTGCATTCATCATGCAGCGATAAAGCGAAGTTTTAAGTGGAACAAAAACTATGACATTGAATGTATTCGTTAATAGCCGGTAAGTTGGTTATTTTATTGGATTTACAGTCAATCGTTCCCAGTTTCATTGTTGATTTCGTATGCACGTCATGCTTTGGGTTCGAGAGTATCGTTACTAAAACGCTTTGGGTTCGAGAGTATTGTTACCAAAGCGCTTTGGGATTGAGAATATTGTTACTAAAAATAACAAACACTTTAACGCTTGAGCGGCGTTTTAAGACTCCAAGGACGACTTCCGGAAGCTGTTGTGTGTGTGTGTGTGGGGGGGGGGGGTCTTAGATGAAATAACCTAATTCTCGTCCGCTATATCGCACATAAAAATGGGACAAAAGAAGAAAATACTGGTCGTCAGATTTTTGTCTCCTCTGCCTCTTTGGTTTCCAATCATTTTCTTTTGGTGCGTCTAAAGCGTCATTTTCAGGAAAGGGATAAACACCACCATCCTGTATCCATAAGTAGTGCAACACAAACTTAAAATCTTTATCTTAATTCAATTTAACAATTAAGATTGGATAAGGTAAAGTTATACATGTGAATGCGTGTACTGTACATGTAGGCCTACTTGCAAGTTAAACATTTCCACTCGCATTTTCCATTGTTGAACTCTTTCCCAACCAATTCGTAGATTTAATCCTTTCCCGAACGGCGATAGTTTAGGGTGACCAACTTCAAAAACTGCCAGAAATGACAAAATGGATGTTATTAAAGATCGAATTTGAGTAAAATATGGCACAGAAAATGTTGAGACAAAAGGAGAAACTGCTGTTTATCAGCAGTTTCTTCTTTTGTTTCAATGTTTTCCCAAGCCTTTTCTGTTAGGGACGTCAAAACAAGGTCTTGTTTGGAAAAGGGTTAACATCCCCAACAGAAATTATCGGACGCTGGTAGAGAATAAGCTGATATCGGACGTTTTCTCCTTTTACACCAATATTTTGCATATTCTGTCTTTACTACGAGGGGCGTTCAATTAAAAGTGGTACTAATGGGCCACCATACCTCACGGTTCTATAGAAATAGTGGTGCTTGCGGATATTTGACGGGAAAATTACTGTCTATACTTGGTCAAATTTTGAGGCAAATTCGTTCACTCTTTCAAAAGTTATTTAACTTTTAAGTTGGTTCAGTCATATACACTGGCTATTTCGCTGTGCGCAAAATGGAAAACCAACTGAAGTAGGATGTACGTGTTTACATTAAAGGTCGCATAGGCTTTGGCATATCTGCATCACGTGTATTTAATGAACTATATCAAATTTATGGACATTCGAACTTTGAACATACGTCATTTTTTGGGAAGTTAATAAAAATCAAAATTGGTAAAACTGGCCTGAATGGTGCCCCCTCTCAGGCAACCCGGGTAGATCTAGTACCAAAGCAAATGTTGCTGTAGATTCCGACATGACCGAACAAGACGCATGATTCAATGTGCAAGAAATAGCAGATAAGGTTGGTTTTTCATCGGGGACATGTAATACGATTTTGACGAAAGGGTTGAAATACAGACAGGTTTATGCCAATTGGGTCCCCCACCCGCTGCCTAAAGGACAGAGAGCCACCCGTTTAAAGGTGGCAAAATATATTCTGAAGAAATGCTACACATGCAACAAATGTGGGCATTCTGAGCTTTATACATTATGATTGAACAATAATCTACTATTTTGAGCACCAATGGCGCGTCATTAGCAAGCAATGGTTGCGAAAAGATCAGGCAAGGTCCGTAATAGCCAAAAAATTAAAAGCGCGGCAAAAGTTTTGTACGCGGTAATTTTCAAATGTAACGGATGTATTGTTCAAATTGCTGTCCCAAATAACACCACTATCGCCGGTCATTCATACAAGAAATGTATGTCGGGGAAAATAAAGAAATATCACGAAAAGTGCGCGATTAGGACCGACTTAAGAGGCATGTACCAAATCCACGACAACGGAGCTGTCTACAGGTGTCATATTGTCCAAGACCTTCTGGAAGAGACACATGCTGCACAGCATCTTCATCCACCCGTCTAGCAGGGCTTAAGCCCTCGTGACTTTTTTGTGTTCCCCATGATGACAAAAAAGCCTCTGGTCGTCGTTATACGCCTCCATGTTCCATTATGCAGTGCAATTTACCAGTGTGTGCGGGGCGTTCCAAAAGAGGCCCATTTATCGGCATATAAGTAATGGATATCAAAACTTCAGAAGTGTGAGGTTGCCAAAGAGGATTACTTCGAAGGATTGAAGAAACTTAAAATTGAATTGCAACATAACTATGGCTTACAGAACCACACCCTATTACCGGCTATCACTACAGCAGTTGCTAACCTTGTGCAGTATCATCTATAAATAGCGGGTGAACTGGGTAGGTCATACTTTTTCCATCTTTGTTTTTGTCTTAAAGCCTTTCTCAGCTATATTTGTAGTGCACTTGGCTGGCCATACATTTGAGCACCTACATGATAAATATTAGCCCAAAGAATCCCTAAATAACAAAATTATTCAGCGACAAAGTCGTAACTTCACAATTTTTTACGTAAAATCCAACTTTCAGTCCATTTAATGAGAAAATGATAAGACGATCACTAGAATTAATATAACTATTAAAATAGTCAATCAATTTTCTTACACTGTGTAAATTTAGAAAACTGTCTGAATTGAATTAACTTCAGACTGACCGATTAGAACTAAACACTGATGCCGATTTGGCTATCACGAACAGCATATTGAAAATTTGAATGGCAAACCCGGACATAAGTTGATGGCAACACAGAACAATATGTCTTGTTGGAAAAGCAGCATCTCTTTCAACAAGAAGTTGCCGAAAAGGAACATAAATAATGAATTAACACCATTTATTGATAGACTAGCCAATTTCTGAATTATAGACATAGAAATCGTGCAAGTTCCTTTCATCTAGATATGGTTGAAGCTGAGTAACACAAAATTGAAGGACGTATGCAACCATTAGTTGTAGATGATAGTTTGTCGGTTAAGGTATACATCCCATCATTTAAAACACCGCTTTTTAGCCGTACGAAATGCATCAATTTACACACATTTGTACATACACTTCTTATAAGTTGATTCAACGTGCAGGATTTCAAGATTATGCTTCAAAAGGAAAATAATTTACAAATATTACTTTACTCTATATTCATATGCAGCGGAGATAATTTTGAACATTTCTGTCAAATGTTTCCGTAAGTATGCATTGATTCAAAATTCTAAACCGTTCAAAATGGTTATGTTTAGAATGGAAATGTAACACAGTTTAGGAATTACTGGCACTTATCAAATTCACCTTTGGCTCTTTAGTGCTAATGATGGGTTGCAAACCTTAAAAAACTACACATACTTTACAGTGAAAATTGTGGATTTTACATCATGTCGTCGCTGTTTCAGGCACACAATATGACCAATATTTTTAATGGGGTTAAATTTCATTTAGTCAGTCTTAACTTAAATAGATGGAACCCACGCAAATATATGTATATGAATCCTGCTATTTCAAAGTCGGTCAATGAATCTTCAAACATTTCGATCGAATGTTTTGCGCGGTGCAAATTTGTATTTTTCATTGCGAAACGATTTGGTTTATTGGGGGTTTACGCCGTTTTCAACTGCCATGGTTATATCGCGGCACCTTGAGCGCCTAATCATGGATTCCTGTTGTTTCTCATACAAGTACTAACATAATAGACTAACCGAGCCTCCAGCTGCTCGCCCACATAGGTTAACAATATCAATCCATTGGTGGGTAACATTAGTTAGAAAAGATATTTGCCACGGCCGGGGATGGAACCCGGGTTCTCTCGAATGAGAGACAGATGCGCTATCAATGTTCAGCGTTTGGCCTCATTGCGAAACGATGAAGAGATATCGGTGATAACGGATTATCAAGCAAGAATCTGTTGATATCGATGAAACATCATGGTTGTCTGCATAAAGCACATGATTGCAACTAGCCTAGGTAATTGAATATAGAAGCTAGTGAAGGATCAAAGATCAGTCAGCTAGGTAAGGATCTCTATGGATAAGGCGAGAAATCTCCCTAAACGTCTCAAATGGAAAAGTCAATTTTCAAAACATGAAAATTGATAAATATCTCGAGCTTTATTGTTAGATCTATACCTAAATCATATGAAAATTGATTTTGTACAATCAAAACGATCCGACATGTACAGATAACTCTTGGTTTCTGTACCTACCCCTTAAATTATATTTTCTTACCCCACCGGTATTCATTTAACCAGAATTAAGTTTTCTATTGTTTTATCAGCAATATTTTTTGTAAATGTAAGGAAAATTGGTTTTGAAATCACAGACCAGTTTTCGTTTTGTCCTTAGTGCGCATGTGCACCATTGAAATGAGTTTAAAGGCGAAATCTTCCCACCAAAAATATGGCAATTGGTATATGAGCACTATTTTTGATATAAAAGTATGTTCCCCCCAGTGACCCAGGAAATCCTTTTTACCAAGGAAGTCTATGATCAAGTGAAAAAATCATATGTCAATGGGAAGCTGGGTCAAGGGGGGGGGGGGGGGGAAACGATGTTTGCCAGCCAAAGGAAGGTAGGTATTCATCGGTTTTTGGCGGGAAAGTGCGTTTTTGGAAGCGCAAATTTTGCAAAATTTGCTTCTCTTTGCAGCTACCTTTCTCTGCACTTTACCGTTCCTGCATACCACACAACATCTTCCGGTCCTCCTCACTATAAATAGTTCTATCAAAAGCAAAGATTAATGAGGTAACAGTCATTCGAACATTCAATATGTAAGTCTGGAGTTATGTGTAGATATTGAATTGTGTGACTGAAAATGAAACATTCAATTAATCATGTCTCTAAGAGAAGAAAAGATCGACGTAGTAATTTTCTTTATTATGGTTCAAAGATCAGTCCAATGGCCTTCCTTGTAAATGGGTCAGTCAAGTTTACTGAACTATGAAATATATTCAAAGCTTACACAAATGATTAATATGCATGAAGTTGTGCTAAAAATAGATACAACTCCAGCATGGAATCAAAGTATTCAAGGTATTCTGGATAATCAAAGTACATAATCAATGTGCTCTACGAATCAAAGTAATCAAGGTATCAAATGAATAATAAAAAGTACCTAATCAAAGTACTCTACTTCTGGACAGGCCTACATTATCTACATTATTGACAAAGGATGAGTGTCAATAAGGCCCTTTCCGTGACCCAACCCGATTTTCTTCATTTTCGCCACACATAACCACTAACATATTGACCTTATGTAGGCAAGGTATCAACTTGAACGGAGCCTTGGTTTGGAAGATATATTAAATCAAAGTGGGTGGGGTAAGTCACCCACTATGCCATAAGATGATAATCAATTTCTTGTACAGTTTTTGTCGAGCCCGCTTGCGGTGAGCTCGACATAGTTGTCACAATGGCGGTTCGGTGTATGTGCGTTAGTGCGTTAGTGCGTGCGTGCGTTAGTGCGTGCGTGCGTTAGTGCGTGCGTCCGTCCGGATGGAGCTTGTCCGGGCCATAACTTCACCATGGATGGAGGGATTCAGAAATAACTTGGCACAAATGTCAAGCTCAGTAAGGCGGAGTGTCGCGTGCAAGAACCAGATTCCAAGCTCAAAGGTCAAGGTCAAACTTGGAGGTCAAATGTCAAAAATGAGAAGATTTTTGCTTGTCCGGGCCATAACTTCACCATGGATGGAGGGATTCAGAAATAACTTGGCACAAATGTCAAGCTCAGTAAGGCAGAGTGTCGCGTGCAAGAACCAGATTCCAAGCTCAAAGGTCAAGGTCAAACTTGGAGGTCAAATGTCAAAAATGAGATGATTTTTGCTTGTCCGGGCCATAACTTCACCATGGATGGAGGGATTCAGAAATAACTTGGCACAAATGTCAAGCTCAGTAAGGCAGAGTGTCGCGTGCAAGAACCAGATTCCAAGCTCAAAGGTCAAGGTCAAACTTGGAGGTCAAATGTCAAAAATGAGATGATTTTTGCTTGTCCGGGCCATAACTTCACCATGGATGGAGGGATTCAGAAATAACTTGGCACAAATGTCAAGCTCAGTAAGGCGGAGTGTCGCGTGCAAAAACCAGATTCCAAGCTCAAAGGTCAAGGTCAAACTTGGAGGTCAAATGTCAAAAATGAGATGATTTTTGCTTGTCCGGGCCATAACTTCACCATGGATGGAGGGATTCAGAAATAACTTGGCACAAATGTCAAGCTCAGTAAGATGGAGTGTCGCGTGCAAGAACCAGATTCCAAGATGAAAGGTCAAGGTCAAACTTTGAGGTCAAATGTAAAAAATGAGTTGATTTTTTATGTATATAGTCAAACTTTGAAATTCATCTCCTCCAAAACTACAGCCCAGATTTCAAACTAATTTGGCACAAATATTCTTTGGATGGCCCTCTACCAAGATTGTTCAAATTATCTCAATCCGTAAAAAACATGGCCACGTACAGCTACGTGCAGCTAATTTTCGTACTTCTCAGAATGTTCAAATTATTCCGATCCGTACAAAAAATGGGTGCCAGGGGGCATGGCTTATTTTCCTTATATGTGACCCGTCGCGCTAAAAGGGACCTTATCGGATTTGTGAAAAGTATCGACCCTAGTCCGTCTGCGCAGTCCGCGCAGCCTGACTAGGGTCGAAACTTTTCACGTTTAAGTATTTTCTGAATCTAGAATGTTTTCTCTACCTTACAATATTTTCGTTTTCCAAATACGACATCGGATGGACTTCTGCTTGGTCTTGTATATTTCTCGGAATTTGGTTTTATGGACTTAGCATAAGGTCCCTTTTAGCGTGACGGGTCACATATGTATACTCAAATTAATCCATTCTGGTATCTCGTTATAAATACATAGACATGTAATATTTTGTGAACAATAAACTGTCTCACCATGATCCCCATCATTCCAACTTATTTTGTCCCCACTTTTACAACGCCATTGTAATGACAGCTGTAGACATAGGTATGGTCTTCTTTCTTCAAAATGAGCGGGCTCGACATGTTGCCCTTCGGCATCTAGTACTAACAATTTATAATTTGAAAATTGCTGATGCAGTGAAATATATGTGTATTGCCCTTTGAATACATGTTGTTGTTTATTCCATTGGATGTCATGTACAGGACACCACAAAACAGATGAATCAAATAAAATGAGAAATAAACGCCTGTTGTGGTTTTTCGTAAAGTTGGCCCATCCAAAAATCCAAAAAAATCATAAACATGTTTAATGCCCCTTTTCTTCTGTACATGACATCCAATGGAACAAACAACAACATGTATTCAAAGGGCAATACACATATATTTCACTGCATCAGCAATTTTTAAGTTATAAATTGTTAGTAAAACTGTACAAGAAATTGATTACCATCTAATGGCATAGTGGGTGACTTACCCCACCCACTTTGATTTAATATACATGTATCTTCCAAACCAAGGCTCCGTTCAAGTTGATACTTTGCCTACATAAGGTCAATATGTTAGTGGTTATGTGTGGCGAAAATGAAGAAAATCGGGTTGGGTCACGGAAAGGACCTTATTGACACTCATCCTTTGCTTCCCAATAGTACTGTCAGTACTTTGATTAAGGTTGTTTCAGTGGTGCGTATGCGCAATACGGACAAAACCAAAGCTGCAATATAAAGTCAACACCATTTATCCTTGTATCTGTAGAAATTAAATTGGGAATAAAACAAAAAAAACTTCATTTTACATCTATGAATACAGGTAGTGTAAGAAAATGAAAACCATTTAGGTGGGTAAAATAATCAAGAGTTATCTGCACCTATAGAACTTTTTAAATGGCATAAAATCGGTATTCATTTCATTTATCTATCTTCCTAACCATAAAGCTATATTTTGTTTCTCAATTTGTAAGTTTTGAAAATTGACCCATAGAGCTGAGCCTTTTAGGGAGATTTCTCGCCTTATCCATAGAGGTTCTTTACACATAGGGCTGTAAGATTATCATTTTTATATTGGACCATAACTACAAAAATGTATACGGACAAAATTGTGAATGCCCAAATTGACAGGCTGTTGCAGAAGACAAAGTGGATGCTGACAAGAATATAACTTTGTACAAGATATCAAGCTTTTTCTAAAAGGGGCGTAAAAAGAGGCATTTTTAATGGTTAAAATGTTTATTTCTTTATTCTGTGTTATGTTTCACCTTGCATGGTGAAGTAAAGCGGAGTGGTCATTGGACAAATAGACCTCTCAATAAAAGTACCTAGCCTCCAGCTGCGCTCTCACATAGATGATTCACACCCTTTTGTGAGAGACAAATGACTTTTGTCAAATGTAAGAATGGATACTGGTCGGCCTGGGGTTCGAACTCTCTACCCCTGGATTGACAGACTCCGACGTTAACTGGACTCGGCTTAAACAGATACGTGCAGCAAATACTCTTTATAAAGCAAACCGCACGGAATCTCGGACAAACAAAAGTGCTTTGTCCGTATGATTCTAAAACCACACAACTGCAGCTTGAACGAAGCCGTGGTTACGAGATTGTTAACAGGTAAAACCGCTTGGACCATTCTATTTATAGCGTAAGATTTAACACTATTAACCATGAGATTCCATTTCCTGTATTATCAATAGCTATGAACTCTGTGCTAAAAGTACACTATATATAGATTTACCGTTATAAGTATTGACAAACCGTCAGTGTAGGCCTAGTTATAAAGTCTCGCAACTATGGCCACATACGAGATTTTATAACAACACATACGATGCACTATTGTTTCACCAAAATTGCGCCACGGTTAACTGGATAAAAACATTCTCCATTTATCTGATTTTAATATCAAATAAATAACAACGGCATCGCTGTATTGTTCACCCAAATTAACCCGGGACAACTTAGTTTTCGTGTACAAAGTCCGTTAGTTGAGTGCCTTAACCTTTACAAGTGGGGTCATTACATATGCAGATGTCTCGGGTTAATCTTACTGGACAATATAAATGACCATTCTGATATTTGGCTAGTATAATTACACGGTCAAGGTCAGTAATTATCCTCCAAATAGTGTTCATAATTAAAACTCTTACTAAATTCCCCTGCAAATAACCGAGTTCATAAGCAATAATTAGATAAAGCGGAAACTCACAATTTTGAAACTTAAATTTATATTGCTATAATAGACGAATAACGCAATGGTATTTTTGAGCATAAGATCTAATGTTGAAGGTATTTTTTTAAAGTTAGTATGTGTCCGATTTTATAAACGCCGGCTAGAGTTAACCAAATGGCCAAGTATCTGTTTCGGTTATTTTTCGATTATTCGCATCGGAAAATTTGAACAAATCAGTGAAATATTTTGTTTGTGCTAAACAGCGTTGATACATTCGGGCCTATGATTTGATTTCATGAGATGTAACGCCGTTTTAAACCGCTATGGCCATATTGCAGTGGCTCTAGCACCTAACCGTGGATTCCTGGGAAGTTCTTGCTTCATATATAGCTTATTCTTATCTGATGCTATTTTTTTCTCAAACAAAAGTACCAGCATTCATGTATTGTTGTAATTATCATCAGCAAAATTTAAATATTTCACACCATGATCACTTGGATAATGAAAAAGAATTGTACATAGACAAGCAAAATAGTATCATTTATGCTGTCTGTGATTGCCTATTTCAAGTACGAATCTCCTGTCGGTGATCCCCCTATGTGCTGTTCGTGATTGCATAAATTTGTAGCTCACCAAACTTTGTTTGACTAAAACGACATAACGGAATAGTTGATTGTCTTCACAAGCAATTAGTTGGTAGATAATATACTAGATATCCATTTTATAATAAAATTTCTAACATTTGCTTCAGTGTTTTTCTGCTATTTGCATGGAAAGATGAATTTTATATGCAAATTTGTGAAGTTTCGACTTTGTTGGTGAATTATTTTTTTTGTTTGAGGACTCTCTGTGCTAATATTTGACAT
Organism: Fragum sueziense; assembly: GCA_963680895.1. NCBI lineage: Eukaryota > Metazoa > Mollusca > Bivalvia > Cardiida > Cardiidae > Fragum > Fragum sueziense. The sequence goes on along the minus strand of OY804599.1, from coordinate 15,913,609 downwards.
GTAGATGCTCAAATGTATGGCAAGCCAAGGGCACTACAAATTATAGCTGAGAAACGTCTTTACACAAAACAAATATGGAAAAAGTATGACCTACCCAGTTCCACAGTGTAGGAGCGGAAGTGTGTGAAAGCTTGTCTTTGAGTGATAGCTTGTGTGTCTGTACATCGAGGAAATGTAACTTGGTAAACATCAGCGGTTGACATAGGTAAGAAAAAGTTTATGATTGATAATTATTTCGACATATATCTTATATTTTGTTGTAATGTCGTAATCTTGAATAAACATGGAAGGCATCGTCCTAATATGCGCCCGGTCTGAGCTGTTTAAACCATACAAAATGCCTTGATCATTTGGATGGGAAAATTGGAGCATGATTTTCACCACATAAAATTGACATTTTTATCGCTTTTTAAACATTCATCGTATTGTTTATTCCCAAAATTAAATGCCTTTATGTATGTATTTTTTCACTAAGAACATGATTCAGACAAAATGATGTCCATTCCAATGATTTAAGTGTCCGCATTTTGACAGTTTTTATGTACAATCGTTTGGCTAATGACAATTCCCTTATGAATTCATTGTACAATCGCTTACAAGCAGTTTGTAATGTCACTTGCCTATATTTCACACGGATTACAATATCAACTCAAACACGAAATTTCGGTTTATCTTCTTTAATTTGTTATCCAATGTTCCACAGGATATGCTTCTTTCTTTACATATATTTCAAAATTCATTTTAGAGTGATGAATGAGTTTATATAAAAGCAACGAATTTTGTGCTAAACGTGTAGACTTGGTTTGCCAAACGTTATGTTTTGATAAACCGTCGGTGCCCTTTTGAAAACTCTTGACTATGACTAGAATCAAGCCGTAGTTACGAGATTTTGTAACAGCACCTTCGAAATAATATTGTTTGTCCGAAATTATGTCACTTTTTACTAAATATAATTGTGCCCTTTTCTACGTCGAACCATATGTCGTGACTGTATATTCCAATATATGTAAATTGGCAGAGAAGCATAATTCTTACTGAAAGATGGCGAATAATGACACATTTGCTGTCCGCAGTGGCCGTGACGGTACAGTAGCTGTCTACAGATTTACAGATTACGTCGATTTATTTAAGGATAGTAGGTTCGAAACACATATTTGTAAATCGAAATCCCTCTTTTCCTCGCCTATTTAGACTCGCTAATTTTTTATCATTCACAGGTCGTTGTCATATTTCACCACGAAAGACACTACTAACTCAGCTTGTCGTCCATGGAAAATGTCACGTGACTATACCGTGTGTATACTCAACGGATTTGGTATGATAAAGTGTACAGTACGCGCATTTGATTGTGCCATTCGCCATGCTACGCACTTTTAAAACCGTTAGGTATGCCTCGTTGAAATCACATTTCAGTGCAAAATCGTGTGTTTACAATTGTGTTTTGTAAACTTATATATAACAGGAGATACAAACAGGAGATCTGTTTGCTTACAGTAAAAATAATCTATTTTGGATTTCCCAGGGTCATGGATGATGACTATTACAGTTGATGCCACATCGTATGGCACAATGTTTATATTTTGTTCAAATGTAATTGAACGTTAAACAAAACATAAACACGTGCCATACGATGTGACGCCAACTGTAATTGGTCCCTGTCAAATGTTGTCATCGGTTAAAACCGGATTTTAAATAACAGATTGACAAAGATTGAGACTTCAATGATACTTTAGTATAGTATTTCGTCGGTGTAAATCAAATATTAGGTAAGTTATGGAAGATTTTATAAAATTATGTCATGTGATTCTCCATCATGCAAAAATTTCTTATTTTCCGACATGTTTTCACTGTATCTTTTACGGGCGAGCATAATATCATGAAAATATCAGTCAAATATAATGCAAAAAGAGGTAAAGACGCATTTATTGCAATCAATATGTCACATATGCAATTCAAGCCGTTGTACAAAAGTAAATATTTCTTGTCAGGCTATTGTACAGGACTTGACAAACGATTGTACAAAAAATTATTTTTTTAAGCGGCAAAAATGGGCAGTTTTATACGGTTTTCTAACCAAATAATTATATAAATTTCAACACACACATATGCACGAGCTGTGAATGAAAATTTTGTCGTGAAATACCCTACAGTATGCATCTATTCGAATGAAAACTGCGATTCGTAACAGCTAAATCACCCGTTTTAGTTCATGTCCAAGTGAATCGGGCCTAAAATGACTTAAATCTAGAACTAATGGCTCCGATTGCTCTAAAGATATTACAGGGAATAATAGATAAAGAGATTGGTACAATGATCTGACAAAAGTGTTGTGTTTATCCAGAAAAAAAACACATAAATTCTTACCAATGTCAACCGCTGATGTTTACCAAGTTGCATTTCCTCGATGTACAGACACACAAGTTATCACTCAAAGACAAGTGTTCACACACTTCCGCTCCTACACTGTGAGTTCACCCGCTATTTATAGATGATACTGCACAAGGTTAGCAACTGCTGTAGTGATAGCCGGTAATAGGGTGTGAGAACCCCAGTTCCAAAATTAATTGAACGCCCCTCGTACGTGCTCCTTACATGTTTTTGAAATAAACCGTCGATCGATGATTAAGAAACAAAATCTCTCTACCATCCTCTCACGATATTTTAATTTTCACACTAGTGGAGCAAATAAGTGCCATTTTTTGGCAAAATCGTGCAAATGGTGATACAAGCACCAAATTTGGTGTGGTGGTACTAGAAGGGAATTGGAAAATGTTGACCCGATGGGACATTGAAAAATCCAAAGTGGCGGCCATTTTTCAAGATGGCCGCCTAAATGAACCTTTGAAAGGGCTATATCATAAAATTTGGAACCAAGGATTTGATTTATACCAATTATGGAGCTAAGTTTTGCTAAAATCGCATGTATAATGATTTATTTTATCCATTTGTACAAATAGAACAAAACGGCTGCCTATTTCAAGATGGCCGCCAAGATAGAAAGTCCTCATATTTCATTTAATGAAAGAAAAAAAATGTTTCACTGTTATACAATTAATTTTTCACATTATTTTTCATTTTCTCTTCAATTTGTACAAGAAGGGAATTGGACAATTTTTGACCCGATGGGACATTGAAAAATCCAAAACGGCGGCCATTTTTCAAGATGGCCGCCTAAAGGAACCTTTGAAAGGGCTATATCATAAAATTTGGAACCAAGGTTTTGATTTAGACCAGTTATGGAGCTAAATTTTGATAAAATCGCATGTATAATGATTTATTTTATCCATTTGTACAAATAGAACAAAACGGCTGCCTATTTCAAGATGGCCACCAAGATTGAAAGTCCTCATATTTCATTTAATGATAGAAAAAAAATGTTTCACTTTTATATAATTAATTTTTCACATTATCTTTCATTTTTTCTTCAATTTTAAGACGATCTTGAATAATTATTCTGTACTTGTATGTTTTTGGGGTGTATGGTACATAGTAGAGGTAGTACCTTTGACACAGTAGTCAGCCGATCCGACGGGTCGACTACTGGCACTGGTCCTCACTGTTGTCCTAACTCTTCATCTTCACCTTCACCTATCCCGTGGCGGTTGCCGTTGGGGCGCTGTGGATGACTTAACAACCAGTTCTCTCCAACCGTCTCTGTCCTTTGCTTGTTTGACTGCCCCATTCATTTTCAGTCCAGTCCATTCTGTGATGTTCTTTTCCCATTTTTTCTTCTGTCTTCCTCTCTTTCTTCATCCTCTAACTGTCCCTTGGAGCGCCTTCTCGACAATTCCCTGTCCTCTGGTTACGTGACCAAACCATCTGAGTTTACGCTTTTTGACTGTAGAAAGCAGATTATCGTATGGACTTATAGATTGTCATAGTCTGTTTTTACTTCTTCATTGGTTATGTGATCTTTGTAAGATATGCCAAGCAGTCTTCTGTAGCATCTCATTTCTGTGGTCTTAATCCCTTTCTCAGTTTCTACTATAAGGGTCCATGTTGCACAGGCATATAGGAATACAGAGTGGACGAGGGAGCGCATGAGTCTTATCTTGGAGCCAAGTTTGATGGATTTATCTTTCCAGATGGTGTTAAGCTTAGCTAGGGTTACAGCTGTCATAGCAATTCTCGCCGATATTTAAGGTTTGGATCCCTCATCGGATACTAGTGCACCTAGGTATTTAAAGTTCTTTACAGTTTCAAGTTTTCCTCCGTTTGCGATGATGTCAGTCTGAATTCCATGAATGTTGTTTGTCATGAGTCTGGTTTTGTTGGCGCTGATTTCCATACCCTAGTCTGCAGAGGATTTGTCGAGTTGGTTGACCAGATTTTCTAGCTCCTGTTCTGAGCCTGCCAGTCCGTCTATATTATCAGCAAAGTAGGCAGGTTTGTAATTGTTCTGCAACCAATGCTTACTGTTCCTTCGTGGTTTTTAAGTGCGTCGGTCATAATTCTTCCTAGGAAAATGTTGAAGACCGTTGGCGAAAGCAGGCATCCTTGTCCTACTACAACTGATGTTCTGGACCATTCACCAATTTCTCCGTTGAGGTATACTTCACTACTGTCCTTGTCGTATAGATTTTGTATGACTTGGATGAGGTTAGCGTTGATGTTATAATGGTTCATAAGAGCCCAAAGTGTGGCATACCAGACTCTGTCAAAGGCTCTCTTGAAATCTATAAATATGTGGTAGAGTTCTTGCTGATGCTGTAGATATCTTCCACATATGATCCTGAGGTTGAAGATGTGCTCAGTGGTGCTACGTCCTGTTCTTAATCCTGCTTGCTCTTCTGTTATGGTTGTCTCTGCTTGCGGTGTCAATCTATTCAATATGATCTTGAGCATCACTTTGCTGGGATGGCATACTAGGCTTATAGTCGTTGCATTGTTGTAAATTGCCTTTCTTCGGTAGTGTGATCACTAAGGACTGGGTCCATTGTGTAGACCATTCTCCCGTTTCACAGATTTTCCCAGGGCATTGATCATTGCATCACCACAAGCCTGTACTAGTTCTCTCGGGATGTTATCGGTTCCTGCTGACTTTCCTTTCTTAAGGGCCTTCACTGCTTCCTCCACTTCTGCTCTAAGGATGGGGAAGTTGTCTGTATCTGATGACAAGGTTGTGTTGAGTTTTTCTGAATCTCCTGTTGTGCAGTTGGAGTACAGCTCCGAGGTATATTCTGTCCATCTGTTCAAAGTGTCTTTAGTTTCGGTTAGACACTTCCCATTCTTATTTAGGATGGTGCTTGGTCGATTTTGTTTTGAACTGCTGAGGTTTTTCACTATTTTGTAGGCCTTTTTGGCGTTGTTGGCTTTGAGACTTGATTCAATATCGCTGCATTGCGCTGCAACCCAATCCTCCTTTGCCTTTAACATACTTATCTTTACCAGTTCGTCTGCTTGCCGGTACTTATTGGCTCCCCCACTGCTTCCATACTTGGACTGCTTCAGGTCTCTCCTTTAGTCCCATAGCTTTAGTATGTCTGGTGTTACCTATGGCTTCTTGATGGTCCTTTGTTTACCAAGAACTTCATTGGCAGTCTCCGTCACAGCATTGTTGAACATGCCAATGAAAGTGTCTGCGTCTATGTCGTCTGCATCAAGTAGCAGGCGTGGGGCAAACTTTCCGCCAATTGTGGCCTCGAAGACACGCGCCACTTCTGGGTCTTTTAGTTTCCCCAGATCAAACTTTATTCTGGTGGGGGCCTTTAACTCTTTTGCTTTCTTAGGGTGTAGGCGGAATGATATCATGAAAAGCTCATGGTCACTGTTGATATCCGCACCAGGGAAGCCACGTGTTCTGGCGATATTGACTGATGTGTGGAAAGGTTTCTTCATCAACATGTAGTCTATTTGGTGGTCACGCCCAATTGGTTTGTGCCAGGTCCATCGTCTGGACGCTTTGTGGGAGTGGAACGTGTTGGTCACTTTGAGATTGTTGAGTTTTGCGAACTCGAGCAGTCTAAATCCTCTATCATTTGTCTCCGAGTTGCAGTAGGGTCCACATGTTCCTTTCCAGTCTGGTTGTGCATCTTCTCCAATCTTTGCATTCCAGTCCCCTTTGACAACCAGGATATCTTTCTTGGGTGTTTCTTAAATTGTTTGTTGTATTTGGTCATAGCATTCTTCTATTTCTTCATCGGAGGGTGTAGCGGTTGGCGCATACACTTGTAAAATTGTAAAATTAAAAAAGTGATGACGTAAGGCGTATGTTGATGAGCCTGCTGGATATTGGTGTACATCCCATCACTGAACAAGCTGTGTTTAAATGCACAAGGAAACACACACATTCTTCGTGCCTATCGTCTCTTCCACTGAAGAAGAGCTTGTGACCTTCATGGCTCATTGTTTCTCCCATGCCTTTCCATCTCATCTCGCAAATTCCCAACATTCCATCGTTATGTGCTCATAGTATGTATTAGTTCCTCAAGCTTGCCAGGAGCATTTAGTGTGCCTAACATTCAAAGTACCAATGACTATTGTTGCGTCTGGTACTGATTTCGTCTTTACTGTTATTATTGGTGGCACCAGTAGTATATTTCCCACTTCCGTCTTAGTGCCCGGCGTTGTGGCGGTCCTTGATATTCGTCCATATTAGACTTTGTGAAATGTTAATTTAAATATACAATCACAAGAAGCATATTCAAGACAGTCTTACAAATAGCATTAATATAACAAACAGTGTAAAATGTGAAATTGAAACATCGTTTTTCACCATCATATGAAATTTTAGAGTTTTCAAGCTTGGCGGCCATCTTGAAATAGGCGGCCATGTTGTTTTATTAGTGCTAATGGAGAGAACAAATCAAAACACATACAAGAGCATCAAAATTGTGCTTTGAAACTAGTTTAACACATAGCTTCAGACTCAAATCTATTGATATTGCCTTTTTGAAGCATCAGTTTGACGGCCATCTTGAAAAATGGCCGCTTTATTGGATTTTTCAATGTCCCATCGATTCAAATTTTTTTTATTGCTTTAAGGTACTACCACACCAAATTTGGTGCTTGTATCATCATTTGCAAGATTTTGACCTTTATCCGCTCCACTACACGGCGAATAATCACGAGTTTGGGATGACGAGTAGATAGATAGATATCGCGATATAGAAGTGATCACCGGTAATAGACGAAGATGTAAGCTACCCATTCCGAACAATGACGCTTTTTGACGCGTCAAATGGGGGAAACACATTGGGAAACGGATAACTTATAAACATCCTATTCTCCGTTTGTCTCATTATTGTTTGAGCTTTTTTTCAGATTTTCGGACTACAACTAGATTTTCAAAATTTTGGCAAAAACGGTAAGCCGAGGTAAACGACCGTTGGCATAACGAGTGTCAACCGTAGGCCTATATAGCACGATATAAAGGGGAGGACTGGAGTTAAGAACATGTATATCGCTGCTTTTCACCCCAAACATCGTATCTATATCTTCTTTAAAGCTGTAGATACGATGTTTTTGTTGAAAAGCGACTATATGATCTTGCACAAAATATTTTGGAGTAATTCGTCGCTTTTCTACGAAAACCTCGTAACTGCAGCTTATTTCAAGCTGCAGTTACGAGGTTTTTGTTGAAAAGCATCATATTGTGCGTATAAGGTCTTATTGTGATGCATACATAGATAAGTGTAAATAGGCCATGGGCGAAAAAGTAATGAGATGCAATGACAATTAAAAGTCTCCAAGGCAATAATGTTAGGCCTACACTTTTACATGAATTGTACGTGTAACCATGAGTTCGCGAATACAAATGAGCTAAAGTATTTTAATAAACATTCCAGGTTTTAGATAATTATACCTCACGATAATCGACCTGGCAGGGCATCCCTAGCCAATAGGCTGGGATGCTCTGCCAGGTCATTTCTCGTGAGGTATATTAAAGATTAAGAGTTGAAAAAAATATATTTAAAGAAAAGAAGAAGATGTATTTGCTATTCTCTCCTTCTTTTGGGGCTTATATACAATTTCCGAAATTCGTACATTTTTCTTTACGCACACTTACAAAGATAATGCCTACATACACATTCTGCAAATTTCGACAAATCATCAAATGTAGACCTACTGAAAGGGTTAAAAATCAACAAATCATTGATTTTCAACAAAAAAACTTAAAACTGCAGCTTGTAAGAAGCTGCAGTTACGAGGTTTTTGTTGAAAAGCAGCGAAATGTTTTTGCACGTTTTCTCCTAGACTTATGTCAGTCTGTTAAGAATAACATCATTTGTATTGAGAAATATACAAGGTACATAGAAAATTGTTGCACTGTGTCGTTCTTAACAGACTGAGGAATTGACCATGAAAGAGGCGTCTAAAATTTGGTCCCCACAGATGATTCACATTCTAGTTTCTTTTTGTAAGATAATCCGACACCTAGCAGTACTTCACATCTTGATAACATAGTTAGCTGATCAGATTTATGACTGCAGTCTTTTAGTCCTTTCTCAAAGAAGACTTGATTTTCACCTACCTAATCGAAAAGACAATGAAAATATTGAGCCACTCAACGAAAATTCTGATCATCATCATTTTCTCCCTTTGCTTTAATATTTTTCCGTATATTATTGTACACAAAATCAAGTTTTATCAGCAAACCTTCTTTCGTGTTTGGACTGGGCTGCCCTTAGATGTTGCCGTTTTGGGAAAGGGTTGATCCTCTACAACACTAACTTGCTGCTGCTGCTGCTGCTTTACAACAAACACCTCGTAACTGCATCTTAAAACAAATTGCAGTTACAAGGTAACATTTTAGGGTTGTCCAGTCCAAAAAACGAAAGATGGGTTGTTGATAAAGATTGAATTTGTGGATAATAATGAACGGAAAAGGCATTGAGGAAAAAGGAGAAAATGATAATAATCAGAATTTTCTTATTTTGGCTCTATATTTTCAATGTCTTTTCGATTAGGTAGGTCTTCTTTGGAAAAGAATTAAAATATTGCAGTTATACATCTTAGCAGCTATTTATGTTATCAAGCTGTGGAGTAGGACCTACTGCTTGGTGTCGGATATTATCTTAGGGTCGGATTACCTTACAAAGGGATTTCCTCAGTCTGTTAAGAACGACACAGAGCAACAATTTTCTATGTACCTTATTTTCGTATTTCTCAATACAAATGATGTTATTCTTAACAGACTGACATCAGTCTAGTTTTCTCCTAAAACGGCAGAGTGGGTTTTCCCAGCGCAGTATCTATTTTCACGCTCATGTGGTCTCTACTCATTGAAACAGACTATAAAAGGGGGCGTATCTTACTTGACACAGTTGTTGATTAGTGATGCAAATACATACTCGACGACGTGAAATCTGACTGTTTTAACCTATATTTGGACTTATAAACTGCATTTTATACAGGTAACGTACATTTTTATTGGAATACTTTACACAAAACTGCTAAAAATATTAGTTTAAATCAAATTACGGTTTTAGCCAACTCGAAAAGACATTATCAGGTGACTTCGAACGATTTCTTACTTCTGTTTTGGCTTAACTTATCTTAATTTGTTTGATCATAGTCTTTATAACGTCCAAACATTGTAGTTTTTGTAAGCTTTAATTTATTATTAAATAAGTTGAAACCCGTACAAATGTACAGTCTGGTCTATATCTAGTTATCTACAGTTGTTTTGGTAATTATAATGAAGAAATGCTGTCTGGTGACTTTTCATAAAGTGGTTTATTGTTAGGGTAGATCTATGTACCTACTGCAATCGCGGTTGATATGCATTGTATCAGTATGTTAACCATTTCTCAAACAAAACCTGCTTTTTACGTCCCTTAGAAAGACAACACAAGAAAACATTGAGAAAATGAAGGAAGTATAGATTACAAGCACCCCGGGGCTCTTTGCTTATGTATTTTCTGTGCTAAGTTTTACACAAATCCTTTTTTAATCAGTAGCAATATCTCGTCTGCAGCAGCTTTCAACTTGGATGACCCTAATTTTCTGCTTCGGAAAAGGAAGAATTGAATTGTTTGGCTTTATCAACAAACCTCGACGAATATAGCATTACGATAACAGTCTGATTAATCCTTTCACAAACAACTAAAATGTAGATCACTTCAAATTGATATCCTTTACATACAGCCATTACCACACAGCGACGCGTTTCAACGCCCCACAAGATAAAGGCTTTGGAAAACATCGTGGGAAATGATGAAATTGGCCCCTTTCAATTATCGTTTTCGTCCGTACATATGAGGTGCTTCCGGTGGCAAACAATGGGTTTATGAGAAATAAACATTGTATACACACAGACATGGTTCCAATTTGTCACTAAAAATAGCAACACATTAGTCGGTTTCTGTATGCCAGATCGAGGCTCTGACCCAATTCCGAGCAAAGCATCCCACGTGCAATGGCAACAAACGGTGATTGGCCATAATTGTTGTCAAAGGACGACTTCTGGTGGCTGGTGTGTGTGTGTGGGGGGGGGGGGGTGGGGGGGTCTTAGTGGAAATAAGCTAATTGAGACAAACCATGTCTTCTTTTCCCACAATGTTTTCAACCCAAAAAGTCATAAAATCTCAAATTGCATCACATTGAAAGTGTTGTCTGCAGATTCTTTCAATTTGGACAAGCTTAAATTATGTCTTCTGCTATTAAGTTAAAATGCTCTAGACATAGTAAATATGTTAGATAAAAGCATAGAAAATTGAGAGAAAACGCGAAAACACTGGTAATCTCAATAATTTCCGATGTCTTCTATCTTATGGAAGTCTTGTTTTGTAAAGAGTTGACTAAATTACCTTTTTACAGACAATTTCCAGCACAATCAACTCCGCCCAACTGTGAAAGATGATGTCCGCATCAGATATGCCGGGCAACATGTCCGCGCCACCCTCGGAATATGAGGAGAAACAGACGGACGGACAGACAGACGACAAGAAATGGGAACTAACTCATGTCTGGAAATTTATCTATTGTGATATGATGTGTTTGGTACACTTAACCCATTACCAGACAGCAAAATGTAGACAGATCCAAATTCAAAGGTGTTGCAGACGACAATTTCAAATGAATGAAAGTTTACATTTTTTGGTCTTTTTGTGTAGACAACATTGTGGAAAATGAACAAGTTGCTTGTCACAAGCAATTTCTTCATTTTCCACGACGTTTTCCAAAGTAAAGTCTCTATCTTTAGAGGAGTCAAATAGAGACAACAGATAACCGGCATTTTCTTAATTTGTCTTGAGAACTTCTGTGAGCTTTATATTATAGATCTACACACATTAAACCCTTTATCAACACACACAATGTCGTCTGCAGAAGCTTTCAAATTGGAACAGTCCAAAATTTTGCCATTTGGTAATGGGTTCAGGGTTCACAATATTTCCTTTTTACAGACTTTTTCCAGCACAATCAACTCCGTCAAACCGTTAAGGATGATGTCCGCATCAGATATGCCGGGCAACATGTCCGCGCCACCCTCGGAATACGAGGAGAAACAGACGGACGGACAGACAGATGACAAGAAAGGGGAACTAACTCATGTCTGGAAATTTATCTATTGTGATATGACGTTTGTTAAGAGTCTATATGGGATTCTAATAGCTGCTGAATTGGTGAGTGATATATCTAACCATTTAACTCTCCCCCAAACGACAAAATTTTAGGGTGATCCACTTCAAAAACTAACGCAAATGACAAATGGAAGTTATTAAACATAGAATTTGTGTAAAATATGGCATAGAAAATGTTGAGACAAAATGAGAAACTGCTGGTTATCAGCAGTTTCTTCTTTTGTTTCAATGTTTTCCCAAGCCCTTTCTATTAGGGACGTCAAAACCAGGTCTTGTTTGGGAAAGGGTTAAGACAGGACAAGACTGAATGTTGGATATCAATTTTCTAAAAATGGACTTGAGCCATTCACATTAAGAAATTTGTAATCGCAACTTTAAGTTACTGTATTAATTCATTTTGATTAATGATAGATCTTGAATCATGATCAGTGTCTTTATATTTTATCATTTTTTAAATTTTTGATTTTACAAACTTTTTATGTAAAAAAAAACTAGAATGATGCATTTTCTTTGGGGAGGGGGTGGGTGGGGGATGTTACATCTCTTTAAAATAAACATCAATTTTAATCTTAGATTGCCCAAAATTGGCAACCATCATCGATTAAACAAAATTTAAAGGCTGCACGACATTTCTATAACTAATGACATTGTATCTTATTTTCCAGATTTTATCATTACTAGGGCTTATCAGCGTGTCAGTACCGAAGAACGAAGGTTGTGCGTATCTATATAGTGGATCTTATTCCTATTTTGAGTTTGTGTCCAGTTCGTGCTTTATTACATGTATTATATGGTATATACTGTATGGTCTGGCTGTCACGAAAAAGTTGGGATTCATTCGGTGGGATATCACAGTACGTAATACATCGTCGCATATCTTCTTAACCCTTTCCCAAAAACGACAAGATTTTAGGGTGATCCTCTTCAAAAACGGCCACAAATGGCAAAATGGAAGTTAGATAGAATATGTGTAAAATGTTGCATGAAAAATATTGAGACAAAAGGAGAAACTGCTGATTATCAGCAGTTTCTTCTTTGTTTCAATGTTTTTCCAAGCCATTTCTTTTAGGGACGTCAAAACCAGGCCTTGTTTGGGAAAGGGATAAAAAAAACATAATCTACAGCACAAGAAGATGTTTTAAAGGGTGTTGTTTAAAGTAGGCCTACGTGCATTGAAAGATGGAATTTTATCGTTAAAAAAATAACATTTATTTGGAGGAGAAATGATGTACAAGTATATATGTCGTGCCGAATCTCGTTTTTGACCAAATTCGAAATTCTGCAAATCCCTGCAAAACTCATTTGCCCAGATTCGAGACTATGCGTGCCAAGTTTGGAAATCAAGCAATAAACTAAGATTAGGCACTACATATACATGTTATTTTTTTGTTATCTTTTCACAATTTTATCCAGCCTGTGCTATGGGTGTATTGCTGGTATGGTTTTAAATTGATAGCTAATATTCTCACGTATGCGCCCAAAAGAGGAATTTCAATCCTTTTAAAGAAAAGGCCCTTAAAGGAACATTTCATCCCCATCTAATTTTTTATACGCCGCCGGAGGCGGACGTATATTGGCGTCATCTTCTCCGTCCGTCCGTCCGTCCGTCCATCCGTCCATCCGTCCATCCGTCCGTCCGTACGTCCGTCCACTTTTCTTGTCAACGCAACTCCTCCTAAGTTTCTGGCTGGATCTTCTTGAAACTTGGTCAATGTTATCACCTCAATTGGTAGATGTGCATGAAGGAAGGATTTTATGGTTCGTCGATTTTTGCCTGAGTTATGCCCCTTAAAAACTTAGTCTCTGGGGCTTATTGAAATTGCAGCCTTGTCAACGCAACTCCTCCTAAGTTTCTGGCTGAATCTTAATGAAACTTGGTCAATGTTATCACCTCAATTGGTAGATGTGCATGAAGGAAGGATTTTATGGTTCGTCGATTTTTGCCTGAGTTATGCCCCTTAAAAACTTAGTCTCTGGGGCTTATTGAAATTGCAGCCTTGTCAACGCAACTCCTCCTAAGTTTCTGGCTGGATCTTAATGAAACTTGGTCAATGTTATCACCTCAATTGGTAGATGTGCATGAAGGAAGGATTTTATGGTTCGTCGATTTTTGCCGGAGTTATGCCCCTTAAAAACTTAGTCTCTGGGGCTTATTGAAATTGCAGGCTTGTCAACACAACTCCTCCTAAGTTTCTGGCTTGATCTTAATGAAACTTGGTCAATGTTATCACCTCAATTGGTAGATGTGCATGAAGGAAGGATTTTATGGTTCATTGATTTTTGCCAGAGTTATGCCCCCTTCAATCCTAGTCTCTGGGGCTTATTGAAATTGCAGCCTTGTCAACGCAACTCCTCCTTAGTTTCTGGCTGGATCTTAATGTCACTTGGTCAATGTTATCACCTCAATTAGTAGATGTGCATGTAGGAAGGATTTTATGGTTCATTGATTTTTTCCAGAGTTATGCCCCCTTAAAACTTAGTCTCTGGGACTGAAACTTGGTGGATGTTATTACCTTAATTGGTAGATGTGCATGAAGTAAGGATTTTATGGTTCATTGATTTTTGCCTGAATTATGCCCCCTTGAATCTTAGTCTCTGGGGCTTAATGATATTTTAGCCTCGTGAACGCAATTCCTTCCAGGTTTTTCACTGGATATTTATAAGAACCTTTTTGTGAACATAATTTTTTACAGGTTTTTCAGTGAATATTCATAAATCCTTGTCAATGTCATTTTTTTGTCTCAAGTTTTATAAGTGGCGGCGTATATTGTGACGATGGCACTCTTGTTTAAAGTATGTCTTGATGCCAAAATTGGTTATTCTAGTGGGTATAAATGCTATCAGTTTTTGAAGTTCTTGATGATAAGCGATAAACACGCATTTAAAGTTCAGACAGAAACGACAAATTCTATATACATGTACACCTGAACTGTTGTGAACAACAATTTGTTTAATTTTAACACAAAAATACATATTTCTCGTAAACGGCGCAATATTATGGCTTGAAATTTTCAGAATTTTCATAAGAAAATATGCTCTTTTAGATAAAAATAAAAGTGAAATTTATGAAAAAAAAATTCTGAAATGTCACTTTAATTACTTGAGACCAATATGGTTTCAGATCAGCACGTGTATACACAGCTTGCGTATATCTTAACCCTTTCCCAAACGGCATAATTTTAGCGTGATCCACTTCAAAAACTGCCAAAATGGAAGTTATTAAAGATAGAATTTGTGTAAAATATGGCATAGAAAATATTGAGACAAAAGGAGAAACTGCTGGTTATCAGCAGTTTCTTCTTTTGTTTCAATGTTTTCCCAAGCCTTTTCTATTAGGGACGTCAAAAGCAGGTCTTGTTTGGGAAATGGTTAAGAGAGAGCATGGTGGATCTTAATCAGACTCCTTTTAGATACTGACTGGTCTTTAAACATTGTTTTCCCCTTTTCCCGATCTTGGCTCATTTGTTTTATTTCATTTAATCATACTTATTTTGTCATGTTTGTTTTTCAGGAGGTGATATGGTGTGGTTTCTACATTTTCATGTATCTCATTAGTTCAGCCGTACTGGCGTCACACGCATGTATGCAAGGTGGATATAAGGCAGCAGCGGTAGGTGTTCTTAAGGTAGTCTACCCCTAATGAGATTCGCGTGACGTCGGAATTATTCGGGCGACGTCGAAAGCATTCGGCGGTGGAACTTTCCACCGCCGAATGTTTACGACCACGCCCGAATAAGTTTGGATACGTAACGACGCCGCTCGAAAAAAATCCGATGTTGTATGACTCTCAAAATGGCCACATTACGGGTATTCTACCTTAATAATGTTTAACCTCTTCCCCAAAAGTGACGCACCTTAAAATGTTACAGCTTGGTAAACATTGAAAAAAAAAGAAAGAAAATGTTGACAATGAACGTTTCTCCAATTTTCCTCGATATTCCACCATATTATAGACAACTTTCATTCTGACAGCCGAATTAATTTTTTCGTCTGTGACACATTTGAACTTTGACAGGTCCAAATTTTAAATGGTAATAAAATGTTACTCAACGTTCATTATGTGAAGTAATGGTCAGCCATTGCAGACAAACTTCTATTTCATTTTGAATCAGCTAATCATAATGGGCTAATGGCTATGGATTTTCTGTGCATTCATTTTAAAGTGACATTTCACATTTAATTCGCTTTTTAAAAGTATGTCTTGATGCAAAGATTGTTTATTCTAATGCATAGAAATGCTATCAGTTTATTGAAGTTGTTTTTATAAGCGAAAAATACGCCTTTAAAAATGAGACAGAAATCACAAATTCTATATAAATCTGAACTGTTGCCCACAACAATTTGTTTAGTTTTAGCACAAACATATATATTTCTCGTAAACGGTTCAATATTTTGACTTGAAATTTTCAGAATTTTCATAAGAAAAGATGCTCTTTCAGATAGAATAAAAGTAAAATTTGTGTAAAAATAATTATGAAATGTCACTTTAAAGATTAAAGAAATATAATAGTCTTTAGCAAGGTAACTTAAGGTTCTGGAACTGCGATGAGTGTAGTTGTATCATAATTTAGCTACATAATAATAAAACCATGCCTGATGGTGTTTACTATCTCTATACTTTGAAAATTACACTAACTTTGAAAATATTGATTGATAAAATAGATAATTTCTCATAGACAATTCTAACATTAAAGCCAGTCCCCTTTGGATTTTTTAATTAGTAAAATGGTAAAATAATTTTTATTAATCAATGTCTACAATATATACAACTTTCATGGAGAAGTTATTCTAACAATTAGAGCCACAACAGTTCCGGAGCCTTATTATATACCCAAGGGCGGATCCAGGATTTTTTTCCAGGTGGGGGGACCAAGCCCAAGATATTTTTCTATGAGGGGGGGGGGGGGGTGTCCAAACTCAAATTCTGGCTTAAAATGTAAAAAATATGTAACGTTGCACTAAATTTATAAAGTCAAAATTTAATATTCGGCCAATGCCAGGTGGGTCCGGACCCCCCCCCCCCCGACCCTCCCTCTAGATCCGCCCATGTATACCGTGTATTTTAGCTTCATTGGCTTTTTTATTTCAGGCTTTCGGTTTCCTTTGTTTCTTCGCACTGCTAGTACATGCATATCTGGTTGGCCGTCCATTGTTTGACAAATACAGAGAGAGCCGAGGTTCACGAGGTTCGAGCCAGGGAGCGACCACAGATGCAGCCGAGGAAGCCAAATATTGACGATGAAATTGATGCCAATAACCTTTACGCGCCATTCATATTGTGGGAGGGGAATGTTGCAAATACGAAAAATATCGACTATGGTTTGACTGCGCAACATTCACAGTCAGACCAGGGCCGATATTTTCGCATTTGGTATTTTCTCTGTGTCTTTAATAGCCAATGAGCATGTACCTTAGGGCCTACTTGACGGGTTATGTTATTTAAGTATTTCGTTGAAAATGCCCATTTACATAAAGAATGTGTGAAGTTAACATTTAATGGTCGTATTGCCAATAGATATTATGATAGAATTGGACTTTATCATAGGGGTTAATTGTTTCATCGCACTTCTAGTCTATGTATATCTTGCCGACTGTTCGCAATAACACAAAATAGAGAACGCACAGGTTCACGAGGTTCCATGGTTCGAGTCATGGAGCTACCACGCATACAACCAAGGAAACCAAATGTTTATGAAGAAACTGGCTTAAACCTTTCCCAAACGGCAAAATTTAAGGGTGATCTACATAAAAAAACTTCCACAAATGACAAGATGGATGTTGTTAAAAGTAAGATTTCTGTAAAATATGGCATAGAAAATATTGAGACAAAAGGAGAAACTGCTGGTTATCAGCAGTTTCTTCTTTTGTTTCAATGTTTTCCCAAGCAATTTCTATCAGGGCGTCAAAACCAGGTCTTGTTTGGGAAAGGGTTAACTAAAATATCCCTTCCCTTGGCATTCATTGGGATGAAAACCAGAAGTTCAGGCTTCTGTAAGTCATAATTTCAAGTATTCATAAACGTTTATAAACAGTATTGTATGTAGCTGTTTTAAATTTTGACTAGTCTTAACCTTTATTACCCTTCAGGGACAGTTTAATAAAAGTATTACTGACATAATTCGCGGTGGACAATCACGTGATACAATATTTTCAGAAAATCTTCAATACTTTTGTAATTACTGGGCCGATTTGAATTCGGTTTAAAGCAGAGAATGTGGACAGACGTCACGCATTAGATGGACGTGTTGTAGTTTTGAAAAAAATCAAATGATAAAAAGTTATTGAAGATAAACCAAAATTTTGGTTTATCTTCAATAACTTTTTTATACGTAGATTTCTTAAAAGTCCAAGAAGTCCAGCTTATTCCTGGCATTTCCCCCACCTTCTCTGCTTCAAACCGAATTCAAATTGATCAAGTATTAAAAAAAGATATTGAAGATTATCGGAAATTGTGAGTCACATGATTATACACCGTGTAATTATAGATCACAAAAGTGGAAAAAATGTTAAGACAAGTGGAATACTTTAAGTACTAGTCTTTTTACCACGTCAAAATAATTTTGATTGATAGTCATAACAAGTTATCATGCAGTGCAAGGGCGGATCCAGGAATTTTTTCCGGGGGGGGGGGGGTCCAAACCCAAAAATTTTTCCAGGGGGGGTCCAAGCCCAAGTTATGGCTTAAAACGTAGTAGATATGTAACGTTACACTAAATTTATATAGTCAAAATTCAATTTTCGGCCAATGCCAGGGGGGGTCCGGACCCCCCCCCCCCGACCCCCCCTCTAGATCCGCCCATGCAGTGGTGCAAACTCCACACAGCGAAATGTCTCCCCAATCCCAAATCAAGGGAGATAACTGCGAAGGAGATTGGCAGTGGTGGGCTTTAACATGGTGTCTATTTGTAAGCCCCTCTTGACATCTTTACTTAGTAAAATGAATGAAATGTTCAAAGTTGAAAGACGCTACAGATGACAAAATAAATGTTGATAATATCATGATACATTTATGACTTAGAGTAGAATATATTGAGCCAAAACAAGAAAATGGTGGCTGCAAATATTTTCTTCTCTTACTTTAACCCTTTACCAAACGGCAAATTTTGGACTGGTACAAATTCAAAGATGTTGCAGACGAAAATTGCAAGTTAAGGAAACTCAAAATCTTTTGGTCTTTTTTGGTAAAAAACACTATGGGAAATGAAGAAATTGCTTGTCACCAGCAATTTCTTCATTTTCCACAATGTTTTCCCAAGTCATTTACATAAGGGTAGTCAAAAAAGTCACTTTGTGGTAATGGGTTAACGTCCCCCCCCACAAAGCTTCTTTAATTATGGGCATCGAAACAAGGATTTTTTTTCAGAAAGAGTTAACTTGGTGCGTCCCATATTTTGTCAGCGGTACAAAGTTTTAACATTAGATTTGTATGTAATACAAATGTGTAACATTTTATTAACATGAATACTCTTGTGCTTTGTATACAGTATTAAAAAAGTACATTTTATCATTCGTTATTTATATACACGTTTTCATATCTCAAAATTAATATATCGGGTTCCGCAACTTCGTTTATTCGTCCGTCCGTTCCTCCTAAGTGATTTCTAGAGCTCTTTGCACTTGGCAAAATTGGATGAAACGTCATATGTGATTTTTTTCTTTTAAGAAAAATTAGCAACGTCACGCAAAAAGATGCATTCTGGTAAAAATGTATGCCTATTTGTCCGTAGAATCACTTTGCTTATATGGATGTTGATAAAGATAAACATTTTTCTATCTGTGTACACTAATCAGAGAGAATATTTAGACGTAACGTCAAAAGTTGCGGACCAAGCCAAAATTGGCTATGCACGTCTGTTTGAAACCGTATATTTGTTATTTTTATTTGAGAAACCCGCATGTATGTGGTATCATATAAAAGATATTGGATTGTAATATATTAATATATGTCGAATTTCAACAATGTTTGAATACAGACAATTCAATAAACAAAATAAATAAACTCTGACGCAGAAAATAACGTCGTCACGTGTAACAGAAATTACCAAACAAACTCGCGAAAATCCCAATAAAATAAAAAGTAATACTTTTTAAAGCGCGCAAACTTTTGCAAATTACTTCAGTGATGTCACAGAAGATATAGCGTAAATTTTACGGCAGTTGGATGGTGTAAACAGACTATGGAGGAATGAAAAGAAAGAGATAATTAGCGTCACGCTGCTAAAAAAACGTCATTTTTTCGGTATGTCTAATTTTTAAATCTGATTTATTTTTTCAATAGCGATTGGAAATCAATATAAAAATTTTTGGGACTAGTCTTAACCTTTATTACCCTTCAGGGACAGTTTAATAAAAGTATTACTGACATAATTCACGGTGGACAATCACGTGATACAATATTTTCAGAAAATCTTCAATACTTTTGTAATTACTGGGCCGATTTGAATTCGGTTTAAAGCAGAGAATGTGGACAGACGTCACGCATTAGATGGACGTGTTGTAGTTTTGAAAAATCAAATGATAAAAAGTTATTGAAGATAAACCAAAATTTTGGTTTATCTTCAATAACTTTTTTATACGTAGATTTCTTAAAAGTCCAAGAAGTCCAGCTTATTCCTGGCATTTCCCCCACCTTCTCTGCTTCAAACCGAATTCAAATTGATCAAGTATTAAAAAAAGATATTGAAGATTATCGGAAATTGTGAGTCACATGATTATACACCGTGTAATTATAGATCACAAAAGTGGAAAAAAATGTTAAGACAAGTGGAATACTTTAAGTACTAGTCTTTTTACCACGTCAAAATAATTTTGATTGATAGTCATAACAAGTTATCATGCAGTGCAAGGGCGGATCCAGGAATTTTTTCCAGGGGGGGGGGTCCAAACCCAAAAATTTTTCCAGGGGGGGTCCAAGCCCAAGTTATGGCTTAAAACGTAGTAGATATGTAACGTTACACTAAATTTATATAGTCAAAATTCAATTTTCGGCCAATGCCAGGGGGGTCCGGACCCCCCCCCCCCCCCGACCCCCCCTCTAGATCCGCCCATGCAGTGGTGCAAACTCCACACAGCGAAATGTCTCCCCAATCCCAAATCAAGGGAGATAACTGCGAAGGAGATTGGCAGTGGTGGGCTTTAACATGGTGTCTATTTGTAAGCCCCTCTTGACATCTTTACTTAGTAAAATGAATGAAATGTTCAAAGTTGAAAGACGCTACAGATGACAAAATAAATGTTGATAATATCATGATACATTTATGACTTAGAGTAGAATATATTGAGCCAAAACAAGAAAATGGAATGAAATGAAAGAGATAATTAGCGTCACGCTGCTAAAAAACGTCATTTTTTCGGTATGTCTAATTTTTAAATCTGATTTATTTTTTCAATAGCGATTGGAAATCAATATAAAAATTTTTGGGACATACATCTGAGCTCTAGTTTTTGTAGTTATTTTTATGTATTGATTGGAGTTGAAGAAAATCATAATTTCGTTGCGTTTGTAGCGTCTTAAAAATGTCACATTTTCACTAAAACGGTCCCGAATGCAAGGGTGATTTTTCCACATATAGCTTTTTTCTAAAAGAAATCAAAATATTTTGAATTTGAATTGATTTTCGACATACATCTCGGATAAAATTTGAAAAAATAAATGCGTTTGTCATTATCTCTTCAACTAGCGAAGATATAGAGTGTGATGTAGCGTCTTAAAAATGTCACACAATCGCGTTTTTGACGATTTGACGTCATGTTAATTTGTGAACTATTCATGGCGTTTTACGATCATGTATCGATACTCTAGATCAACTTGTTTTGTCGTTTTTGATTGACTATCTTTGTTATTTGTGGTCTATGCAACTTAAGGTGAAATTTTGGGACCCGTAACAGAAAAAAAGAAAGATTGAAAAGCATTGACCAAGGCATAAGAAAACGTTGAGATAATAAAATACATTCTTTTTTAATTAAAGCATTTCATTGATTTCATTTAATATGTTGCAGCATTTGGTCTGGGAGTTTCATTTCTTTTTTACATAAAATGTATTGGTTGTAGACCCCATGTAAATAAATATTCCATCTTTTGTCTGTTAACGATTAAACTGGAAGACGAATAATTTTAGTAAGTAAATTATTTTCATACAAACTTTTGTCATTTGTCAAATAGCAATTTTCTAATAACAAAAATATGCATACTTGACAAGTTATATTTAGCATATGAAACGGCTCCATTTCTCCTACAGGTGTAAAATATTCATTTTCAATATTCACAAGAGCTTGATTTTTCAATACTTACGAATTTATTCTGTTGTTGATTTATTGATAGTTAAGATTATTAACTTTGAACGGTGCTATTTTCATGGATGCTTGTATTGGTATTATTGTGAAAATGTTTTCTTCTGGCCAGAGGTACAGGACATGCCGAAATGAAAAATTAAAAAAATGTTGAATTGAGTTGGTAAACCATTGATACATTGTAATTTGCCATTTCTCGTGTTTTGGGGAAAGTTGTAACTTTCTGTACACCTTCGCGTAACGTTAACGTCGGAAAACGGAAAATATGCGTGTTACAACGTTGGTCCGCTACTTTAGACGTTACGTCTTAGGTAGAATGAGAAAAGACTGATTTTCAGCATTTTCTTCTTTTGCTCCCAAGCCTTTGCTGAAAGAGGTATCAAAATTCGCCAATGTTTAGAAAGGGTTAGAAGCGTGACTTCGCCTCGTGTAACATTTACAACGGAGGGCAAAGTTAATGGTATGTACAATAATACAGTATGGGTCAGGACGAAGGGAGATAATTGATTTAAAGAGAAAATTGTTGTGTATAGGTTACTTCCCTTATTCACCCCAAGCCATATGAAACGACTTAAATATGTCTATGATCCCGCCTAAATCGATCCAATAGGACAGAAATTTGTGCTTAAAATAGATTGGGTTGACATGTATATATGTATTGATAAATTGTCAGTGTTGTCATAGCATCTCATAATTCCGGTCCATATGAAGCAATTTGATAGAGGGGGTGGGTCTAAAGCCCCTGTCTTGGCCAGTGTCTGAATATTGGTAGGGGGGGGGGGGGGCTAAATGGGATTTTCCTTAAATTTTCAGTGTAAAATTTGGTATTTTTTGCCAACTTTAGTCCCCTCACAGTGTTCTACAGTTACGGTTTACTTGTTGAAATCGTCCCCTATTTAACTGCAACATAAATGTGACTAGAGCAACTATATATTGTATTTCTGGAGTACTTCTCACTCAAGCACGAATACATCACTAACTAATACTAATACATAATTTGAACCACCGCCCCATTATAAATGGACATCGAGTCGTGAGCCTCGACGAAAGGTAACGGTATATTCCAATACATGGAAATAGGGAGGAGTGCCTATTTTCCACTGAATAGAGGCGAGCAATGACAGGTATTGCGTGCTGTCCACGATGCCGTGTGAGTTTAGTAGCTGTTTCCAGATAGTACGTCGTCGATTTATCACAGGGAGACGGGTTCGAGTCACATATTTCTATAATTCGAAATCCCTCTCCCCCCGTTTATTTAGACTCGCTGATCTTTGATCATTCACAGGTCGTTGTCTATCTATACGTCTACGATTAAAAAATGGTGTATGAAAATGCAATAGCTGATCTTTGATCGTTCACGCTGTTCCGTTGATCTATAACGACCTATCGATAATCCCGATGCGAGCTGCGACATGTCACGAGAAATGTTTACATTTGAAAAGCGATGAGATATAGTCGGTGGACATCGATTTATTAGATCGATCTATTGATCGGTTTATAGTTTCACGGGACGGTATACAAATAGTGACATGTATTTATCAAAGTAAGTTTTGATTCTTATTTCTATTATTTTTCTTCTTTTCTCGTTCTTTAAGTTATCAGTGTAGAACGTCGATATCAAGTTGTTTAACCCTTTTTCAAGGGACGTACTAGTAGTTTTGGACTTGTCCATTTTGAAACGAGGTACAATACGACTACATTAATTGTGCAATTAATTTACTCAGAATAGAAGTCTTGACAGTGTCGAGAGAAGATGAGAAAATGCACGATTTCAGCACTTTTGTCCTTTTCTCTCGATCCTTTTCAAAGCTTCTTTTCTATTTTGTGATGACAATGCTAGGACGTGTTTGGGAAAGGTTAAGTCCCGTGACAGTAATGTCGATGCATTTCAACAAAAAACTTGTAACTGCAGCTTGTTTTAAACTGCAGTTACGATGTGTTTGTTGAAAGTGACATCTTGTATGGTTTCAAAATGAAAGTTTCGAAATGGCTTCTGATGTGCGACGTCGCGTTCATGCATGGGCTTCTTGTGCACCAAACCATACGTTTCTTTCAGTTCTCACAAGAGTATAACATTTATAGTAGTCTACCCCTTTTGAGATTCACACGACGTCGAAATTTATAGGGCGATGCCGTTACAATCATTCGCGGCGGTGGAACGTTCCACCGCCGAATGTTAACGAATCTGCCCGAATCTAGATCGAATACGTCACGAATGTTTAAAACGACGTCGCAAGAAAAAATTCTGACGCCGAGTGAATCTCATAATATTATATTATAATCTATTTAGTTAGCCCATTGTCAGAAGACAAATTTGAAAACCGAATCAAAATAATTCGTGAAGTGAGTTTAGGATCAACCGTTCAATATAGAATTATTTACTTTCAAGGCGTTTTGTAAATATTGTTACCTTGTAAAACATTAGACCACTTCGTTATAAGTCTAGAACTTTTAAACGTATGCATACGTATATTTTATTTCCGAAAACATTGACTTGTCAGTCAAATATCTGAGGAAGTGAACCGTAATTAACATGGCCTTTGATGAGAACACACAACAGCCAGATCAGTCCGCACATAATATTTTGTACAGTCTGATCAAGATACAAATTGTTCTCAATATTACTTCCTCCGTAGAAGTTAATCCATAACCAAACAATTACTCTTTTTGACTCTCTACAAGATAATGGCTTAAGAAAACATTGTGGGAAATGAAGAAATTGCTTGTGACAAGCAATTTCTTCATTTCCCACAATATTTTCCATCCAAAAAGACCCAAACTTAAAAATTTTGTTCACTTGAAATTGTCGTCTTCAACATCTTCGAATTTGGACCACCCTAAACTTTTGTCGTTTGGGAATGGGTTAAGCCACCGGAGAGCAATATGCATCCTGAACAGACTCCGTTAAGGTATTCCATCCATCATTAGATACCAAAATCTTTGTGCAACTTCGATCGTCATCTTTGATGTATACCCTCGTCAATTTCCAGGTGCAATCTGTGGAAACGGAAATTGACGAGGGAGATCATGGATGACGCCCGAAGTTGCACGAGGTGTTTGGTATCTTAATCGCAAATTAACTGATAGTGATCAATGCTTGGATAAAGACCCCAGGTCCCGGTTTCTCGAAAAAAAAGAACAACTTCAGAACATGTACGTTCTCAGGCTCAAATCTGAGCACCGTACTGAAATCACACGAAATCCGTGTGAACTTTAATCGAATACCCTTCAACGTTAGAGAGTATTCCATTGAAGTTGAGCATGTACTTATGAGTATGTACTTATGTTTTTTCGGGAAATCAGGGCCTGATCTCATTTTTCAGAAATACATTTTACAGTTGATGTCAGTTGAAATAAGGTGCCGAGATGGTCGGACAAAACGTTATAAAGGCGGGAACGTTAGACGTCAAACCTCCGGCGACGTCATTCTTTCCAAGAGGATTCCGATTTCAGGTCAGTTTTACGTCTATTTATCCCTTTCCCAAACAGCTAGATTTAAGATGGTCCAATTCAAAAGCTGCTGAAGACGACAATTTTATTGTTGATCATGACAGGATTTGAGCACTAAATAGCTCAGAAAATATTGAGGCAAAAGGAGAAAGTGCTGATTATCAGCACTTTCTTTTTTGCCTCAATGTTTTCCCAAACCTCGTCTTATAATGTCGTCAAAACCAGGTCTTGTTTGGGAAAGGGTTATGTTTAATCTTCGTGCTAAAACACCGTACTACAACTAGAAATCTGTAGAACCGGCAGCGTTTTGGTGATATTGGAAGCAATGTAAAGTTATCCCTAAAGTTTGTGATGGTACAAGTAAATGCGTGTATTTGACGCCAAAATGCCCAAAGGCTTTGCATAGATCTAGTGGTTTTTTTGACTTGAGAGAAAAGACGACAATGATGAGTATCAACGTTTCTGTAAAAGGACGTCCAAACCTAAAAATGTATTAGAAAGGGCTGAACATTAGGGACAATTTTTTTTTCGAAAAGTCTATAATGCTTCTAAATCTACGGGCCGCGGCCTTAGCGCAGTTGGTAGCGCATCTGACCCTCATTCGAGAGGTCCCGGGTTCGATACCCGGCCGCGGCTAATACCCTTTCTGACAAAATTGTCACCCACCAATGGGTTTGAAATCGTTAACCTAAGTGGGCGAGCAGCTGGAGGCTCGGTAAGGGTGTTGTGGTAGTACTGGTTTGAGAAACAACAGGAATCCATGGGTAGGTGCTCCAGCCGCCGCGATATGACCCTGGTAGTTGAAAACGGCGTAAAACCCCAATAAACTCAAACTCTAAATCTACGATATCCATGGATGCCAAGGACGTCGTAAGTGCACTATGGGCTTTAAATTGCACGTCAAAACACATTTTAACAACGTCATCTTCAGAGCCCAGGAATACCACCCCCTTTTTGTTTGTAAGGAATTAAGTGGATGTGGAACCATTGGCTTTTAAAGATGTACCAAAGTAGTGCAATGCTTTAGCAATGTATTCAACTATTATAGTTATAGCCTATACATGTACAGTTTTGATTTGTTACTAACCTGATTTTATTGTTATCCCTAGCCGTGGAAGAGCAGCCTTGTGGAGGTAGTGGTCATAGATGGGAGTCCACCGGAACTGAAGATATACAATCAGAAAGACCGTAGTCTACGTGAAACAATTGTTTTAGAGGACATTAATGACGTCACAGCGTGCGGCTCCAAGACGCATGCGCACGCCTTCGAGGTGATATCCGGTACCAAATCTGTTGTTATTATGTCCGGTGCTAATGAACTAGAAAGTCGAGAGTGGATCTGGACGTTACGAAAACTGTTTTGGCCGGATGTTCTTGTCGAACCAGACGAAGGTAAATAAATCGATGCTTTTCAACAAAACCCTTCTAACTGCAGCTTATAACAAGCTGCAGTTACGAGGTTTCTGTTGAAAAGCGACGAAATGTATTAGCATTTACAGCAAATACGTCAAGGTTTTCAACTTTATTCTGCGTCAATTATTTCTATATTTTCAAAATGTGGGGACTATCGAATTCCTAAAATTTTCTGCACAATACAAAACTAGAAATATAAAAAGACCTTAAAACAGAAACTTTAAAATCGGACATTAGTAAAGTTGAAAGATTTAACGTTGTGTATCAAAGTGTCATTGTCACTTATTTTTCTAAGTAGCAGCTATCTCGACGCAACTTATATCATCGAAATGTTGTTAAGAATCTCGAATGTCGAGTCATTACCTGTGACGGCGTTAATATTCGTGACGTATACGAACCTATTAGGGCGATGTCCTAAACACTCAGCGGTGGAACGTCCTAGCACCGAATGTTTACAACGTCGTCCAAATAATTCCAACGTTGCATTGATCTAATTAAGGATGAACTACCTTAATCATAGTGTTCAAATTGTAGGTTCGAACAAGCTACAACTGTTACCAAACAAAGACTCAGACAGGTTACGTTTACCGTCAGGCGTATTTGACGTTAACGTATCAGTGACGTGTATCAGTTTACGTCTCCAGTATAAGTGTAGTTCTGAAGACAGCCGTCAGACGCCAGTAGAACCTTTCGACGGTCAGGAGAGCAGAGAGACGTTATCCATACCACTAGTAACAGTGGGTCAGTTCAGAATTGAAATGGAACGTAAAACAACGTGCCTTGTGATAGAAACTACAGCGTAAGTATACCTTAATGGCAATGATTTTTGTGCTGAAAAGAGACTTTGTTTATCGTTATGTTTTGATAAATCGTCAATGTTGTTATAATATCTCGTAACTACGGCTTGATTCAAGCCGTAGTTACGAGATTCTATAACAACACCTACGATATAGGCCTACTATTGCTTGTCCGAAATTACGTCATGGTTTACTGGATAAAATCGTTCCATATTTCATTGCACCTACTACTGCATCTGCCATCATATCCTCGTTGTTATAGCTCATGATAATTGAACTGGCAGAGCAGCCCATGTTAATCGAATGAGAGGCTCTGCCAGGTCATTTATCGTGAGCTATAATTTAACTTAACGTATACAACCCATCATTAGCACTAAAGAGCCAGAGGTGAAATTTGAAAGGAGCAAATAATTCCTAAACTGTGTTACATTTCCATTCTAAATACAAACATAAGCATTTTGAACGGTTTAGAATTTTGAATTAATGCATACTTAAGGAAATATTTGACAAAAATGATCAAAATTACCTCCCTTGCATATGAATATAGAGTAAAACAATATTTGTAAATTATTTTCTTCTTGAAGCATAATCTTGAAATCCGGCACAGTGAATCAACTTATGTGAAGTGTATTTACAAGTGTGTGTAATTTGATGCATTTCGTATGACTAGAAAGTGGTGTTTTTAATGATGGGCCATATACCTTAAGTTAAACAAGTTGCAAAATCAATTTTAATGCAGCACAGAGCCAAACGTGTTGTCTCAGTTACATCAACCTGTATTTTTTAAAAATCAGATTAGACTAGCATTTGTCGAATCTGCTCATCTGTTTCTATATGTACGTCATGCTTGATTTCAGAGAGAGCAGGGCCGACCTAAAATCTCAGATGAAAAGATCAGCTTTTCAGTTTGTTTTGATCATGCGTGTCATAACTATTGCATTTCCACGTTTTATTTCAGAGAGAGCGAGCACGGACCTACAACCCTGGTATTTAAACAAGCCGAGGAGACTAGTTGTGATATAGAGACAATGATGGACCTTATAAAAAGTGCAATATTTCGTGCAACCACTAACTTACATGATTGTATAGCCACGACGAAATGGAGACTACCTTAAGCGTTTCCACAAACGATTCCTGTTTTTTTTTTTTTTTTTTTTTTTTGTCATAAAGGGAGAAAGCTTGGGAAAACATTACGAGAAATGGAGGGAGGGCTAGTCATCAGTAGTATTTTCTTCTTTTCTCGCAAAATTTCCCCAATCCTGCCATGTCTGTATAAATTGCTAGTCATACCTATGTGTGTTTATGTGCCCTTTATCTTAAGGTTATCCACCCCTAATGAGATTCACGCGACTTTGTCGTTATTATTTGTTACGTATACGAACTTATTCGTGCGACGTCGTAAACATTCGGCGGTGGAATATTTACGAGATCGCCCGAAAAATTACGACGTCGCTTGAATCTCGTTATCGTGGATTCCCTTCCAAGTATTTCCTCTGATTATCCCTTTCCCAAACAAGACCTGGTTTTGACGCCCCTATTAGAAAAGGCTTGGGAAAACATTGAAACAAAAGAAGAAACTGCTGATAACCAGCAGTTTCTCCTTTTGTCTCAATATTTTCTGTGACATATTTTACACACATTCTATCTTTTATTACATCGATTTTGTCATTTGTGGCAGTTTTTGCAGTGGATCACCCCAAAATTTTGTTGTTTGGGAAAGGGTTACGTTGTCAGTCGTTAGTCATCAAAAGATATGACTGTCTGAAGGAACAGTAGAATTATATATCAAAGGGAAACAATTGTTTGGTTGCCTCTAAAATAATCATTTTGTTAATCCCCTTGTCAAGACTTGTACGCAACATGTTTAAAATAAAACCTTTCAATTAGAATTCACCAATCACGAGTACTAGTATTCTAAGAAAAAGAACGAGATTGTACCACCTTGTGACAATAATGATCATCGTGGATCCAGATCAGCCTGTGTATACACGCAGTCTGATTAATATCCGTATTGATCTCGTGTAGCGTTTTCAGTACGAATACAGTTGTCACAGAGGACTGGCTTGGATACTGATCAGACTGCACACTAGCACCGGCTTTTCAGAATCCATATTGATTCCAATATCCACAAAGGTCCATTTAAATTCTTTCCCAAACAGCAAGAGTTAAGAATGTTCCCATTTGAGCACTACTATATACGTCAAAATGTATGTTGATACAGAAATGGTTTGTGTACAATATACATGTAGTAAGAAAAATATTGAGGCAACGGGAGAGAATGCTGATTATCAGCGTTTCCTTCTGTTGTCCATATGTTTAACCAAATCTTTCTACATGAGACGTCAAACCCAGGTTATTATGGAAGCGGTTATAGGACTGGGATATTGTTTTAAATGTCCTGTTAAACACCGTTCAATGTCTGGTATCAGCATTGTCTTCTTTTACTTCAATATTTCCCAAGACTTTTATTAAGAACGTCAAAACCAAGGTCTTGTTTTTGGTACTGGTTATAACATTATACTTGTAATAAGATACCGACCAAGGGCGGATCCAGATTTTTTCCGGGGGTCCAAGCCAAATATTTTTTTCCAGGGGGGGGGGGGGGGGTTCCAAGCCAAATTATGGCTGAAAATGTAGTGAATATGTAACGTTACACTAAATTTATATAGTCAAAATTTAATTTTCGGCCAATTCTAGGGGATAAATGTCAAGAATTGATCTGTACCGGAATCGGCGCGATTTTCACGGTGGATAATCATGTGATACAACATTTTCAGAAAATCTTCAATAAATTTGTTAATAAGGTACCGATTTGAATTCGGGTTGAAGCAGAGAAGGTGGACAGACGTCACGCATGCGAAAGACGTGGCGGGTTTTTTAAAAAAAAATCAGCTGATAAAAAAGTTATTGAAGATCAACCAAACTTTTGGTTGATCTTCAATAACGTTTTATCAGCAGATTTTTCAAAAATCCACTACGTCCAGTTTATTCCTGGCATGTTGTTGGTGTGTCACGTCATCTCCTGCATTGGCATGCAACATATGGAATTTGTGGCAGATCAAATGTCAAACAGCGGGTTTTAATTTCGTTACTATGACATTTATTAAGGTAGCCCTTTTAAAGGGACTCGTAAAAACACGACGCATTAAAACACAATCGGAGTTATTGTGACCGATGATTAAAAATCGATAAAAATAGCGGCTACCTTTAATTTATTGATTAAACAATACCTGTTGAAACTTTAAAAATAGCCCGCGGACAAAATTTGATTGTTACAAAGGGATGGAAATTATTATAATAAGGATATTTTGAAAACACACGGGGATTAAAAAGAAAAACACTCGATAGGAAAAAAGCCTAGCATTTCTACTAAAGAAACAGTTAGGACTTACAGAATGAACATGAAAACGTTGCAAAATGCCAAATTTTGTTTGAGAACGTATATTTTCTCCAAAAGAAAGGCTTTGTTTTTATTTGTTTTAAATAGATGGGAAACCATCTAAATAGGCCTAAACCATCAAATAGGCCTATAATACTTTTGGAAAGTATGTGACGGTGTCACAAAATGAAATCAGTTGAAACAATGACATTTTAGGACGCAGATGACATGACAAACAAGTAGGAAAACCCCAATTCTTCCTTACCATTTATTCAAATTTTCTTTGTTATCTTTAACCCTCTCCCAAACGACAAAATTCTGGGGTGATCTACTTCAAAAACTTCTGAGAGCATCAAAGTAGATGTGGATAGAGAGAAGATTTGTATACAATATAGCCAGGAAAGCATTGGGGCAAAAGGAGAAAATGCTGGTTATCAGCATTTTCTTCTTTTGTCTCAATGTTTTCCAAAGCCATTCATGGTAAGGACGTCAAAACAAGGTCTTGTTTGGGAAAGGGTTAAAACGTTCGATTATGTTATGCAGAGGCAGCCGGTCTTATAAAAGACGAAGCAGTATTTGATCTGTAATGATCAAAACGACAAATTTCCAGTAATTGCAGGCTCGCAATGCGAATAGAGCTGAACATTGTCATCTGCGAAAGGTATCATCTAGATATGTTTTTAACATTTTCCCTTCCGACAAAATATAAGGGTTTCTCAATAATTCGATAGAAGCGGTCGACGCCAAACCAGATGTTGATAAAGATAGGATTGGCATACAAATTACAATATAGTAGACCTACAGAAATAATTGAGGGAGAAGTAGAAAATGTTGTTTTTTTTCTCTCAAACTTTTCTATTAGTGACGTCAAAACCACGTCTTGTTTCGGAAAGGGCTAAATCAAAACTTTGTAATGCGCAAACATAGGGCTAAGGGGTTTCGGGTCCAGACAGGTATATCACAGGTATTTGGTCCATTCTGATTGGTCTAGAACAGCCCCTCGGTAAACATGAAGCGGAAACGTTAAGGGAGCCGGGTCACGTGATTTCATGTTTACGAAAATCAAAATAACGATGAATGTGGAAAACACGTGTCTATGTTTTAATGATTTAACCAGACTCTCGAGTAGAGTAAAAACTGTTTCGTTATTTTTCGTCAAGTGTTCCGTGAAATTTGTTATTTATGATAAATATTTGAAATGCAAGTGGTAATAAAGGATCGGGAATAACCACTTAAATA
This sequence comes from Fragum sueziense, assembly GCA_963680895.1. Taxonomy (NCBI): domain Eukaryota; kingdom Metazoa; phylum Mollusca; class Bivalvia; order Cardiida; family Cardiidae; genus Fragum; species Fragum sueziense. The sequence continues at coordinate 15,881,516 of OY804599.1, read as the reverse complement.
ATAAATATGGAATAATTTGAATAAACAGTTGCTGGAACTAGAATTGTGTAGTAAATAATGATGTAATAAACTAGGATGGGAGAGGGACGGCTAGTGCGATCAGGGCTTATCAGTTCAAGCTACACAATCATAGTGAGAAAATGTTCTTGTTTGAATATGACTGGACACCGTACCTGGACTTATCCTGTACTGACCAGCATTATGGTAATATTATAATTTATAGACTATCTTTTTTTAAATTTTATTTGAACGTTCATATATACATGTAGATCTTATCACGAAATTAGGGAGAAATTATTTCTCCATAATTTCGTAATAAAACTAAGTTCTATATATGAACGCATGTTTGATGATGATGATGATGATGATGATGATGATGATGATGATGATGATGATGATGATGATGATGATGATGATGATGATGATGATGATGATGATGATGATGATGATGATGATGATGATGATGATGATGATGATGATGATGATGATGATGATGATGGATGGATGGATGATGATAATGATGATGATGATGATGATGATGATGATGATGATGATGATGATGATGATGATGATGATGATGATGATGATGATGATGATGATGATGATGATGATGATGATGATGATGATGATGATGATGATGATGATGATGATGATGATGATGATCAGCAGCAGCAGCAGCAGCAGCAGCAGCAGCAGCAGCAAAAACAAGAACAACAACTACTTCTATTAGCCTACTACTACTACAGCTCATTGCTATTACCACAAAGTCTTTCTGTTTCATTCTGTTACACAAACTAATTTTGATAGATTGTAGACAGATTGACTTCCTGATTTTTGAAGACCAATCATAACTTGGTTTTAAATCATCAATAACTATTATTGTGTCTTTATGATTTGATTTATTCTCAATGTCGCTTGAAAAAACACCTCATTCCATTGGTGATTTTTCAATGAGATTGGTTGAAATTCGACAGACATTCTGGCGTAGGCCCATTTCTGATAGCGCAGACACGTTGGCGTCCGGATTTTTGTTGACCAATCATTAGTTGTTGTTACGTCATCGATAACTATTATTGGCCCTGATATCTCGGACAATCTACACCCTTTTACACACTGTGTCACTCTGTTTAGGTGGACATGTGTAACCCTTTCCCATATAACATGATGTTTGTGCTGGTCCAATTTTAAATCTTTCAAAAATTACAGTTCAAAGGTGATGAGGATGAAAAAATTACTCGATTGTCAAAACGAAAATTCTCTTTTATAGGACGGAAATATTGAGGCGTCATTGCTTGGGGAAAGAGTAAATGTGAATATATGGACCATAAAAATAAACTTTTATTATGTTAAATTGAGTGAGATGAAAATATTTTGAGGCAATATTTGTCACCAGACTTTCTTCTTTTAGCACAATGATTCTAACATATGACAGAGGGGACATTGTCTTGGTGGGATATTGTCCGGTTACCGTTGACTTAGAGTTGCAACATGTCATGCAAAAGCTGTAAGATAACAACGTGGATCTTGACGTAGATCGTGGATACGTAGGCCGATCAAGATCCAAGTTTGTCTCAAACGCCACAGTAGGCCCTTTTCCAGATTGTGACTCTATTACGATTTAAACAACCGGCTAAAGTTTTGACTATCGCGTCAGATGCCATTACATAATTCCTTGCCATAAGAATTAGTCAAATTGACCAGAAAACGGCCATTTAAATCCCATAATCCTTGGATTACTTCCGGGATTAACCCCCGCATTGTAGGTGGTCTTTGGACAAGGTCACGTTTTATCCCCATTCACAGACACAGGCATTTACCCCAGTTTTAACAAAGCATTATAAAGGCCGCTATTTAAATTTGGTCTAAATATGGATCCAAATCAGCTTGCTCGTACTCGCAGTCTGGTCAGGTCCTTTTTGTCTCTCTTACAAAGTCACCAAGTGATGGTGTACTTACATGAGGACAACACGGATTCTGATCAGACTGTGGTAGCATCAAATGTCATTATAATAAATGTCTTCAAAATACAAATTTATCCATTCGTCCTTTCGATCAAAAAAAAAAAAAAAAAAAAAAAAAAAAAAAATGCAAGCAAGAGTACCAGAAGCACTATTCTCAATGGAAGAAAATAAGATGGTTCAATTTGAGAATTGCAAAAGACGACAAAAGCGATGTTGATGAAGAATGTAGATATGATCCGTGTAATAAATAGATCGGAAACTGTTGAGGCTAAAGTAGAAAATTCTTGCCATCAGCATTTTCTACTTTTGTCTCAATTTTCTTTCTGGACAGTTACCAGTAGACGCGTCAAAACTAGGAAATGGTAAGAAACACGAATGAGAATAATTTCATATTTGGATCCATGTGCTCATCAATTGCTTCAATCCATAAATCCATTTGTTTCTCTTTCACACAGATTCATAATATATTTACATGAATATAGTCCATTTGTTTCTTTAAAATTTTTGAAGTAAAATCATCTATTGACCCATCGGGATTTTCATTGGTACAAAAATCCTTGGATTTTAATCTAATTCTTAGATTATCAAAATTCACATTAGGGCAATCTGATCGATCTAGTGTATTTTAAAAGTTTTCTTTAATGACACCCGACCGTTTTTCACACCTTTTCATGTATACTTTTAATTAAGTTGTTTAATCAAAATAGCCATTAACGTACCAAATTACCTTTAATTACAATCAACTATTCCTCGTCCATTAAGGCAGATAATGACCAGATAATGGGATGACTGTAAATGATAGTAGTAATATTGAAGTAGTAATATTGTAGTACTATTGTCTGTCTTGAACACTACTTGATCCGAATCTCCAACTTGTATAAATCAGAATGAAGATCATCCGATGTTATCACATGAGTCACACCAATACCCATCACACGACCTTAAAGTTAACTACAGCGAATTCTTTTATCTCTCAAAATCTTCAAGAATCTGTTGATATTTCTAACAGGCCAGAAAATGAATGTTATAGGTAATTATTAATATTTTTCTCCGAATGTTTAATCATATGTTTATTTGAATGGTATTGTAAAAAAGGTTTAAAAACGTCAAATTATAATCAACAGGCGTAATAAACCGCTTTAAATTGCGATCTAGGTTTGCTTTCAATTAAACACTGAATATGCAACATAAAGAAAATCCACATGTTATTTGTGTCAACGTCCTTCCAGTCCTACTCAAACTTCTCTCCCGTGTTTTTTTTTTCAATTATTTATTTTGATGAGGATATTCGAATTTCAAATGGCTGCAATAATGTAATTTTTTACCAACAGTCAATACTTACAAGCAATAATAGGAATAATCCTGTAATCAGCTTTTTAACGAGAGAAAATCGCCCCTTTGTTGGAAAGAAATGACGATGTTTTTCGTTGCTACTTTGAATTTGCATCACCATCATACGTGTGTATTTCGTCCATGCCATCATCGTTTTTATTATCAAATTCACGTCATCTGATGTCGTATAATGTTAATTTCCAATGTCACGTAATGTTAATTTCCAATTATGACAGTGGCACGTGCCTGTATAATCAAAGTACCGCGTAGGCGGGTGATCAAAAACCTCGTAACTGCAGCTTGAATAAGCTGCAGTTACGAGATTTTGGACACCCACCGACGATACTTATCACAATGTCTTCGTAACCCAGTCTCCTAAAGAGCAAGATAATGTTAATCGGATTGACATTTTTATTTTATCAGTGAAATTCGAAAGGAAAGATACTGGGATTGAAAATCGTGATTCTTTAATAATTCTGAATATTGATACATTGATATCGGACCACGTAACATTCAATACTTTGGATATTTAATTAATCTCTAATTAATTTGTATATAAATGGTGAAAAAGAAGATTTTGCTGCCATACTTTTGGAAATATTCGAGTAAGTTGCGACTTTTCATTGTTTTTTTTACTGCTTATTTCTTCATAATGCTATAAACAATTGCAATTTACTGCTTATGCATTTAACCATGTACAATCCAAACTTAGCATTAATCCATTCCCAAACGACAGTGTTTTAGGGTGGTCCAATTTGAAAGAAGTTGCAGACGACATTTCAATGTGAAGAAATTTCGAAATTTTATAGCTTTTTGGGTAGAAAACATTGTGGGAAATGAAGAAATTGGTTGTCAAAAGCAATTTCTTCATTTTCCACAATGTTTTCCAAAGCCATTATATTGTGGGGAGTCAAAAGGAGTCACTGTGTGGTAATGGGTTAATAAGAAAATTTAAGGATGCGACCAGACTGACCGAGTGTATATGAGCTGATAGGCTGATTTTAGTCTATCTTTTTTTCAGTATAAAAGACTGTATCAATCGGAGCAACTTGAAAAAGTTTTAAAATGGTGCCGAAATCTTTATCATAATTATTACCATAATTACATAGTTTATGATTTCATTTTTATCTGTGGTGTATTTTCTTTCTGCATATCGATGCTTTTCAACAAAAATCTCGTATCTGCAGCTTGTTTTAAGCTGCAGATACGAGGTTGTTGTAGAAAAGCGACGGTATTTATTTAGATATCGGCTTTGATTTTATAGATACATTTTTAGTCTGATCTTTATCGTTTCCTCTCCCGTTATACCTACAGTTCATACATGGGGTTATCATCATTGATGTATCTATCAACAACTGTTTAACACATTAAGACAATAGGTGATAAATAGTTCCTTTGAAGTCCGATAATCTGCCGATTTATCAGGTAGAAATATCAAGTTGTAAACACACCTTGGATAAAGAAATTCTTTTCTTACAATGTGTTATAGCAGGGGGCGGGGCCAATGGCATCTTAAATATTTTATTAAGTCAAAGAAATCCTAGGTCTTTGGCATTCGATATATTCTTCTCGATTAGATGGTTCTTACAACAACCCCTGACATGACAGATATTTATGAAACATTGAAGGTATTTTTGCACATTTTTATCTTCATTCTACTTTATTTTACTAACTGCATAATGTCTAATTGGGCAGATAAAAAGTAGAAAGCAATGACCGAGCTTTCTTCTTTTCGCTTTTCACACAACAACTACAGTATTATTAAAGCAAAATGTTTGTTGTCAATTTTCCGGATAAGGTCAACAGAGACACTCCGAAAGATTTACGGAAAATACCGAATGGGTCACCGAATATTACCGACATCTTGCCGACCGCAATCGTACCCAACAAACCTTAATTAATTTATCATTTGACCGATAAACTCTGGCTGCGACATCGCCATCTATCTCGAAACATAAACTGTTATCATCGTACTGCCTACCAACTAGTATCTCAGTTATATAGGACGAAGACGTTTGTTGTTGTTCCCACGAACATTAATAATTATTGATTGATTAATTGGATTTAGTAAACATGGATATATTTTACGGACCTTCTATGATACAGTGAAATAAAACCTTTCTTGCAACAGTTAATACTGGATCCTTTGAGTAAGTTGATTCTGCTTATTGCACCAAATGCTTTTAAATTTTGACAATGAATGATCGATTTTGATCGCATAACAATGCACATGTACATTGAATCAATCTGAAAATACTTTTTGACTAATGCAACACTTACAGAGCTGAAGTACACGAATAATTATTTTCAGTGATGACAAAATTAGTTTTAACTCTCGTGTTACAATATTATTAATGCTTTTCCACAAAAACCTCGTAACTACAGCTTGTTTTAAGCTGCAGATACAATGTTTTTGTTGAAAAGCTACGATTATATCATATTTAAGAAAAGGATAAAATGATGAACATCAGCATTTCTCCCTTCCTTTCAACCCATTTCATAATCATTTGACATTCATGTACAGTGCTCCAGCTAGGCCCTTTTAGAAGGGCGCCACGCCCTGCCTTGCCCTGCCGTCGAATTGTGGCGCCCTGCCCTATAAATTGAAAGTAAATTTTGCCCTTACTCGCTCAATAAGCGATTATCTTGTATATTGTCGCCTCCCTTAATTGATAATGAAAACTCGCTGTGATCACTGGTGCGTTTAGCGGGCAGTCTCGGATAACTGTTTACAACCTAATTACAAACAGAATAAACGCAAGGCGTGGCTTATATCGACAAGGCGACCAATCAGAACACTTGATTCATTATCGAGGGGGCAGTTTTCTGATAATCTGTTGATGAGAGTTAGCGCGTGCCGTAAAACAATTTTTCAATTTATAAACAAACACTGATTAGCGACTTAATCCGTACGAATGGTCAATAACAAATCCGTACGAATGGTCAATAACAAGATTGTATGGATGATGATTAACTTTGTCACCTTTCACTGAGAAAATTTCAGATTAGTTGTAGGGAGCGATAAGATATTTTACATTTTCGAAAATCGCCGTTTCACACGGATAGTTTCGTCCCATTTTGTTTTGCAGTTTACCTTAAATTCATGGATCTTATTTTAAAATTGTAATTCACAGTCTTTGCGAAAGCCACGGACAAGTCATTGACCGGCAAAATTCAGAGTTGACTGGCCAAAATGTCCGACATGTAATTACTTCTATAAAATCCAGCTTTAAAATTTTAGTTAACCTACCGATTTCTAGTCCAATTATTTATCCATCACCAATTTAACATCTCAAATCTGAAGTAAAGTGTAACTGATTGCAGTCTTCCACTCGAGAATATAATTATGACCAAAAACCTGTACCAGAAAATCAATATTTTACTTTCCTTAGCATAAAGCGTAACCCTTTACTTGCAATGTAGTTAATCTTGTTAATCCCTTTCCCCACAAAAATAAAATATGAAATTTGTTGGTTAATGATAAAAGACAATTTGATTTTTGTTTTTGTTATTCTCCTATCCTCTGAATACCTGAATTGGAAAGTCTCCCTTTCAATTAAACACACTTCTGCATCCCATATAACCCTTTACCAGATGATTTTTTTTTTTCAAAAAAGAAAAATTCTTTACAAACTCTGTAAAGAATTTACAGCATGGACAGCAAGAAATCAAGACAGTTGAGAGTTTATCCAATATTGTATTTCTAGGGTCTGGAAAGAATTTTTTAGCATTGTTGTAGGATTTTTTAAAATCGAAACAATGGTCTTTTAAATTAGTAATGCGGTCATTTTTGGCCTTAAATGAACAGGCCTAAAAGAATACTTCTAGGTGCCACCTGTCTGATGAGACCCATGGAGGGGCTGAAATATTCTCCCTTTGTAAATACTAAAATCCTATTCAAAACCTACCAGAGCCCATTTTTAAGCCTTTAATAGAATTCAAAATTTTCTAGGGGAGATATAGTCTCCCTTTGTAAATACTAAAATCCTATTCAAAACCTACCAGAGCCCATTTTTAAGCCTTTAATAGAATTCAAAATTTTCTAGGGGAGACCCCCTTAACCCCCACCCCCCTGGTGGCCCTAAATGAACAGACGTAAAAGAATACTTCTAGGTGACACTTGTCCGATGAGACATATGGAGGGGTGAAATAATCTCCCTTTTTGAATACCAAAATCCTATTTAAACCCCACCAGAACCCATCTTTAAGCCCCTAGAATTCAAAATTTTCTTGGGGGAGACCCCCCAAACCCCCCTGGTGGGAGGGGGGTGCCCCCTCCCACTCCCTCCCCCGTCTCGTCGCTTCGCGACTAGAAGTGCCCTTTCAGGGCACTTGGCACCCTGCCCTTTTCAAAACCTAGCTGGAGCACTGATGTAACACGTCTAATTCTGTATTTTCAGATTATCAAGATTGTTTTAACCGTACCTCCAGAATGACAGAGGATGGAATAGAACAGTTTGGTTATATAGACATAAAACAACATCCAAAAGTTAAAGGACGAAAGTTAAAGGTAGGTCCAACTAACAATAATTTATTATCTAGCCGCTTTTCAACAAAAACTTTGAACTGTAGTTACGAGGTTTTTGTTGAAAAGATGCGATTCATTTATTTTAAAGTATGATTTGCTGTAAGCTGTCAAACAAAATTGCAAAAAGTACAGTTCCAATTGATGGCAAACGAAAATATTACAGCAGTTGATAAAGAATAGTCTGATTTGTGCACAGTTTAACACAAAAATATTGAGACAAGCTTGAGAGAATGCTAATTTTAAGGATTTCATTCTTTTGCCTCAATAGTTTCTCAGAATTATTAAGGTGCGTCAATTGGAGTCATTATTTGAGAAAGGGTAAACGTACCAACAAGCTTCAGCTTTCTTCCCGTATGTAGCAAGTTTTCCGGAGCGTAATATTAATATGTATTGAATAAAAATTAACTCTTTGCCTATTTTTTCTATAATCGAGAAAAAAGTCGAAAGTATCGCCACAAACAAAGTTGAGCGCCAAAACAAGGGGATGGAATATTAAAGTTCTGGGTTTCGCACATTTCCACAATGATTACATGTACACGTTAAGTCTATAAGTGCTGATAAGAACCCAATAAGGGTCTGGGTATGAAGGGATGGGGTCTGTTGATTGCAAATTCGTCACGCGAAATTAGATACAGACCCCCTAAAATTGCACACACGTGCTCTGAAGTGGCAATATAAATAAACGATATTTTACGACATAGAATTAACGTGGGCTGTCAAAATGGTGACGTCACCTTCTCCCACATGTCTAGAGTTTGTATTGAAAATAACAAGTAAGAGGGCTTTGAAATATTTGACGTCAACGGACAATAGATATCTTACAAAAACATATTGGCATTGTACAAATAACATCTAAACATCACTTAACAAAATGCGAGATATAACTTTAAAACACTCTATTTGGAAATAATGAGCCCATTTCGCATCAATTACGTCTAAATATGTACAATGTATATCTATGGCAAAGCGACAGCTCATCATAATTTTGACGTCATCTGTGCAGTCAACAACGTTCAACACACGGACGTCAAAACCACTAAGACATAATAGCTATGTACAACGTTCTAAATGATGTAGTAACGCAATAAACATGGAGTAGTAACGAAAAGGGGCCTTTGAAAAATAAACATGTCATGGGAAAGGTCTGAAATGACAGGATTGTTTTGGAACTCATAACGTTTCATCAAAATATTTTCCCTCAACAGGTGCTGGTAGTTTATTTTCTACCACAAAATTCCCAGACCTATCAACGAGACCTCAGGAAATTCTACACCCAATAAAGCGAACCCAGGCGTGCCTTTGGGGCCCAGACATGCTTTGTTTTTTCGTCATTAAAGAACCCTAAACCCGCTGTTTTATGTAGAGAAAATATACAATACAGTCATGTCAATAGTTTTTTGTACAAGATATTCGTATTTTTCGATTTTCGTTTCCTTTTCTTTCATATATGCAAAGAATTGCATTTTTATCCCATCAAAGCAATTGAAAATTCAAATATTCTGACCAAATTTCCGAGGCAGACGATAACAACGATGTGGATCAAGATAATTTTCTTCGTAAAACATATCACAAAATATTGAGGCAAACGGAGAAAATGCTGGTTACCAGCAGTTTCTTCATTTGTCTCATTGTTTTCTCAAGTTTTTTTATGCAAGAGACGTCAAAATCAGGGCTTGTATGGGACATGGTTGAAGGGGAAATTGAAGGTGAAATTATAAAGTAACTTAAAAGGAACAGTAATAACATTTATAAACGTTCCTATTCATGATTTGAAACACATTCCATTCATAGTAAGTTCTTAGGTCATAATAACATTGGCGAAATTACGAGGTTTTCATTGCGAGAACATGATCAAACCCAAGTATTCTAGCTGTTTTCGATCTTAAAGTATCCGAAACATTTGTTCTTGCATCTTAATCTTATTTATTTGATTTCTAAGAATTGCTTAACGATTCTCCAGAGCCCCATACCAGTACGAATTCAACATCTAATTTAAGGCACCAGATGCCTATCTTCAGCCTTTTCCCAACAAAACATGGATTCGCCGTCTTTAATAGAACGGTTACGAAAACATTGAAGCAAAAGAAGAAAATGCTGGTCATCAGCATTTTCTTCTTTGGCTTCAATATTTTCTCTGTTATATTGTGCATAATTTCCATTTTTTTTCAACATACATGTTTTGTTCTGCAGTATTTTTCAATTTGGAATGTGGTCTTAATAAAATATGCTGTTTCTAAAGGGTCTCACATCCAGTGCGAAGGATGATTTCCAATTAGAAACCCAATAAGGCCCCTGAACCCCTGATTTACATATCTGTATAAATTCAAGAGGCGAACGTTCTAATTAGATTTGACAGATTTTATGACTTTAGACAAAACACACTTTCAAGTTTTTGGAGATAATGATGTTCATTGTATGCATGAACAAAGAGAATAAAATTAACCTGCTATCCCTCTGTTTATGATAAATACAGTCGACACTCGTTATCTCGACATCGGATAAGTCGAAATTCCGCTTAAGTCGAAGTGAAAGTCAAGTCCCATACTCAACATGGATATCAAAATGAATTCCGTAAAAAATAAAGCCATTGAAATTTAGTAGGAAAATGATAAAAATTGCTCGTTTCGAGCAATTTCTTTCCTTTTCCTACTATATTTCAATATTAATGGACACATATGATGCCCATCAAAAATGCTAAGAAAACGTTTTCATCGAAAATAATCAAAATCGGATGAGTCGAACTCCGGATATGTCGATGTATTGTGGCTGTCCCTCTGACTTCGACACAACGAGTGTCGACTGTACAACTATTCTGAAGAAGAACTAAAGGATTCTTGGATCATTAAACCATTTAATAAAGAGAAGAAAAACGATATGCAGAATTTTGGTTTTCAAATGTACTTGTCCAATGCACACTGCACTTTATGTATATGTATAGCTCATGATAAATGACCTGGCATAGCATCTCTAGCTAAAAGCAAGAGATGCTCTGCCAGGTCATTTATCGGGACTTATTAGTTTGTATTTGTTGGTGGCGACAAAATGCATGAATTTATTTTGTCATGAATAAGCTTGCTGGCACTATATTTGAACAGAGGATCCAAACATTTAAAAGTCTTGACTCTCTTGCACTCTGATTTTACTACATCTCTGGCATTTTACTACCACAAAGTTAGGTTAATTAGCCATGGATGCAAGAGTCTATATTTGGCCAGTATTACGACCAGTAATTAATACGGTGATCTAATTACCTAGTTAATCAATGTATTAACACCAAAAACTGACCAAGGCCAATGTCTAAATATAAACGAAATATCCGAACGTTATCTCGGACAAGCGCGTACAAGGGACTGGGTCGTCCTCATATGCTGACCAATGTCCAGTCCTTGATCTTCTCTTTGAAAACATTTGATTGGTTCTGCGACGAATAACAAATGTAAAATTTGTATTGTGAAAAGTTTCGATTCCAGCCAGACTGCATGGAGTATGCAGTCTGGCTTGGATCGAAACTTTTCTTTCATAGCCTATATAGTGGATGTTAAAGCGATTTAGCCAACAACATCATAAACATTTTGAATTGTGTTGTACTCGCTTATTGCAATTCTACGAACCGAGTTTGTGTTACAAACGACTACATGTATCTAATGTCGGAAGTTTTATATAACATTCAAGGACTTTGTTTTGCTATCTTATCATACGATATGTTTCTTGATATCCAAGTCAAAATTTCGTCCGGTTGAAAGGGTACATGATACAACTGTTACCTTGATCGCCTTGCCTATCATTGAATCAAAACCTGTACTCGAGGGGTCCGATATCTTAGTATTTTTAAGAAGCGTTATTTCTGAAATATCGTTCAACACATAACTCTTTGTGATGACTCAGTGCTTCCACAACCACCGCAACCATCAATAGCTATAACAAAAACAATATTTATAATTTCCCTCATGACCAAATCTAATGAGTTAAGACACACCATAGATGACAAGTTTATCGTACAAATCAAAGTAAATATGGAAGTAAACAACATCTAGAGAAAATGAGATCGGCTTCACAAGGTTCTAACGTAGTTGTCTCTGTCTTGGTATCTAACTCATGGATTGATTGACATCACTGGGAAATGGTTAAATATAGCTTCACCAATACTTTCAGCATCAACATTTGTTTTGTTACTGTATTTGAAATATATCATCAAAACCTTTCAACACGATGATAACGTATGATTATGTAAACATTATCAAAAGTGTGACGGATGAACTCAGATCATGCACTTACTGGATGGGGAAAACTTGTACATGTACTTTATAGGTCAGATACTGACATCAATTGTTATCTATTGATTTAATAATAAACTCCAACTCTAATGATTAAGTCCACCTTGCAATGAAACACAAATCAAAACAATGTAAAAAGAACCATTGAATGAAGCCATTTCTGTTATTGTACAAAAGATAATGCCACTTCAGTGCTAGAGTCTGGCTAAAGTTGTGAACAAGAGTACCATAACACGGCTACACCAAAGCCGTAGTGATCACCACATCTATATTTGCAAATAACGAGTCGGGCTCTGGGAAGAAGTTATGTCATTTACATGTGCATGATCAAGATCTCGTATAGCTTCTTCTTTACCTATAGCAATAATTGTATGTCCAAAGCGTAGACTCTTACTAGACTGTATTTTGCCATATGTCGATCCGGAAAAAACTGAAATTTATCCAAATTGCAATACGGAAAGACCCTTTTCTCAGACCCTGTCGCATATATTCTCTGTATTCGTATTTTGAAATAGTTCTTGCAGTCAATTTTATTAACTTAAAAAATCAAATCTAATTGAATTCCTTGTTATTTTCAGTCCTGGAAGAAGAAATGGGTTGTTCTTCACGAGATGTCAATCCGGTCTGCTGGCAGGACGGCAGCTAAAGTAGATGTATACACGGATGAGGCCACTGCTGTCAAGTCACCGGCCGATAAAGTCACGTTCATACTGGAATACGTGACCGATGTCCGAGTAGCCAAGTCCAAGAAACACGAACACGCTTTTGAAATTGTTGAAAATGAACCGGTGCTGCTGTTAGCCGGAGAAACGGAATATGAGACACAGACATGGCTCACGGCTTTCAAAAAGATATTTTGGCCGGACAAGATTGAGAAAGGTGGGTTTCTGAAATTATATATTTGTTGCAGATGTAGGAATTAAAAGAGAAAATATGATAGATGCATGACTGCGTTGAAACACGGAAAGGATAAATAGAATAAGAAATTGCGGAAGTCTACTAAGAATAAACATTTTTTTGTGGCTACGGGGTACCAAGTTCAATTTTTATTGTATTGATGAACAATCGTGAATTGCAACAACAATAAATATCGAATATTTCAGTGTTCCATTAGTTCCATTTTATTCAACATTTCAAACCTAACGTAAGTTACACATACTTGAAATCCCCGAGTACTATAATTATAAAAATCATCAAAGAAAGAGACTTGATTTTCAACAAGTATTTGCTTATTGTCTTTATATTGAACTAAGCTTTCTTATTTTTCAGACGAGTTTACCACAACGATCATTGAGAACGATCACACAAAGCGGTTAATGTTGGAAGGGACCTATCAGATGATCATCTCCCCCGAGGTTATAGCCATACACAGTGCCACATGTAACTCGTACGAGTGGTCACTGCGCATGCTCAGACGCTTCAACCACGATAAACACAAGGACTTTCCGACTGAAGATGTCCTGACAATAGAATGTGGACCGTAAGTGTACCAACTACATGTACTCTTTTATTCTTATGAAAATGAAACAGTCAAAAGATTAATCAGAAATGTCTTTTAATGATTCTTAATGCATTTGACGAATTGGAAAATGAACATAAAATACAATTAACATAAAAATTGAATTCATATAATGTTAAAAGCTTATTCTTTTCGATTTAATCTTATCATATGTTGGCTATTTGTCTTTAAAACTTACGGAGTATATTTCATTTTTTCTAAACATAAACCAACGAACTGCGTTATTTATCCTGTATCGAATAGTCTCTATATCAATTATTTCAGGAAATCCGAATGTGGTGAAGCACAGTTTCAATTCAGAGCAGAAAATGTACCAGAGATACTCGCCGCTATCAAGAGAAACATATTCAAGGCTGTAAACAATAAGAAAACTGAAAGTCCCGGTTCAAACAAGCCTGTAGCTGATAAACCATGGAGAACGTCAGTTACAAGCACGATCAGTGATGAGAGTCAGAGACTCCGCAGTGGTACATTAGACTCTGAACAGAAATACAGGGACCTGCTGGAGAGTCCCATACAGGAAAGTAAACGGAGCCGTCTTAATAGTGAGACCTCTGAACTATCTAGGAGGAGTAGCGATGATTCTATGTCGGTCGCTCCTCGTAAAACATTGAGTGTCACATTTGAAGATGAACTCGAGAAAAACAAAACGGTTGATGAACTTCTCGGTTCAACAGAAGAAAAGATAGAAGAGGAAGACGAATATAACAGAGTAGATTTACGGGGTCGACGGTTATCTGGTACGAATACAAACATAGTGACGACGTTTACTGTAGCACGACCCGGATACCAGACCAAGGTCCTGCTGGACGATAAGGGATACAGCCATGTTGGTATGTCCGTGAATGGTCCAGTCGTGGAGGACGACAAGTCACGATCTCTCTCCAACATCTCATCACAATCAGCCATGTCTTTTAGGTCAGATTCAACAAACTCCGGTGATTCTGGATGTCTAAATGAGAGTGGAAGAAAAGACCGTTTGAGTTCTCGATCTCACAGATCCACCAACTCGTTTGACAGTGCTGTATCAACAAACACGGATTCGTCTACAGATAAACTTGCCAGTAAAACACCAATAACAGTCGAAGTACAGGAGTTAGAAATGACAGCAGAAGAAATTGAAAGAGAGCAGAACGGCAATAGTGACAGTAAGACTGAACATTCAAATGTATATCAGGACGTAGTTATTAAAGAAGAAAAAACGACAAACGATAATGATACGAATACAAATGATTCGAAATCACTTGTGAAATCTAGATCGTGCAGTGACTTCCAAGGTGCTGAAAATCATTATGAAGAATTAGAAAATTACAGAAAAGGGAAAAAAAATCTAGTGAAACATTTAGGAATGGATCCTGCAATGGATCCTAAATCTCTTCCACCAGCTTTACCAGAACGACCAAATTCTCATAAAATGAAACGAAAATTCAAACAGACAGAAAAGAAACTATTTACGCTTCCATTTGTAAAAAGTAAGAATAAGAAAGATAAAGGACGTGCGAGAAGCGGTTCGTCATCGAGTGAATCAGACGCAGACGAATCTAAGTTACAGGGGAACATGTCAATTAGTGCCTGGCCTCTCGGTAACAAGTCGGTAGTTGTCGGTAATAATGACATCTACCAGCCAGTAAATATAGAACGATATCTGAACGATGAGGAGGACAATTTAGCACCAACTAAACGTGAACGAAGTAGTTCATTAAATCTGAATACTTCCACACAGATACGGCGGCCGTCTGATGTAGCGGAGAAGTCCAACATGAGATGGCGACATAATAGAAACGTGTCTATGAATGTGGATCTGTTACAAAGAATGAAAGACAGTGATAAAACACAGTTAAATACCGCGTTTAATTCTAGATTGGAGCCTCCGAGTTTTCTGGAGAAGATAGACAGTTCTGACCTAATCTGTGATAAATCTAATATGTCAGACAAACATATAGAGGACGATGACGAGCCTATATATGCTGAAGTTCAACCGCTGAAGAAAGACAGCCAGGATATACTCGCCGAACCTTTCCCTGATTTAGATTCATGGCAGCCACATTCTCCACAAGTGTCCAGATCATGTCTCGATGATACATATTACGAAAATGATCCGTTGAATAAAACGGACAACTCTGACATACTAAATGAAGGATTCGTATCATCTACAGACGCTAATCAAGTTTCTGATCTTATTGATCTCTCAGTTGATAACACAACGAGTGTTAGTGAAAACAGAACATCAAAAACTGCTGTGGAAATATTCGCTCTTGGAAATAATTCTCTGTTTCCGTTCAACAATCAAGACACCTTTACATCTCAGAATACCTCTACGAATTTACTGGACATTTTTAATGCTGGCGTTATGACACCCTTACCTGAAAGCACGTCTAATTTGGTACCATTACAAGATAAGACAGCGAGTGTACTAAATGAAACTGTTGGACAGCAAAATTATTCTGTGAATCAAACTAATGAAAGCGTTTATATGGACATGACGTCTTGTAAAAATGAAAGCATTTATGTGATGCCTTCCACGCTAAAAACCAACGAAAATTAACCCATTACCAAACGATAAAATTTTAGCGTGATCTAAATTGAAAGATCATGCAGACGACAATTTCAAGTGAATGAAATTTCACATTTTTCGTTCTTTTTACTTAGAAAACATTGTGGGAAATGAAGGAATTGCTTGTCACAAGCAATTTCTTCATTTTCCACGATGTTTTCCAAAGCCTTTATCTCTTGGGGAGTCAAATAGAGTCACTGTGTGGTAATGGGTTAATGTGTAAAATATATACGGTTGGAGTCATGGCTTAGATATCGCAGCTTTTCAATAAAAAACCTCGTAACTGCAGCTTATTTAAGCTGCTGTTACGAGGTTTTTGATGAAAAAAGCGACGAAATGTATGTCAGTGTGAGCGAAGAAAATTCAATTCGCCTTAAAATGTGATTAACATGCACAAAGAAACCATGTATGATCTTAGTACAGGAAAAGGAGAAAACGTTGAATCAAATACGGGTCGATATTTTAAATTTAACGAAAGTCATAAAATTTTTAAAGTTTGGATGCTTGTTGCTTACTAATCTACTAGCATACAACTTTTGAAGTCCCTAGGTTGTTTCTTTGTAATATAATTTTGTGAATAATCATTGTACATTAAGGCTGTGCCATACTTATTTTATCTTGTTAAGGTTGTTTACATTATGTTAACAAAATAAATGAACAAACCATAACTTGTATTTTGTCTAGTTCATTGAACTTGGTCCAGTTTAACCCTGTCACAACCAACGACTACTTAACCGTTCCTGAACAATAACGCTTTTTGGCACACTAGGTACCAATTTGACTGTTTCCAAATTGAAAACTACGGCAGAAGCCAACGTCTTCTCTGATGTTTATCAAGAAAGGCTTTGTTTAAAATGTAGCCTAACTCAAAAATACGAAAGCGCAAGCGTCCAACCAAGTCTTGTTTTGTAACGAGTTAAGAGTAATTCGTTTATTGAAGTTCTACGCCGTTTTCAACTGCTATGGTCATATCGCGGCAGGTGGATCATCTAACCATGGATTCCTGTTGTTTCTCATCCCAGTACTACCAAAACACCCTTACCGAGCCTCCAGCTGCCCCCCACATAGGTTCACGATATCAAACCATTGACGAGTTACATTCTTGTCAGAAAGGGTTTTTGCCGCGGCCCGGTATCGAACCCGGGACCTCCCGAATGAGGAGAAGATGCGCTACCAACTGCGCCAAAGCCGCGAATAGAGTTCATTGTCATATAAGTGGTCGAATGCTAGAAATCTAGGACCCGTATTATCAACGATCTTACGACCAATTTGTACGGGTAATCATAGCTTGAATTTGTCGTGCGATCGTTAATAATACGGGGCACTGATTTTGTCCCTAAGGACTTACAGTTGGCACTCGCTATGTCGATTACTTATAAGTCGAATTTCTGCTTATAGAGTAGAAGTGAAAATGTATCCCCGTCTTCATCAATTGATATCAGTAATGTTACTACAAAATAATTTGAAATAAATACAGCCATTGAAATATTGCGGGAAAAAGACAGAAATTGCTCGTTTCGGGCAATTTCTTTCCTTTTTCTCTTATACACTCACCCGAACTTCTAAACGGCCACTTTTATTTTTTGAATAAATAATTCATATCAAATCACCTGGATTGTGTGTTTACTTTTTTGTACTTATTGAAGTCACATTCTATCTATTCGAACAAAGAACAGACTCAGTAGTGTCACGTCAAAAAAGAAGCACGTGACGTCATTTTGATCGAAACGTTAAAATTGCACGTGTGTATTTTGAATTACGTGATAAATATCGAATTTGTATTGATAATTTATGCATATGGATAGTCCAGTCAGAAAAACATTTAACATGACAAGAATTATTACATGTATGAAAACGCGGGAAATGACCTTCGGAATGTTTGATGTTGGGGCTTCAGTCAGAAAGGTCAATTTGATAATTTCCTTTTCTAAAAAAAAATTAATGCAATCATTCGATTTCTTTTGTTTCTGGGGTAAACATATCGTTTTTATTGTTTGTCGATGGATTGAAACTGATATTTGCGGCTTTTTCACATGTAATCTAATTTAGGATGAGTGCATGCGTACCGGAAGTGTTCATAAAACACGACGACGGCCGCACTTAAGGAATACTATTCGTCAACAAGATGGAGAGATTTATTAAACAAATTTCAGAAATAAATTCATGCATGTACAATTAACGATAGACGAAATTTGGGCAATCCTAGCCACCAAATCCACTACAAACGGCTATGGGGCGCTTTAATTAAAGCGATCCTGGGCCGCATCGTCAACGGAATGTCGAAGCCTTAGCACTGTGAAACATATTTTGAAGTCTACACTGCACTGAACATCCCCTATGTTGTCGGAAAATGGATTCGACACAAAATACGTTTCGTGATTAATCAAGAATCACGTCTTGAACTTGTTAAACAGACGGATTCGAGCACTGTCAAAGTAAATGATTTAGAAGACCTGACTCGACAAACCTGGTATTTCCGCACTGCACCATACCCTGCAATATCTTCAAGGATGCATATCACCCACGAGAATAGGATTCTTAGCCGTGATAAATGCACACAGAGATCACATGGGATATTAAGTTGTGATATGCGAATTTTTATTTATGGCGTAGTGCACTTCTAAACGTCACCATTTCTTTGATTTCGAACTCAGCTTTGTGAAACTTTGTCATACTTTTCAAGAATGAATGTTTTATACAAAGAACCGAAACAACATGAGTTTTCATCAGAGATGTTGATTTATAGTTGAACGAATGAAGTGGCCGTTTAGAAGTTCGGGTGAGTGTAGTTCAATTACGAACGTAAGTATGTTACAAACGGTAACATATCATTTCAATAGAAACAGAACAAAAATGGATTGGTCGAAAGTAAATTAATTTTCGCGAGGTTTCCTCACGACCTCGATTAACCCATTACTGCATAGTGACGCCTTTTGACTCCTTCACAAGAAAAGGCTTGGGAAAACATTATGGAAAATGAAGAAATTGCCCCCGACAAGCTATTTCTTCGTTTTCCATATGTTTTCAAACCAAAAATGATTATTAAAATTCCACCAACTTTTAACTTGTCGTCTGCAACATCTTTCAAATTGGAACAGTTCATAATTTTGCCGTCTGGTAGTGGGTTAAACGAGATTCAACTGTACCTAGGTGACCTAGTGGTCTGAGTGGGATTCGAACATTTGATACTCGTCGATGATACGTATAATGGCAATGAATTCTGTGTCAAAAATAAACTTTTTAGGTTTACCGTTATCACTTATGTTTTGATAAACCGTCGGTGTTGTTATAAAATCTCGTAACTACGGATTGAATCATGTCGTAGTTACGAGCTTTTATAACAACACCAACGAAATACCACTGTTTGTCCGAAATTACGTGACGGTTAACTGGAAATCGTCCCCTATTGAGCTGGCATCCGGGAAGATGACCCCTACATCATTTAAGACCTACATGAATCCATATCAGCCATTACAGATGTTCTCTTAAATATTATTCAATTATACCTGTAGCCACTATTATGGGAACAGTCTACTTGACATTATTAGTCCTATTCATAAGCCCGGACATAATATTTTATTCTTTGTCGTAATGTCCGGTCTTATCAGATTCGCCATTTTGTATATAGCACTTTCGCCGGCAGAAAAAGTCGGAGGTTTAGCCCTTAATCTTCTATGTCTGAAATCGAAATTTTGATCTAAAATGGTATGGATTGAAAGATAAATCAAATGTTTTTCTCTTCAGTATAACTTTGAAATAAAAATTTATCTTGTTTGATTCAAATCAAACCAAACTTCCAACAATCGTAAACAAAAGCAAGATGGCCGACTCGCTCGCCAATTGAAATGAAAACATGTTTCAAAGGCATAATTTAGTAGACAAAGAAATATTTATGTAACATTTAGCTAGTTTTAAACATTATGTAGTTATTTTCTTTTGTTTATGCCATGCTTTTCCTTGAATAGGGACTTTGAATGATTTTACATTTGCTACCCATAACAATCGCAATCAGCTTATGTGTAATACAACATAGAAAATACTGATGCAAAAGGAAAAAAACAACAACAATGGTTAGCAGCATTTTCTTGGCAATATTTTAAGGTGGTTCAACACAAAGGTTACAACAGAGTGGGTGTCCATAAAGATGAGATTTGTGGAAAATATAACACAGAAAATATTGAGACAAAAGGAGAAAATGCTGAAAAATCAGCATTTTCTCCATTTTGTCTCAATGTTTTCCTTCGCCTTTTAATTGGGGACGTGAAAACCAGGACTTGTTTTGGACTGGATCAAACGGCAGTGTTTTGCAGACGCCATGTTTTGCATATCAACCAAGTACCATATGAAGACGTTTTTGGCGCCCAACGAAATAAAGACTTTGTAAAAAAATGTGGAAGATGAAGAAATTGCACGTAACAAGCAATCTCTTCATTTCTCACGATGTTTTTTATGGCAGATTTCACAAGACTAGATTCTATATTAGTGCTAATGTTACATGGACAGAAAGTGTTTAATTGCTTTAAATATTTGATTTGTTTTTATAACTTACTGTTTAAGCTTGAATATGATATCATGTGCAACATTTTATAATATAAATATAGAATTGACAAATAATTTTGTATTGTTTCATGTTAAATTCATTGTTGACTGGTAATTATGGACGGAATTTTGGACAGAATTAACTCCCACCCAATCTGAGTGCCTAATTTCAAATTTACATAGAAAAATAAATAATGTATAAAGCTATTTAAAGTGACATTTCAGAATTTTTTTGTCATATATTTTACTTTTATTTTTATCTGAAAGAGCATATTTCCTTATGAAAATTCTGAAAATGTCGAGCCAAAATATTGCACCGTTTACGAGAAATTAATATTTTTGTGTTAAAATTGAACAAATTGTTGTGGACAACAGTTCGGATCTATATGCAATTTATCGATTATGTGTCAACTTTAAATGCGTGTTTCTCGCTTATTGGCGACAACTTCAAATCAAAGTGCTGAGAGCACTGTAATTGGACGTCTCTGATTGATTGAGCGGGATTGTACATGAACGAAAGATATTTTGTTCATTTTTCTGTGTTTAATTCGATAAGATCGGTTTCCGAAATACGAAATCGGCTTTATTACCAAAAAACCCTCTTAGGCTTCAAATTGATTTGATTGCCGTTTCAAGAAAATTGATTTGTCTCTATGAATATTCACTATTAATTTGATTACCCAATTCCATTAAGGCCATGTGATTAGCAATTTTGTCTTCTTGTTTCGGTTTAACTATGAGTATTGTCGTCAGTTAAACCTTTTGTTGGTTTTATAAAGAACGGTACAAAGCAATTTATTCAAAGTGTAAGCCAACGCGCTACATAAATGAAAGGCGCGATAGCTCACTTGGTAGAGCACTCACCTTGTACTCTTTACACATGTCTATATCTGGAAGGCCCTGGGTTCGAATTCTACTTAGACATTGTTCTTTTTATCATCTTTTTTCGACTTTCATCTCCACCATCGTTAGGAAAAAAACGACCGCAGTTATTTAGAATCGATCTAAACACAAATTCAACGAAATAAAGTAATGAAACGCCGATCATTTACATACAATTCCACTCAATCAATCAGAGCCGTCTAAATACAGTGCTCCAAGCACTTTGATTTTTATTCGTGTTTAGAGTAAAAAAACCAAAAAACACGGCAGCAGTTTTCCTCATACCAGTACTACCGCAACATCCTTACATCTACAGATGTGCATACAAAGAACAAATTGGAAACATGCCGTCGGGAAAATGACAGTGGAGTACAATACGCAATTTAAATTTTTTCATATCATTATCAACGAACATTTGAGAATTGCAATGTCCCTATCTGTACACATATTCACCCGATCATCCAGGTACCATCGTCACTGTTGCAGATCCATTGCTTCATCTTCTTAGCGCAATACACGTAAACGGGTCACTTTAACCGTAATAAATACAGATCGCTGTCACTCGATCTTATACTAGTAATAATCATTGTCATTATCATTGATCAGTATCTAAATAGGTCATGATACTGTCGAATATCAGTGATACAGATGCTGGAGAGAAAAAAAAATAAAATAAAACTCATAAGAGCAACTATTTTTTCTGAATATGTGGATATCACTAGCGTCTCATCTGAGGCTGTACAGATGAAACCCCGATTTGTCATCGAGTCAAACCCGAGTTGCGAAATGAACTCAATTTTAAAATCCTGTTTCCAAAATACGTCTCGTGGAAACCCCGTTTCTGTAAATATGTCAAAGACTTAAACAAAAATGATCAAAGAAAAATAATTTATCACACACAATACGTGCATTAAATTGAATAATAATCCTAAAATGTCTGCTTTCAGTTAACATATCAAGAAAAACAAACATTTTAACAACGTTACACAGAAGAAATAATCCGAATTGGTTTCGAACCAACGGCGTTCCAAATTTCATACTGAAAAAAAGTTGCGAGGCTAATCCTTTCCCGTTTGAACTATCACTGCTGTTGATGATAAAGGGCGTTTGTTAACTTTATTAACATAGTGTATGCATGTATCGCTTTCTAAAGATATTACCCTTTACACAATAATTATAAGGAAAGTCATATCACTACAAGAAAATGGTAAAATCGAAAAAAGATCGCAAAGTTGGTTAAGACTTGGCATGAATTGAATTGGCCAATGAATCTTATAGTATTTGTTAGAGAACACATAGAGAGCAGGAAAAGATACGACAGTTTTCCTGTATGGTCGCAAAATCTATTTTGAATTTTGGTCAACTGGCAATTGAGTTTGAGAAGGGTTTTTTGGTAATGAAAACCCATTTCGACTGTCGAGAAGTGGTTATAAGAATTGTACGTCCTTTCGGACGTCCAATTAAAAACCAATAGTATTTATACTCATTAGAATAACCAATCTTGGCATCAAGACATACTTTAAAAAATTGAAAATGGAATGAAATGTCCCTTTAAATTAGTCGTGCTTATAATCATAATATATTTACAATTATGAAATGATTATTATTTTATTGTTTTTATATAACTTTATTGAAAATAAGCCCTTTCTTTACGACAATGTCCACACTGTTTATTTTCTGTCCTGTAACATTAGCAAGTAACATTAGCAATTTGCAAGCCTCAGTAACTCTATCTTCAGGAGCATATTGGGTATAAGTATGTATTGATTATTTATGTGACCCTGTCATCAATTGAGGTCAACACATACAGTATAAAGTATCTAATCTTTAAGTATTTTTCCATGATAACGTTATGGAATTCTGTCCTATGTAACACTAGAATGGGACATATTCCGTCCATGTAACATTAGCAATCATGAAATCTGCCGCATAAAAAAAAAAAAAAAAAAAAAAAAAAAAAAACAGAAGCCTGAAATGTGAAATTTCATTCACGTATTGAAATTATCTTCTCCAATAGCTTTTTGACTAGTTTAAAATTGTTCCGGCAGGTAATGAATCAAAGGGAAGTAACTAGAATCAGCTACAATGATGGGGATACCTTGAGTTACGCCGCTTTGTCCAAGTCGTTCAGTTGCGAATTTTGACAAGGACTTATGACTTAATATGTTTAATATTAGTATTAGTCCTTTACCAAATAAGCACTAATTTTGGCCTTTTTTGTGGAGAAATGTTCTAACTTAGTATTTCAAAATGAAAAGGAAAATGTCGGAGTGTTGTCCCCATTTTCTCCTGCAGTGGCGTTAACGCTTGAAGACCAGAGGCCGTATTCACCATCTTTCCTAACCCATTACCTAACGGCAAAATTTTGGGTTGGCCCAAATTCAAAGATGTTGCAGACAACAATTTCAAGTGAATGGAATTAAGAATTTTGTTGTGAAACATTGTGTGAAATGAAGAAATTGCTTGACACAAGCAATTTCTTCATTTTCCACGATGTTTTCCTAAGCCAAATGTTATCTCGTGGGGAGCCAAAAAGAGTCACTGTGTGGGAATGGGTTAAATCTATTGTCTAAATCCAGATTACAAATGTAATTTAACAAGTCACCTGATTGGACGAGACGTATGTCTCGGCAATTTAGGTGGATTGCGCAAGTAATTTTAAAGGTACACTTGGAATTAATACCACCCTAGTCCTTTTTCCGGAGGAAATGCAGATGGAAAAGTTAAAGGTATCATTTCATCTGATGATTTTTGATTATAACACGCTCCTGCTTGAAACTTTCAGCTCGGCAGCTGAAGGCCCGGAAATGATAATAGCAGTAGCACTGGTGAATCAAATTGCAGGAAAACATTGATAGGTGCCCCAGCCGCCACGATGTTACTAAACACTGTTTCATGGTGGAGATTGTGCGTGATAGGGTGGGTAAATCTACGGACAAATTTGACTCGCTTCAGGTAAGATATTTTGCAATTACTTTCTTATTTCTGCGTCAATTTTCAAACGGTTTGTTGCATGTACCCCGCCTTACTAAGCTCTTTGCTAGGATGTATGGCTTACATGAAACATTCTTGTACTTTTTGCAAAAATTGATTCCAGACGACCAACAAAACGACAAAAAATTCTGACTGCTTTTCTAGGCGGTTGGGATCAACTTTTAGGAAAAGTAAGAGGAGTTTTCAAATAGGTCTATACATCTGAGGAAAGAACTCAGTAAGTCGGGGTACATGCAACAAATCGCTTTAGAATTAACTAGCACATAAGAAAATCATTGCACAATTTCTTTCCTGAAGCGTGGCTAATGTGACTGTAATTGTTATCATTTCGTTTTCTGGACGGCTGGGATCAAATTTCGAAAAAGGTATTCCACAAATAATCCATATACATGTATCTGAGAAAAAAAGCTCTGTAAGACGGGGTACATGTAACAAGTCTTTTAAAATTGACGAAGAAATAAATGTTATTGCCATAGTATTTGACCAGAATCTAGATTATATTTTTCCGTAGCCGTAATCCATCCCATGATGCACAATCTCTACCGTGTGTTTGCAATGTTGTAAAACCAATTTTGAGAGATAATCATTTTTTTGATTCCCCAAATGCAAAAATGTCTTGAAATAAATAAATGAAAGTGACAAAAACAACCGTTCCCCCTCTTAACACTACACACTACTCGTATGTTGAATTTGTGAAAATAGTCAGGCCCCGATTTCTCGAAAAAATTTAAGTATAATTATACTCATGAGCAATATACTCAACTACAAAGGAATACTCTCCAACGTTGAAGGGTATTCGATTGAAGTTCACGGGAATTTCGTGCGATTTGAGCATGGTGCTCAGATTTGAGTCTGAGAACGTACTTAAGTTTTTTCGAGAAACCGGGGCAAGAACTTATTGCAATTCAATGAGTAATTTTAGACAAACGAAAAAAGGCTGTTAGCCATTTCTATATAAATCCCATTTGGTCGTCCGCATCAGCTCTAAAATTAAACCATTCTACATTTTTGGGGGACTGGAAGGGTTCAAAAGAGATGAAATACACAATTTATAATCGAATATTTTATTAGAAAATATCAAAGCTATATACATTTATACACAATACAAAATATACAACCGATGCATGACACAATAGCAGCAAAATATATAACTATAAATGATTAAATTCACACCAATGATTGTCAGACACCAAACACATTTACAACATTTTTACTTTTACAAACAAGATCTGGTTTTGGCGAACTAGAAAAACAATGGAATAAAATCGAGACAAGAGAAGCAAAATGTTGATAACCAAAATGCATTGCTGAAATATTTAAATTCACACGCCGATTGTCAGATACCATATAATACAGCATTAACCCCTTCCATAACATTTTTAAAAGCAATCTCTGGTATCGTCCCTCATGGAAAAGCGTTTGGAAAACAATGAAACAAAAGAAGAAAATGCAGATAGTAAAACTTTTCTAATATAGTCTGAATTTTACTCTCCTATATATTTCGCAAAACGGAAACTACATACACATAGGCTACGTAAGGTGCCACGTCCAGAATTTGTGAAAGGACCTCTATGGATAAGGCGAGGGATCTCCCTAAAAGGCTCGGCGCGGTGGGTCAATTTTCAAAACTAACAAATTGAGAAACAAAATTAAGTTTTATTGTTTGGAAGATAAATAAATGAAATGAATACCGATTTTGTGCCATTTATTAAGTTCTATAGGTGCAGATAACTCTTGATTTTTGTGCCACCCTAAATAGTTTCATTTTCTTATACTACCGGCATTCATAGCCGTATAATGATATATTATTTCCAATTTATTTTCTACAGATACAAGGATAAATGGTGTTGACATCATATGGCAGCTTAGGTTTTGTCCGTATTGCGCATGCGCATCATTGAAACAACTTTAAAAGCGCGCATTCCCTCCAAAACCATGGAATCAGGGGCGTCCGTGGCCGAGTGGTTAGAGTCGCTGACTCAGGATCACTTGCCCCTCACCTCTGTTGGTTCGAATCCCGCCAGGGACGTATGAACTTTCATGTGAGGAAGCTATCCAGCTGGCTTGCGGAACGTCGGTGGTTCTACCCAGGTGCTCACTTGGGGTCTTCCTCCACCATTCAAAGCTGGAAACAGGTCAAAAGAAGGGAGTTCCTTCCTGGGTACGCCCAGTCTACTACTCGGTCATATGGGCAACCGGCAACCGAGGATAAATAACCTAAAACAATACAATACAAAAAAAACGTGGAATACCTACCTTCCCTGGGCTGGTGAACATCGCCCCCCTCCCCCCCCCCCCCCCCTTGACCCAGCTTCCCATTGACATATGTTGTGTCACTTGACCATATGCTTCCTTGATAAAAATGATTTCCTGGGTCACGGGGGGGGGATACTTTTATACTAAAATAGTGCTCATATACCAATTGCCATATTTTTGGCGGAGAGATTTCGCCTTTAAACTCGTTTCAATGATGCGCATGCGCATTAAGGACAAAACGAAAACTGGTATATGATTAAAACACCAATTGTCCTTACATTCACAGAAAAAAATCTTGCTAATAAAATCATAGAAAGCTTAATTCTGGTTAAATGAATACCGGTGGGGTTAGAAAATGTAATTTTGGGGGTAGGTACAGAAACCAAGAGTTATCTGTACACGTCGAATCGTTTTGATTGATAAAATCAGTTTTCATATGATTTAGGTATACATCTAACGATATAGCTCAAAATAATCACCATTTTGCATGTTTTGAAAATTGACCTTTCTATAGGAGGCTTTTAGGGAGATTTCTCGCCTTATCCAAGAGCATAGATGTCCTTTGTCATTCATTCAAAGACGGCATATAGTTGTGCGGAGTAGTTGCACATACAAGAAATTGCAAACTGACATACAGAGTCGGTCAAACGACCAATGCATATATATTAAAACATTTGGGCATATAAATATGAGAACAATGCAGATATCCAAATGCAAAAGGAACCACTGCTTTTCCATTCAAAGTAATACGATTCTTAACAAACGTGCATGAATTTAATCAGACATTGATACATTTTAAGAAAAAGTTAAGAATCACATCTATTCAACAGGGAATTTTCTAAATACTTGATAAATACTGCCAAAATTTATTTTTGGGGCGAATTTGCATTTTCCAAGAAGATTAAAAATCTTCTTGAAAAAGGGCACATTTGCCGGACTATTGAATTTAGAGTGTTTTTTTAATCAACAATTGTAGGTACCTGTATTACAAATGTGACAGGCTTTAGCACAATGGGACTCTGGGGAATAGATAATTTTATCAACCCTTTCCCAATCGACAAAATTTTAGGATGGTCCTATTTAACAGCTGCTGTAGATGACAAAATTGATGTTAAAAAGGAAGGGATTTGTGTACAATATAGCACAGAAAATATAGAGACAAAAGGAGAAACAGCTGGTTATCAGCAGTTTCTTCTTTTGTCTCAATGTTTCCCCAAGCCAATTCTATTAGGGACGTCAAACCCAGGTCTTGTTTGCGAAAGGGTTAAAGAAAACAAAACCTATACAATTCAACCTTATTTTTTACACTGTGCATTAAATGTCAAATGAATTTGGGGGAACTTAAATTTTAAACTTGTTAGAATTTAATTTCTTAGCAAAATCTTTTTCCCAAGCTGCAAAAAGTGGACGGCTGAAATGCGAAAACTGTTGCAGATGACAAAATGGATGCTGATAAAGACACGACGTGTGCAAACTGTAGATAGGACAATATTGCAGATAAAGGAGAAACACTGGTTATTAATTATCAATATTTTCTTCTTTTGTGTCAGAGTTTTCAAAACGTTTGCAATCAGGGAGTCAGAACGAGTGTTTTTGTGGAAAACATTCTAACAGTATCAAAATTTTGTCTCAAAGGCAACCTGTTGCCATAGCGATATTTACTATTAAGCTATTTCTTACTTACAAAATAATGTTTTCCCCCAAGTTAACACTAAAAAGTAAATAAAAATGACATAATCTACTTTACAATTTCAAGGCAAATATTTAAAATTCACTTTGAACGAAATCTTGCAATGCTCGATCACACATCTCGAAACTACAATTCGTTCCTATTTAAAGTATTATGGCATACATACAAGCCATTGCACCGATTTTCTTGAATGAAATGTAGTGGGGCCCCTACAGCTTACTGTGCTGGGGAGCACACTGTTACCGATCATGTTCCTGTCATCCTCGGAAAGCAAGGGATCTCCCAATACAGTTACAGTCGACACTCGTTATGTCGACATCGGATAAGTCGAATTTTCGCTTAAGTCGAAGTAAAAGTCTAACCCCGTCCTCACCAAAGGACATAAAAAAGTTGAAACAAAAAAAAATCGTAATAAATATGACCATTGAAATTTAGTAGGAAAAGGATAGAAATTGCTCGTCTCGAGCAATTTCTTTCCTTTTCCTACTATATTTCAATTATGAACTCTCTTGATGAGCAGCAAAAATGATCAAATGTCATTCAAGTCGAAACTAAACATAAATCGGATGAGTCGAACTCCGGATATGTCGATGTATTTTGACGGCCCCTCTGACTTCGACACAACGAGTGTCGACTGTACAATAATGTAGCGTATAACGAGACAGCGCGGTTTCCATGGGTGTGTTCTTGTGAGGGCAGACGGCTTCCAGCACTCGTATGTGTCCCTGATTCCTTCTACATACTCATCGCTTTGCTTCAACTTTTACATGCAAATGTATTTTTACGAGTTGTTGCAACAATACACTCTTACTCTTTGATATTTTAGCACTGGTATAATTCTACTTTGGTCTTCGAGTCCTAACTAAAATCACGCGAAGGTTCACGTGGTCTCTATTTCTCTCGTGAGATCTGGCGCCACTTCCGCGTCCTGATTTTTGAATGTCAAGGATTTCCCACTTCCGGTGTTAACCCCGCTTCCACCCCTGTTCCCCTCTAAATTCCAGCCGTATTTAGTGTCTGGTGATTTTATACGGAATTTCGTGGCGGGGTAGACAGGGGTAGAGGGGTCATATTTAAAGTCCATTGTCATCCCGGTTTTTAATGCATCTGGGTAGCCGGGCGGATATTCTTTAGGTGGAATATTGGTAAACTGAGTATATTGTTGTAGTCGTGACAGATTCTCTGCGAGGGTTGGCGATGTCGGGGTCTGCTCCATTGGAGAAGGAGGGTAATTCCAGCCGAGATCGGGTGTCATGCTAGGGGGTAGGGGATGCTGCTCTATAATCGTGGTGAAACCTGGACTGTACGGCGAGGGACAGCGGCTCGAATCGTCATCAGTGATATTCTGATCTAGCTGTAGATACTTCTTAAAGCTCCCTGGGTCCGGTATATGCTCACCGTAATCGCCCTCAGACGGTACCTTACTGGAGAAGCTGCCCCGATGCTGCATCATCGTAGCATGACCCGCCGGTCTGGGCAGGGAGTAGTAGTTCCCCTGACTGTTCTGTTTAGCCAGATGGTAAGCTGTATTTGTACTATCAGTCACCGCCATCTCTAGAGCGTTACGTTTCTGACTGTCCTGCTTCTGTAGACTGGGCTTCCGCTTGTGTTTATTTCCTCGTCTGCACGTGACCAAAATTACAATAATGACCACTGTCAACACGAGACCA
Organism: Fragum sueziense; assembly: GCA_963680895.1. Classification (NCBI taxonomy): domain Eukaryota; kingdom Metazoa; phylum Mollusca; class Bivalvia; order Cardiida; family Cardiidae; genus Fragum; species Fragum sueziense. The sequence goes on along the minus strand of OY804599.1, from coordinate 15,851,317 downwards.
CCGATTCCCGCTAGAATTATGACCAACAGTGGTAACGACTCCTCACTCTCACTGGATGTCGCTGAAAAGACATAGGATGTAAACTAATTAGAGTTGGTGACAGGGGCTATCTACAGATCACGTTAAAGCACTTGTAATAAGGTTTTGGTAGCAGTCTTTCCTTGTAATAAGGTTTTGGAAGCAGTCTTTCCTTGTAATAAGGTTTTGGAAGCAGTCTTATATCACAGAATTCTAAAACCATGTATTTACGTAAAAACGGCTAGATTTCTGAATGATAATTATGCGTTTTGTCTTAGACAGAAGCCTTTAATTTTCTTCATTAACTTGGGGAACATCTACAGTTGACATATAATTGGTCCTAATTGTTTCATCCTTTCGATACAGGGTCTCTCTTTTAACCCTTTCCCAAACGACAAAATTTTAGACTGCTCCAAATTCAAAGATGTTGCAGACGATAAATTCAAGTGTATGAAATTTAAAAAAGATTGGCATTTTGGGTAGAAAACATCGTGGAAAATGAAGACATTGCTTGTGACAAGCAATTTCTTCATTTTCCACAATGTTTTCCAAATCTATTAACTTGTAGGGAGTCAACAAGAGTCACTGTGTGGTAATGGGTGAAGTTCTCTGTCAGCTATGATAGATATGAACAAAATGACAAAGTTTTGTCCACTATAAAAACAAAGATGGAGAAGTTCGTCTGTTGAAAAGTTTGTACGCTTACCTGACGATGCACATTCTTTCTCGTCTGCTTTTGTGTCTGGACAATTCACGTGACCATTACAGACGAGAGCCTGACTTAAACACATCCCGTCACAGTAAAACTCTCGAGGGGAACACCGAGATGTAGCTGTAATAGTAAACAAGAAATAATGCATAAAATGTGAGTTTGAGGGCCGATAGAGGCGTAAATTAACGGAAAGATGTACATAATTTCTCGTCTGCTTTTATGTCTGGACATTTCACGTGGCCATTACAGACGAGAGCCTGACTCAAACACATCCCGTCACAGTAAAACTCTCGAGGGGAACATGGAGCTGTAGCTGTAATAGTAAACAAGAAATAATGCATAAAATGTGAGTTTGAGGGCCGATAGAGGCGTAAATTAACGGGAAGATGTACATAGTTTCTCGTCTGCTTCTGTGTCTGGACATTTCACGTGGCCATTATAGACGAGAGCCTGACTCAAACACATCCCGTCACAGTAAAACTCTCGAGGTGAACACCGAGCTGTACATAGCTGTAATAGTAAACAAGAAATAATGCATAAAATGTGTGTTTTCGGGCCGTTCATCCTCGGATACCCCGGTGTCTTCTTATTTGCTACGCTACATCGATGTAGCGTAGCAAATAAGGAGACCCCGAGGTATCCGAGAATGGGACCGTTAGATGCATATGTATTAACGCGACGATGCACATTCTTTCTCGTCTGCTTTTGTGTCTGGACAGTTCACATGACCATTACAGACGAGCGCCTGACTCAGACACATCCCGTCACAGTAAAACTCTCGAGGGGAACATCGAGCTGTAGCTGTAATGTTAAATAGGAAATAATGATGCATAAATTGTGTGTTTTCAGGCCGTTAGAGGCGTAAATTAACCCTTTCCATAACAAGACCTGGTTTTGACGTCCCTAGAAGAAATGGCTTGGGAAAACATCGAGACCAAAGAAGAAACTGCTGATAATCAGCAGTTTCTCCTTTTGCCTCAATGTTTTCTTAGCTATAATACACAAATTTTCTTCTTTTGATATCAATTATTTTGTCAGCTGCAACTCCTTTCAAATTGGACAGCCCTAAGTTTTTGTCGTTCAGGAAAGGGTTAACGGGATGATGTACATAGTTTCTCGTTTGCTTTTGTGTTTGTGCAGTACACGTGACCATTACAGACGAGAGCCTGACTTAAAAACATTCCATCTCAGTAAAACTATCTCGGGGAACACCGAGCTGTAGCTGTAATGGTAAATAGGAAATAATGTCACAGAGCGACAGCCAATGGGCGAAATAATTCTAATTCGTTTCTATCAAACCCAACTCTATGTAATTGTTGTGGGTACTATATGGTTTATGGAAAAAAATGACAGAGAAAGGGATAGTAGGAACTGAAGTCATTCTAATTCTTTTACATAATTGAAACCCCATGTCGTGAGTACTCATTTGAATCGACTCGACGAGCCGATTCAAATGAGTACCCACGGCATAAGGTTTGAAGAAGATTGAATGATATATTGTACTTTGAAAAACCAATACCCCCTTTTAGTTGAAGCTCAGTAGTGATGCATGGCACACGGGTGTGATACATATAACAATGATATCTAAGCAAGTTTGGATTATCAAAGAACCGAAAAGAGCATATTTCTCCCACAGCAACAAATTATTTTGACAGAACAAAAGAACAGTATCAAAGTACGCCCAAATGTATACACAAAGCCCAAAGTAACATTACAATGCTGCATGGCACACAAGAGCCAATTTTACAGAAATGATTTTTCATGCTTGGCAGAGAATGATAAGCTATTGTACGTGTTAATTATATATTTTATTAGATCGCTTCAAAAACCATTTCATTGGCATTTAAATACTTGAGGAAGCTATGCGGCTCGCATATATACATTGTCACCAAAAGACATACAGTAGAAAATTATTATAGTAATCACCTTTAGACGACATATTGGCCGGCTTGAACACCGTATATCTAGCTATCAACACGGGCTTCTCGGACAGGCGACTACCGTAGATTCGAACAAAGATCCTGTTGGCCTCTGATCGGTAGTTCTGGACCGAGCCCCCACAATACACACCGGTTCGGTCATCCTCGTTGGTCGTACCGTCGTAGATCTCGATACGGTTACGGACACATTGCTGACCCCGTGACATGTGTAGCTTGATGTCACTCAATAATATCTGTAAGAATATATAAATGATTTTAGAACTTTCCATACCAATAATTGTAAAATAATTACACAAATTTCGTTCTATGATAATTTGTAGATACGGCGATTTTAACGTATCCGACTATATTCTATACCAGTAGCAGTTTGGCTAGTGTCTGGTGAATAAATAGATCTAGATGTATATCATTAGATGAACATTAAAAAAGATAGGAATTGATACTTATGCTTTTTGACAAGCATTGCAAAATGGTGTCATGATATCTAACCAGTGTTATATACATATAACCCACATGATACCACATTTTGACAACTTAAAGAGAACGAGATAAGCATATTTTACTTCGAATTATCCGAACTAATCGATTTGTCAAAGCCAGATGGACAATTCTATATTTTCGGCTAAAATTGAAAATGAGAATCCAAATCGTCCACCTACCTTATGGCCTCGTTCCGCCAGCATCTCCCACGTGCAGTCTACGGGATCGCTGATTGGATAAGTTTTCTGTGACGTATCAGCTAGAGGGAATATTTTGGTGTTGAGTTCACCGTCAAGAGGTAAGTTGTCCAGGTACGATCGACATACTGAAAATAAATCATTAAGGTATAAACTATTTTATTACATTGATCCATTTCCAAGCAATGATTTGTTTTACAATCTGACATACCAGATTTAAAACACCAAGAGCAGTAAAGAGTCCTTGGCGTAAGAAGATGTAAAACTTCATGCATTTCTAAACTTATTTTGTAAGAAAACGATCCTATATATAAACATGCAACACATTAACCCGAAAGACTCAAAATACAGCCGAGCGACATTATCGTTAAATGCTCTGTGAGAAGTAAAATTACCAAGTTACGACAGAAATGCCTACCTGCTTTCCTTTCCTTTTCAACAGTATAACCTAAAACGAAAAATATATGAAAATATAAAGATCTATACATAAAACAAATAATCGGCATAAAAAAGAAAAGGGGAAACAAGATGTGTTGGTGAAACACAAATGGCCATTTTTGTAATGACATGTCAGATTAACTAGAACCAGATTAGACACACGTAAGTTTCTATCCGTGCTCCTACAATACGTGCAAACATTTCAAAGCATCAAAACAAACTTTTCGAAATCCAAGAAAAACTTCAACAGAAGCATAAACAGCAAAAAACCAGAAGAAGGACCAGCAATGTATTGATATAGTGAAGGCGTTTAATCTATTTTTGTTGTTATCGCTACTGTTTTTAGAGTTATCGCACTATGCATGATTTGTATTTATGCAACGCATCTTCACATTTAAAAATGCATATCGAGATAAACTCATGCACGCGATGCATCTTTATCAGAAATACGCCCACTTTGGTATATCATATTTCTGTGGAATATGTATACCCCAGTCCAAAGATATTTGATTCTTTCCCAAACAGGATCTGATTTTGATGTTCCTCTAGGAAAGGATTGAAGAAAATGAAGAAAATTTGAGAAAAAAGAAGAAAATGCTATAATTTGTGCTCAATATGACAACGAAAATCCAATACGAAAGGGGAAATGCTACTTATCCTCATATATTTTGACAGTGTTTCCAAAAGCCATTGTTACAAGGGAGTCAATTTCAGGTCTTGTAAAGCAGTAAAATATTCAGTTTGTAGAGTTCAAATAAATGCGGAAGGAACTGATAATGTAATTGGGTTTGATTGATTTGTATTTCCGCGAAATTTACATGTAAGTAAACTGAAATAAACACAGATTTTATACGATGACAGATTGCCTTAAGATGCTATTCGACCTTAATTGAAAAAGCATCTGGTTTGTAAAATTGTACCATGCATTTTTGCCTTGAACTTTTTCCCTTTTTGTACGTAGATATCAAAATATACTTGGGTTGTATTTCCAATTTATTTCCGGACACCATGCAACTTAAATATTAAATCAGACACATAGCCAGTAACGTTAAAAAACGATTTAACTACAGAATATTCAAGGTCTGTAGTTACATTGGGTAAGCCACCTTAGATTTTCACATTAGTTTTGTGGTTTTGAAAAGATTAAAAGTAGTCAAGGCCAGTCAGTTGCATATTCAAACGTTCATTTTGAAATATTTACATACTTTTTTCATACTTCTTCACAATAGATGTCTAATTTTCCGCGGAAGCAGGCAAGGCGATGCTACAGAGATACACGAATATAATAATCTGATAGCTTGATTTAGCGTGACGGATTCGTAAATAATACAACTCCATCCTTTCACAAGCAATGGTTGATTTGGGCGAATGAAAGGTTTAGAAACATACTGATGTTAAAGGAGAAAATGTTTATAGCAGGCATTTCATTATTTCCTTCAATATGTTCATCTCTGTCAAGCAAACTTCAAATACATCAAATCGAATACATTTTCTCGTATTATGTAATCTTTTCAATTGGGATATGTGTGCATTCGGTTGTTCTGGAAAAGGGCGAAAACTGAAAAGCTCTATTGGTTTTCTATAGGCCCGCGCATGTCAAGATTTAATCAGACACCAGAATAAAAGAGTAAGAGTAAAACTGCACGATTTTACCACTCTAAATGTGCAAAACACATGTATTCGATGTAACAGATGCATTATAAATTATGGTAAATTTACCAACAATGCATGTTATTCTGGTTTCCGCCTAAGACTCAATGGCATGCAATTTTTGCCCCATATAATATGATAAACCCTTTTGAAAGCCAGTTTTGACGCACCAAATTGTTAAAGGGACATTTCATTCCGATTTCAATTTTTTAAAGTATGTCTTGATGCCAAGATTGGTTATTCTAATGAGTATAAATACTATTTTTTTTAAGTTGTTGCCAATAAGCGAGAACACTCATTTAAAGTTGAGACATAATCGATAAATTGCATATAAATCCGAACTGTTGTCCACAACAATTTGTTCAATTTTAACACAAAAATATAAATTTCTCGTAAACGGCGCAATGTTTTGGCTTGAAATTTTCAGAATTTTCATAAGGAATTATGCTCTTTCAGATAAAAATAAAAGTACAATTTATTACAAAAAATTCTGAAATGTCACTTTAAAAGATGTGAAAATATCAAATAAAGTTATTCCGGATTTTTTTTTATTGAAATGAGACTTTGCAACAGATAAATGATATAGACTCCTTTCATTTATCGTTTTAGTCCGTACCCGCAGAACACTTCCGGTAATTCGAGTCTTCTCTGATGAAAATTCGCTCGTTGATATTTTGATGTCGCTATTTACAACAGATCGCTGCCCCATTCAAAAAACAAAAGAAAAGTCCGACACAGCGACAGAACTTGTGTCGGAATTTTCTTTTGTTTTTGAATGGGACAGCACTCTGATGTAAATAGCGACATCCAAATATCAAAGAGCGAATTTTCACCAGAGAAGACTCGGATTAACTTCCGGTGACAAACATTGTCAAACAATAGCTTTATGGGAAATTAACATTGCATACATGCAATATCTACCAATAGATGTCGCCACCTGCCGATTACCATCTATCTCTGGTGGGCATTCTGGGTTAACTACTTTCAAGATGTCAGCGCCCATAAAATGCATACACGTGGTACTTCCTCATGACTTCCTGTCACGCGGCATATTTGCTTCATATGCTTGCATAGAGTAAAATGAATAATCTAATTTGAATTAATTATTTTATTAGATGAAATTGAGACGAAAATCAAACTTTATTTTGTTGCAAATGTATTTGTAGTTGCAATTTTCTGCTTGCTACTTTTTGGCGACAGGATTTTGGAGTTATGCGCACCGCGTAGTGATTTTTATCCAAAAATGGATAAAGTGATGCGTCAAATGAGTCAGTCCGAAAATAATAATAATAATAAAAAAAAAAAAAAAATAGACTGGAAATATTGTAGACTGGCTGCTTAGTCAATGTGCATACATGAGAATTGTTACTAAATATAGTAACAAATCGACCTTATCAAAACGATGTTCCCAAAAATGCGGAGAAAACAATGACGACGCAATACACAGCGATAAAGCGCACGTGCATTCAATATACAAAGCGAAGTTTTAAGTGGAACAAAAACTATGAAATTGAATGAATTCGTTAACAGCAGGTGTAACGTAGTAAAGTGACCCCCATAGAATACTGACCCCCCGGTCACTATTTTATATAGAATACTGACCCCCCCCCCCGGTCATAATATTATGACCGGGGGGGGGTCATAGTATTATGACCTACCCACACGTAGAAAAGTGACCCCTCACGTAGAATTGTGACCCCCCATAAAATACCGACCCCCTTCTCCACATACACACCAAAGGTCTTACTCTAATATAAACCCAACTATGGTAGACGTACAACATAATTATCTTCATCGATAGGCATCAGAGGTGCAATGGCACTCGTCCGTGCATGCGTCTGTCCGTACATACAAAGTGTTTTGACCGCAACCTTTCATTCATTATTTGGCGAACCCGATTCAAACTGACTGGTTAGACGCTTCCACCGCATCTGAATTGATTTGATTTAAACTCCACGCTGTTTTCAACTGTCATGGTCATATTGCGGTGACTGGAGCACCTACTATGGATTCCTGATATTTCTCGCACCAGTACTACCAAAACAAGAGGATCCTGATGGCCCTGTATCGCTCCACTGGCTTTTAGACATTTAGACTATGAACTTCTTCAATGAATACAATAGAGGTATATCCAAAGAAGATTCATGGCACACCAGAATGAAATCCAATAAGTGATTAAGGAGCAGAAATGTTTTTAAAATTTTCTTAAAATCACACTGTTTCATATAGCGAAAAAAAGCCTAGCCCACAACGGCCAAGCTTTTCATCCGATCGTGAAGGAATTCGGATGAGATTCATGCAAGGAAGATTCCTGTGAAGTTTGGTTGAAATTGGTCCTGTAGTTTTGGAGAAGAAGATTGTTTAACAATTTTTCGAAAATTCAATTTAATTTAATTTATTAAAATTAAAGTTCTACACGAAAATTATTTTTTTTAAGGAATTAAGAGGAGATAAATGCAAGGAAGATTCGTGTGAAGTTTGGTTAAAATTGGTCCAGTGGTTTTGGAAAAGAAGATTTTTCGAAAATTTAATTTAATTTAATTAATCAAAATTTAAGTTCTACATAGAATTTTTTTGAAGGAATTATGAAGAGACTAATGCAAGGAACATTTCTGTAAAGTTTGGTTGAAATTGGTCCGGTAGTTTGGAGAAGAAATTTTTTTAAAGATTTTTTTTGAAAATTTAAATTAATTAAAATTTAAGATCTACATAAAATTTATTTTTTTTGAAGGAATTAAGTGATTAATGCAAGGAACATTTCTGTAAAGTCTGGTTGTAATTGGTCCAGTTGTTTCGGAGAAGAAAAAAATGTAAAGATTTTTCGAAAAATTTCAATCAATTAAATTATTTGAAATTCAAGTTCTGCGCGGATTTTATTCTTTTGAAGTAATTTAGTAGAGATTCATACAAGAAAGATTTCTGTGAAGTTTGGTTGAAATTGGTCCAGTAGTTTTGGAGAAGAAGAATTTTTAAAGATTTTTCGACAGTTTAATTCAATTAAATTAATTAAAATACAAGTTCTGCATAGATTTTAATCTTTTGAAGGAATTTGGTAGAGATTCATACAAGGATGATTCGTGTGAAGTTTGGTTGAAATTGGTCAGATAGTTTTGGAGAAGAAGATGTTTGAAAATTGTTTACGCACGCACGGACGCACGGACGGACGCACGCATGGACGCACGACGGACACAGGGCCATGACATTAGCCCCGCTGGCCTTCGGCCAGTGGAGCTAAAAATACAAACAAACCCTCCTGCTGCACTCTCATATAGATGATTAACACCCATTGGTGAGAGACAAATGACTTTTGTCAAATGTCAGAATGGCTACATGCCGAGCGAGGTTCGAACTCACGACCCCTTGATTGACAGACCCCGACGTTGCCAACTAAGCTTTTTGGTCTCGAAGCAGCTGTATTGGTAAATACACTTCACATAAGTTGATTCGCCGTGCCGAATTTCAAAATTATGCTTCAAGAAGAAAATAATTTACAAATATCATTTTTACTCTATATTCATATGCAAGGGAGGTAATTTTGAACATTTTGTCAAATATTTCCATAAGTATGCATTAATTCAAAATTCTAAACCGTTCAAAATGCTTATGTTTGTATTTGGAATGGAAATGTAACATAGTTTACGAATTACTGGCACTTTTCAAATTTCGCCCCTGGTTCTTTGGTGCTAATGATGGGTTGTATACGTTAAGTACTGGATTTACAGTCAAGCGTTCCCCGTCTAAAAATTTCGCCCTTTGCCTCTAAGGACGACTTCCGGAGGCTGTTGTTTTGTGTGTGTGTGTGTGGGGGGGGGTCTTAGTGGAAACTTGTCCATTACTCGATTTCCAATGCAAAGTGAAATGTGCTTGAAGTGTTTTTTTTTTTTTTTTTTTCATAATATCCTATGAAACTATCCACACATGAACAATGGACATTTTGTCTTGATCTGGCGTTGGAAGTCTAGTTCACTTCCCATCTGAACTAATTACCGAGGCACGTTTAATCTTATTATAACAAATGTTTTGTCGGATAGCGAGAGAACTGATTATGAGATTCATCTAGAACCTAGACACCCTTTGTTTGATCGACCCTCTGAGACAGTTTCTTGAAGTTATTGGGTATAAAAGCAATAAATCGATAAATAATTTCAAATATTTATATTTTCTTATTTTTTCTTTTCTATTTCACGGAAAGTTTTTGATCCCAAAATGGTATTGTCATGTAGGCCTATTTTTACGTTCTGCAATTAGTATCGTAGATTTTCAAATAAAAATAGATTAGAATCAAAGTACTGAAAGTACTGTTAGAGAGCGTATTTGACACAACATAAATTTCGAACTGTGACAATTTTGCATATCCTCGAATGTAAGTGGAGATGTGTCAGGCCCGTAGGAAGCGATTTTATATTGTTGAAGCCCATGTGTCGGAATATTGAGGGGGGGGGGGGGGCTAACTTGGATTTTCCCTAAATTTTCAGTGTGAAATAAGGAAAGATCAGCACTTTTGGCCATGCACTCAACCATAAATGGAGGAATATGTTAACTATTGACAAAAGAATCGAAGCCCCCTTTTCTGTGATGCAGCATAGTGTCACCATACCACAAAAAATTTACAAACAACTATTTTTGAAGTGGTCCATTTCAAAAGCTCATGCAAATGACAGAATATTATTAAAGTTTAGAAATTTGCACAAAATTGTTCAGGAAATAATGAGGAAAAGGAGAAAATGCCTCAATGTTTTCAAAAACTTTCTCTTAGAGACACGTTTTGATTGGGAAAGGTAAATTCACATAACCCGTTCATAAATGTATTGGAAGTTGGGTTGATAAGGAAATTTGCTCTAATGACCCTTTTACTCATGGCAAAACATACTATGGCTTTACTACACATTACCCAGATAAACACTCACTATGCACTAGGACAAATAATACATCTCTTTCTGTGGAATGTGATTCTATTTTTAGACTGTTTGCATTGTCCAAAATTAGGTCACATGATTTGACTGAATGATCTGGATGACCCAATTGTGAATGGCAAATTACTACACTGATCTATTTTCTATTTAAGACTTGATTATTTGAGTTTTTTTGCATAGATCATACAAGTCATTTATTTTATATAATGACATGTATAATTGTAGACTATTCCAATTGTTATTTAGATCTTTTTATCGTGATTATCGTGATTAGTAGGAACTATTTTCGTTGTGCGGTTTGCAAAATACCGGTATTGGCTTCAGGCTGCAATAGAGAGACTACGCTCTCTAAAAACAGTCTAGTCCCGTTTGCATAAAACGTTGTCCTTGGAATCACGAACTACATACCTTCATCAATTTTGAATTCATACACCGCCCTGAACCCATCATACTGTACGAGATCATCTGACGTGAACTGAGCCCACAAGAACCTGGTTTGAGTCTGGATGCTGACCGGGAACTCGTCACCGCAGAACCGCGAGATGAACTTGGAGTAGCCAAACGGTCCGTCACGGAACTCGATGTAATCGAACTTACAACCTTCCGACAGCTCGATAGAGAACTTGTCCATGAAGTATAGTAGTATCACAAAACCTGGTGGAGCTGTAAATGAATAAGAATACATGTCTTAGTTATTCTTAAAAGCTCTCCATATTGTACATTGTTTCAGCCTGCAGTTACGAAGTATTCTAAGAAGGGCAACGATGTGACCATTATTTCAATCCTCTCCGTATCGACAAAGTTCCTTATTAAGGTAGTCCACCCATAATGAGATTCGCGCCACATCGGAATTATTCGGGCACAGTAGAAAACATTCGGCGGTGGAACTTTCCACCGCCGAATGTTTACGACCGCGCCCGAATAAATTCGGATACGTAACGACGACGCTCGAAAAAATCCGATATTTTATGAATCTCAAAATGGCTACATTACGGGTATTCTCCCTTAGAAGGAAAAGGTAGAACATGCTGGTATCACAATTTCTTTCGTTTCAACACTCAGGTACATCAAACAACTCCCATTGTTTGGCGTTATGAATTAGGATCATAATGTTGAGACTTGTTGTCGTACAGTTACAGGTATGATGAATCTGTTAGTAACAACATGGATCTTAATTAGAGTTCACGTAAGTGTATCTGATCTGGATCCATGTTGGGTTCCAATGCTATAATTGCCACTTATCCAGTTCCCGCTCGTATATCAACTGTCGTTTTTTTCTTAGATGTAATGAAAGATAACTCCCACAAGACAAACGAAGTTTTGGGTTTTGTAAACATTTCGGTCGCCTGATAACAATTTGTATATCAAATGGAAGTTATAAACAAGGAATACCGCAGGCGTCCAGACTGTTTTTCAAAGACATACAAAGGTTTATAGATCTGAGAGAAGGCGTAACACAGTGTTCTACTAAGGAACAACTCACAGGCAGTGTCTTTCACACAATTATATCGTCGGTGTAAATGCAAAACTTCGTATGTCGATTCTTGCGATTTTCAAAGTACAAACGTGTGTGCCCAGTTACAGACAAGTCTTGCAGGTTTTGAGATATTTTACTGATCAGTATTGATGATATATCATTTGTGAACAATATGTCCAAATTTCAAGTAAAACATTTCAGTTTGGGAAAAGTTATTACACTTTTTCCCCTCCCCTTTGAAATTTTCCAAAAACGAGATACGAGGTTTTGCATTTACAACGAAGATATAATTAATTGTAACAGCCTTGGGTATACATTCTTGTATTCATGTCGACTTTCTGAATCAAAGATTGTCGACTCTTAACAAATGAATGCATGATGTTTACCCTGGAGCGTACAACTTAAACATTTTTATGAAACGAAAACAAGAATTTCAACAAGTTTATCTTTTTTTGCAAGAGTCACAGAAACTGAAACAAAACCTGCACGAGTCAGAGGATCTATGTCCCGCTTACCTGCCCCTAATGTTATGTACTAAAATTCACAGAACGCCAGGGAACCAGACTAGACGATCGAATAACTCTTAAAAACGATCCCTTTATGAAAATGCCCTTTCCTAAACAAGAAATTGTGTTGATACAATGTATATCTATTAGAGATGTTTTCGTTACCTTGAGTATGGATGGCACAATCCACCCTATTCAGATACTGTCCCGGGTAGTTTGGTCTATAAAACTTAAATTGTGACATTGTGACATATAATATATCGTCGGTTTTCAACAAAAACCTCGTAACTACAGCTTTGTCGAAGCTGTAGTTACTGAGTTTTTGTTGAAAAGCAGCGACATTTACCTTGAATGTAGGTGACACAATCCACCCTATTCGGATACTGTCCCGGATAATTTGGACTATAAAACTCCATTTCGTTGTAATTCCCTACAGTAAAATTGTGGCAGTGGGGTGGAATGACGTCATATACCATGGGTGGTGGCTCGATGGTCAAGGCAGAGGGCCTCACTGAAAATAATCGAAATTACAATTTAAAATAAAAAAACAAACATTTCGTAAGTAAGTCTATATTAAATCATCATTACTATTATAAAAAGAATTACAAAAATCCTTTCTGGAAAATGTCGTCTGGGATTAATTCTAATAACCTACGTGTGGGTGTATAATTCAGGGTTGTAGATAAAAGTTATATAGTTTCCAACGAAATATCAGAAATGAAGTTCTTGACAAAAATGTATGCATGCGAATAGAAATGACTTGCATTTGCTCTGACATAAATTGAATAGAAAGGGGGCATAATTTGAGTTTTGATAAAGTTTGAAATTTACTGTGGCCTTCATTTTTGACAAGGTCTAGGCCTATATCATATGCAAACGACCACAATTCAAAATTAAAAGTAAGTGGTTCTTTCTATGAAATACGCCTAGCAATATGTCTGCTTTACAGTTTAAATATTATCATATCGTTTTAGAAATATAAAATGACGAGGGATTCCATTTTAAAATCTTTATGGCCATTAAAAACGTCAGAATATTTCCAACATCTGTGTGAGAATAACCAGGTCCATTAAAATTAATGGCCGAAAGCGTCATGTTAACAAGTTGTTAACCCTTCTTAAGATTTTAAAGTATACTTTTTGATTCGTCATGCTAAAAGGTACCATCCTGAAAATCCATGAAACTAACATGTATATGAAATAAAGATCAAATTCAACAGAGAAAGCGACAAAAAATCAAAGTACTGAAATTACTGTTAGAGAGCATATTTGACACAACGTAAAATCACCAAACTGTGACAATATTGCATGGTTACAATAAACCTTTAATACGCTCAGATAGACACCAACTAGTTAGAAGTACATTTCTGTCCTTGGAATGTGATTCTATTTTTGGACCATTTGCATTATCCAAAATTTAGGCCACATGACTTGACTGCGTGGCCTGCATGGTCTAATTGTGAATGGCAAACTACTGCACCAATCTCTTTTTCATTAAAGATTTGTTTACAAGAATTTTTTGCATAGATCATACAGGCCATATACTTTATATAATGACATGTCTGATTGTAGACTATTCTAATTGTTGTTTAGTTCTTTTTTGTTTTGCTTGGGAGGAACTATTTTCCAAGAGTATAGTTCCGACGTTGTGTGGTTGGCAAAGTGCATTGGGAGGTGACAACAATAGAGAGTTACGCTCTCTAAAAACGAACGACAGGACAAGAAATTTCAGTAAAATATTTACTTTGCCTAAAAAGCAATAATTTGGACTAGTCCAGTTTGTAGGCTGCAATTGACGACAAAGTGTGTGGTGATTTATTTTATATCATTGGTTTTGCTTACATTATATTACATGAAACATTTCATTCCAAGATAAGAAGAGGAAATCCTAATTATCAGCATTTTCCTTTTCGCCCAATCTTTTCCCGGCACGTCCCTACAAAAGACGGCAAAACCATGTCATGGTGTTTGAGAAAGGGTAACGAGGTTTGTATCTTCGGTTTTATTACTGTATGAAAAGCCAGCGGGGTAAGATTTTAAATGACATCAAAATCTGTTCTTACAATGTTTGGAAAATTAAAGATTACTATTACACGTGAGGCTTGGTAAGAAACTTAGCATGACTTGTAGGCACAGCATGGATCTGACACGAAGATTTTTAACCCTTTTTCTAGACCAATGCCTGGCTTTGACACCCCCAATAGAGAAAGCATTTAACACCTTGCAAGAAAAGAAGACAATTCTGATCATTTTCATTTTCTTTTTTCACAGTGTTTATCACACTAACGCGTGCAAATTGATTGTCTGCAATTGATGAACTTTATTTCTCTGACCACAGTGCCTTTGTATTTAGAGAAATCAGAACAGAACAGAAATTTTATTACTAGACAAGTACAAAAAGTACATAGCCATACAGATATGCATATATCAAAAAGCAATTTGGTCAATAGAAAGTGATATACAATAACATTTTGAACATACACGAAAAAGACATTGATTTGAACAAACAAAATATCAAAATCAGTAATCCAACAATTTTGTCCTTTTGGAAAATGTTTAATAAAAAGTAAAACTTTAAACCCGACACTAGCGGTAAATTTGTGTCTTATTCTGGGATTTGTGAGTTCATAAAAAACAAATTAATTAAAGTAAGGAATTAAATTCGAAAAGTCAGGAAAACCTTTTGTAGGTTAATTGAAAATCATAGGCATTTACAACAAATTAACCTAAATTTAAACCTTTCCCTAGTTTTGAACTCCTTTTAATAAAACATTCTTGGGACAATGTTTAGAAAAAAGGATAGTTTCTGAACGTCATTGCACACAAATCCTTTCTCACTGGTGGTGAACTCGGACAAAGCGAGGAACATTTTTCATGAACACAAGGTACAGATACTTCATGTTTAAATGCGCGTTTAAAAACCAGTTTTACTAGTTTGAGCATGTACACAACGATTTGCACGTGTTTATCCGCCCAAAACAATATGGACGAATCAGTGAGACACTCAGAGGACATTGAAAGTTTTTTTATTTTATTTCTCTGACTGATTCTGAAGTTGGTATTTTAATTCTTGGGTAGAAGTTTTTTTCCGATGTGAAAATCGTAGTTAACGTTTTTTGAAGGGGACTTGTACGGTTTATTTATGATACCGTGAACATTTTCAATGGCTGTTCGAATTGCAATGACTTTTGTCCTAACAATAGAATGGGTTTTCGGTTAAATATGGATAAATCGTAGGTGTTGTTATAAAATCCCGTAACTACAGCTTCAATAAAGTTGAGTTTGTGCCGTTTTAGATTTACACCGACGAAGCACTAGTGTTTGTCCGAAAAACGTCACTAGGTCTATATATAGTAGATAAAATTTATTCTTTTTCAAAGACGAATTAATGGTATACAATAATCATTTCCAAAGCAATAGGCCTATCTGGTATTGCAGCCCCTAATTAGAAGGCTTTCAGTAATGACCACCATATAGATAGTGCTTCGTTTGCCCGTCCGTATGTTTTTCTACCCGTCCGCCATTTTGTCAAGCTGACTGCTCTAGATGTCAAAATACATTGATTTTATATGTTGAGAAGTTAAAATGTGTGTACTAAATAAGAAAATATGAAAGAAAAATATTAAGAAAAAAGGAGCCAAATTATTTTCAGTATAGATCTATTCTTCTTTTGATTCAATGTTTTTCCAAACCTTTCTAATTGGGGGGAAACTGTTTCGGAAATACATAATGTATTTCATTGCTTCGTCTTTGAATAGGGGACAATTTTATCGAGAAAACTGTTTAATTTTGGATAAACGATGGCATTCCGTAAATGTAAATGTAAAACGACGCAACTAGAGCTTGTTTGAAGCTGTAGTTACGACATTTTATACCAATACCAACAGTTTATAAAAACAGAACAGTAACCAAGTCTATTTTAGCACACACTTGATTGCCATAACCGATATCTCTTATTCATGTGTTCTTCCTATTGATAGGCTTTTACGACCAACATGGATCCAGATCAGACTTTGCATGTGCACTGTCTGATCAAGATCCATCTTGTTCTCATTTAATAGCTTATTCTCCATCTGTACCAAATTTAAGAAGGCATAACGAAAATCTTACCGGTGAAACTCCAAGGTAACGATAAAAATGATGATGATGATGATGATGATACCTGGTGCTCAAATTTGATGCCGGAAATCTATGGTTAGATGCTCAAATCAGTGCGATATTACCGAATAAATGTTTAAATGTGCCGTTGAGTCCAGTGCAATCGATTAATTTATCAAACATGTGGTCATAAAACACCGTAGCTGGAAAAAGATAACATCGCAAACATGCTGTAACGTTGTCACGAAGAAACCGCACAATAATTTTCAATGACATGCCACCGAAAACTGCCATTTACAGCCTTTATTTGTACATTTATATGTCTTTTTTATTTACTTGCAATGCAAATAGATTAACATAAACAGAGATATCGTACCATTTCGTTCGGGCGATTAAGATCAACCCACATGATCTCAATATGCGCTTTGTGCACTTGCAATCCGTTTATAACATTTGAAAATAATGATCGATAAAACTGATATTTTCGTGAGTATTATAAATCATATCTACATACCTTAGTAACTTCCATTTGAGTGCATCCTTTAAAAAAAGACGGAAAGAGAAGTAAAATAAAATACCACGTGTATTGTTTACAAAAATCCGGATGTGACATGAAGTATCTGTACCTTGTGTTCATGAAAAATGTTCGAGTTCACCACCAGTGTTTCTGTATCAATATAAATTTGGTCGTGTGCATCAGCATCTAATTCGGCCACTCTAAATTCATGCCGTTTAGGAAGGGGTTAACCCTTTCCCAAACAGCTAAATTTAAGGTAGTTCGGTTCAATTTCAAAAGCTGGAAAAAATGCTGATTATCAGCATTTTCTTCTTTTGCATAAATAGTGTTTTCTAAAGTCTATTTTACTTAGAATTGTCAAACGAAGGTCTTGTTTGGGAGAGGTTTAATCTGCCACTTGCAGAACTATCTTCGATGATATAGGGAGTATCAAATTACAACTTGAATTCGTGAAAGTTATAAATGTATTGCACGTAGACCTATATTGTCTTTGTCCGGTAAGTATGCCAAAATATATCGTGGAAACTTGACTTGAATTATGTCTCAGACATTGTCTGGTGTTCACGTGTCCTTTCTAACAAAAATGTCACCAATCAATGGTTTGGAATCGTGAACCTATGTCCGGGAGCAGCTGGAGGCTCGGTAAGGGTGTTGTGGTAGTACTGGTTTGAGAAACAACAGGAATCCATGGTTAGGTGCTCCAGCCGCCGCGATATGACCCTGGCAGTTGAAAACGACGTAAACCCCTATAAACCAAACCCTAAGTAATTAGGATTGGGAAAACACTGAGACAAAAGAAAATAAATCATCAGCATTTTCTTCTTTTGTCTCAATATTTTAGTGCTATTTTATGAACAATTTCCCTCTTTATCACCATGCATTTTGTCGTATGCAGCAGATATCAAGTTGGAAAAACCTAAAATTTTCTCAATTGCTGATATTTACGTCCAGATCGGAAGTCAAAGTAAATATTACCTATAACCGACAGTTTTTGCATAGAAATTCTTGAGGGAAAGCGAGAAAAATATGGTGATCAGATAGTTCTTTTTTTCTCAATGCCTTCTAAACCAATGTTCTATAAGTTTGTCAATCCAGGGGTTGTTTGGGAAAGAGTTTAACAGGAAGTATAGACGACTCTCCTACATTATACATACAGAATTTACTGTCCGTCTGTCTATCGTAATATTTCATATGGCGTAATATTCTATAGAAACAACTTTCACAAGACACTATTGCAACGCATTTTCAATGCCAGGTATTAGTCCTTCTACTTCTAAGACATACCCGAAAGTGGGTCTTTAACCATTATGACAAGGATCAAAATTTCAAATAGAACATTTTTCCATGGCTCTTCCGGATGGCTTATCATAACAGTAATGATAAGAAAAAGTATAACTCATCACAAAACTTGTGGAAAATGTCGGACCAGGTTTACATATCTTAGATTTAATTGCCTTGTTCGCAGGTTAATTATCGAATACCAGGAAGGCGGGGGAATTTATCAAATGCTATATTTATTGCAAGACACAAAAATTAGCTTAACTGGGTATAAAATTTAAACAACTGATATGATTAGTCTTGTAAAATTGTAGGAAACATCGGTGTTATTGCAAAATATCGTATCTACAGCTTTATCCAAGCTGTAGATACGTGGTTTTGCAATAACACAGACGATAAGTTGTTCTGTGCGAATGTTTCAATATTGGATAACAAGATTACGACGTCATCACGGTACCGGAAGTAGCTCTACCCCCATCGTCTCGTGTTGAATATTTTCATCATGTCGGCGGTCGAATCGAGTTATTACTTCTATTATGGATCAGATAATCCGAAAGAAATGTTTAGGTTTGATACAAACTATAAAGAAAATAAATGCTGGGCTATATGAATTACTTAAACACACGAAAGGATGGGACAGAAAAAAATAATACAAGTATCTGTCTGCACATATTGGTACTACTATAAGTACTTAACGGTGATGACATTATCGCTAAATTCCATTTTCAGCAGACAAGTCTAAACATTTAAAATATTTGTGTAAGGGCGGTAGACGTATACTTGGTGCCACATAACTGTGCACCTCTGCATATTCTCGGGTCATAATTAACAGAAAATGATAAGAAGACGATACTGGGGGATCAAATTGCAGGGAAAATGTTGCTAAAATTCAGGGAGGGATTTTATGGTAAAACCTGACGTCAGATGTCATAAGTGTGCATTTATAAGAGGTCTGATCTTATAAAAGGTTCTTATGGCATTTAAGATCAGCATAGATTCTGATCAGCCTGCCTGTAATTGCATTTTGATCAGGACAACTGCTGCCCTTTTGCAGCTTCACTATAACATGTGGTAACTGTTGGGAAGAATAATAACCTTGATGAACGAACGTGCAGAAATATCGACTCTTGTCAGTTAACGCAGTCTTGACGCTATAGCTAGAACTTTGATAAAAAGTGTCATCCAGGATATCCTTGTGCACTATTTTATTCTATGAAAGAAAAAAGTGAAAGAAAAAAATGAAAGAAAAGAAACGATGTCTGTGCATGACATATTCTACGAAGAATTGACCCAAAGTTAGACTGAATGAAATGAAAGCTATCGTATGTTTCTTTCATTCTGAAATTTAAGCAAAGCTAGTAATTCACTCCGGACCCTTGCAGACACACGGAATTTCTCTACCAAAGATCGTATTCATACATTTCATTGACTGTAGCTTCATTAAGAGTGCTGGGTCAGTTAATTGATTCAAGGTCATTAGAGTTAATTAAACAGATAATGGAGTAGCAAATAGCCAGAGAAAATATTTAGGGAGTTCGACAACATCAAAGCGTGCTTGGAGAGGCATCCGACCCGAGAAATGCGGAATATTCCCATGGTGAGGATATCATTACTTAGTACAACCCTTTCTTCCTTCCTTTCCATATCTTAGTAATTCGTTTTAGTTCAGTTTCCACTAAAGGAGGAATACACCATAAAATCATTCATGTTGAATTGCATCTGTGAGGGCAATATGTGTAAGGTCCAATAATCGTGAAGTTCAAAAATGGACAGAATCTTATAAATTTCTTTCACTTACATGTATTTTCATAACATATCGAGTTTGTTCTATCCATTGTCTTAAATGTGCTCTTAATTTTGGCAGTTCTTGGGATCATATTTCCATTATAACACATCACCTTCATCCTAATACGATATGTGCTTAATGTCATAAAAGTGATTCTGCGAAAGATCTTTGGCTTTTGATTAATTTAACGAATACATGTTTCCGGAAGTAAACATTTGAGCCAGGATCTTGAAAAGGTCCCTTACAACATTTGCGGCAACCATGTTTCAATATCAGCATTTGCCCAATTGGAGCTTTTAATTGGGATCCATATTGCTATCCCATGTTTGCTGCATGTACATGCCATCAAGAAGCTATTTGAAAATACACTGGCGTAGGGAGAGGGGGACAAGCCCCCAAATAATTTAGAAGGGGTGGGCAGCATATCATTTGGTCCCCAAAATACACCTATATTTTCCTTCAAGAAAGGTCTAGGTATAAAATGCTACCAGAAGGTGCCCAGATCGCAGGAAATGGCTTCTTAGAATTCGAAATTTTCTGGGGGAGGGGGGGGGGGAATACCAGACAGCAAAACTACGCTAGGTCGGGTTCCATTCACTTAAAAATTTTGCCTGCCCCCATATTGTAAACCTTCCTACGCCTATTAAATAACATGGTTATTGATCAGACTGTGTGTATACGCAGGCTGATCTGGAACCAATTTGGCTAAAAAGTGTAACATAATTATACTCATATGTTATTAGAATTGGCGCATCTGTTATGTAATCATAGAGACAAATAATACCAGGAGAGTTAAACAAGAACCTGGGTAAGCCCTGGCGATGTATCAGATGAACTCAACCATAAGTTAAACACCTGTAGAAGGACTAGAGTAATAATTATTGACAACAACTTCAAACACAAAACACGTGTTTATTGCATTAGGAGAGCTCCTCTTGAATATAATCCTGATGCTAGTAGAAGAAGTGGGAATCGCTAGCGACTCCATGGTGGCGATTTTTCTAAATGTGACTTTGACACTTGGTATTGGCTTACGACCTTGACATTGACAGCAAAGAATGTTTTCATCTCAAACATGTGAAGCATGAAAGTAATATCCATCACAGTTGAAAAGTTATCTTCAGATTTTTTGACAAACAACTTTTGTGTTTTTGATAAATTGACATTATTAAAATTCTCAGATGAAATTTAGTACTGAAATGTTTACTTAGATCGATTTCAATAAATTCACAGACAACAATTTTCCAAATCTAAATGAAGCAAAATGAAATACACGCGTACTTTGTATAAAAAGTTTGAGTTGTAAACCTGATCTTTTTTTTAATGTCATCACAATGGGGAACTATTTTATCCGGTTTATTATGACGTAATTTCGGACAAACAACGGTATTTCATAGGTGTTGTTATAAAGGCCCGTAACTACGGCTTGAGTGTAGTTACAATATTTCATAACAACACGGACGGTTTATCAATACATAACGGTAAATCAAGTCTATTTTAGCACAAAATTCATTGCCATTCGCAGAAAAACTATCGAATTATTAAAGGGAGACAAACCATTCTATACTCCCATGAACTTCTGGCTTTGATATGTTTGCCAGGATTCATTGCATGGTCGTTAAGAAGTAATTTGTGTATATTGGCATCAATTTTGTTGTCTTTTAATTAATTTTTGCAGATATCATGGGTAATGTATGTTTATTTATATGATAAGGAATTGCTTTTTCGGGATTTTCATGTTCCCAATTTTCAGGTAAAATAAACAAATCATGCGAAAAGATATTTCTTGAATGTAATGATTTAGTTTGAGATGCGGTTTGGTATGTATTTGGTAATGTTCGAAAATGACGTAACTACAACTTGATCATTCTGTTGTTGCGGCGTTTTCTTTTATAGTGTTTTGTAATGCCAAAATATGGTCTAATGAACATACCTTGATTGGAATAGGGTTAACCCTTTCCAATACAAGACCTTGTTTTGACATCCCTCAAAGAAAGAGCAAAGGAAAATATTGAGACAAAAGAAGAAAATGTTGATAATCAGCATTTTCTTCTTTTGCCTCAATATTTTCTGTGCTACAAGACACACATTTAATTCTTATTAATGTCCATTTTGTCGCCTGCAGCAGCTTTCAAATTGGACAACCCTAACATTGTGTTGTTTGTTAAAGGGTTAAACAATATTATAGTATAATAATATTTTGTACTTACTTTGTGAAATGACTGTGCTGATGAAGAATATATACAGAACATGTAGGATTTGGACCACTGAAAATAGAAAGGAACTATCATAAACGATTTGCAATGTTTCTTATAAAGAATAAGATTGGTGAAAAACAAGGAAAACATTCATGATTATGAAGTGATCTGGGATCATTCGCAACACTCTTTTAGTCAGCAGATAAAAAGGGGTGATGGCTTTTCAAAATGTAAAAATATCAATGGTAGTCTAACCCCATGCTGTGGGTACTCATTAGATTAGTCTCTTCGAGGGGGTTCAAATGAGTACGCACAACATAGAGTTTTGATTTGAATTAACACATTTTGAATGAATTCACTCCCACTTTTCTGTGGCTCTGCGGTCTATAGAATATACAAATGTGGTGGTCTTTCAAAGAAGTTTCGTGGATAAGCACTGGGTATGCACCATTTCTGCAAAGACATAGACTAATACACTTTTGTAAGTATATAATATATTATGAATTTATATCCAGTTACGATTATTTTCTCTAACCTAACGATATATATGACCCCTGAGTGGTAATAATCGAAGTGTGTGGTACTTGCACAAGCAGAGTTAACATTTTTTTCTGTTTCGTTTACTCAAAAACTGCTATTAAAGTCTTCCAAAAAGTTTTTGTTTGAAATAAAACGTAAATATACGAGAATGGCTGCTACTGGAGCGGGTTTTATGCTTGTGTATGTTTACAATTTTCAACAGTTCGTAAAACATTGTTCTGCATTGCTGTGCGTTTTTCACAACGATAATTGTGACAAATGTAGACGTGTGGACCATCTAAATCATTCAACAACGAATAACTTTGAATTGCAAAAAATATCAAATTTAAACTGCACAAGCGTATGTTGAATCTATGTAAACACCAGAGATTCAAATAGGATGAGATGAAGGCAAACTCAACAAACATCTCGTAACTGCAACTTAAAACATCTGCAGTTACGAGGCATTTGTTGAAAAGCGACAAGATGCAATCAGAAACAATGAGTAACGCAATGTACAAAATGCTCCAGAGATACAAGGTTGGTGACATTTAAGAGCATTCTAGATCCAGCTCATTGGCAACGTATGGGCGACCCTTTCTATGTATGCTAGTTTTGTTTATTTCTGTAAACGTTTAGGTATTTTAACCCTTTCCCAAACAAGACCTGGTTTTGACATCCCTAATAGAAAAGCCTTGGGAAAACATTGAGGCAAAAGAAGAAACTGCTGATAACCAGCAGTTTCTCCTTTTGTTTCAATTTTTCTGTGCCATATTTTACACAAATCCTATCTTTGATAACACCTGTTTTGTCATTTATTGCAATTTTTGTAGTGGATCACCCTAAATTTTTGTCGTTTGGGAAAGGGTTAAGAGGCTAAACATGCTAGTAGAGACATAAAGAAAACGTCACAAGTTATACGACATCTTATCCACATCGCACATTCGATCTGCAATCAGACATTACTACTCATCGCGTTATATAATTATTAGTATAGCATGAACAACTTCAACCACTTCAATGCAGATGGAAATGTAGCAAAGGACCACCCTGTATCGTATGCTCGTATATCTTATAGTGAGAAAATGATGCCATGCAAACCAATGAATTTACAGGATAAGTTGCTCAATCTGAAAAAAAATCTTACGCTATACTTATATTATACTTATATTTTCTTGACTTTGTTTCACAAAGATAATTATCTTTGTGAAACAAAATCAAGAAAATAAAACTGCGATTGATCAGTGCCTTAAGTGATTACAAAAGTTTTTCGCTGACCTCTAGGCTCTCGCAGAGTTATATGGCAGAGGTTGAGTCATTGTCGATTTTCTAGAATGGGATCATGGACGTTGTTGTTACATACCGATGTCTACAAATAAACACGTGGTGGGATTACTATAT
Organism: Fragum sueziense; assembly: GCA_963680895.1. NCBI lineage: Eukaryota > Metazoa > Mollusca > Bivalvia > Cardiida > Cardiidae > Fragum > Fragum sueziense. Next base: position 15,827,190 of record OY804599.1, on the reverse strand, counting down.
ACCAGATGTGAGCTATATGGGTAATGTAGAATTAGAAACCACCAAAATCATGCGGGTTTTTTTCTTAATAAATATAGTTTAGATATGACATCTTAGTTTAAAAAATCTGGCAAAATGACTTTGGTTTAAAAGTTTGCATGTCGATCTCGCACCAAATCACAGAACTCTTTTAATATCAAACATTTTGTTCCTAAATATCAAACCTGGCTATGCATTATTTACATAGCGGATTAAATTGGCATATTTCACAGAATTATTCAACAGGGAAAATGGAAAGATTAAAATGTTCAGTCTCAGAAGTTTCGTTTTTTCTCTATATGGTTCAAGCGAATTTCACATAAAGACTCCCAAAATCTGCAACTATTTAGTTAAGAGTACGACCAGATGTGTGTTTTATATTTGAGCTATGCGACCAATGTAGAACTTCCATTAACATAGACCGGTGTTAGAGCAACTCATTAGAGGTTTTTTTACAATCATACTATGCATGGTTTGCAACATTTCTGTCAAAATAACGGATGGTGGTGCATTTTTCATGTGTTCCTTCACAGGAAGATTGAACCAAATGTTTACTTTCCTCAGAGCAACAAGTACGAAAGGATAAAGACATTCTAATTTTGTTATTTCAATTTCAAACCATATGTTGTGGGTACTCATTTGAATCGTCTCATATGTTGCGGGTACTCATTTGAATCGCCTCATATGTTGTGGGTACTCATTTGAATCGCCTCATATGTTGTGGGTACTCATTTGAATCGTATCATATGTTGCGGGTACTCATTTGAATCGTCTCATCGAGACGATTCAAATGAGTAACCGCAACATAACGTTTGATCAACGTTTAATTTTAGTTTGCTGGTTAGAAGGTATTAGCCCCTTCTTATTTGTAGCTCTACTTTACTTGTACATTCAGAATTTTGTCTTTGTCATGCCGATTGATGGCAGGCAGGTTTTATACTGATAATCATTATAAGTATAGTGAAAATGAAAAAATCCCTTTCCTAAAGGCTTGATTTAACACCCTTTTCGAAGAACGCTTTTTAAAATAAGCATTCGAGAAGAAAAAAAGATTGACTCGCAGTCAAACCAATTCCTTCTCCCTCACTGCTGTCCATGGTATATCGCAAAATCTGCTACATGTATATACTTTAAGAATGGATTCGTATGTACTTTAATAAAAATGTTGAATTTTGTTTTGTGAAGGTTTTAGAGGGAAATTTAAGCTTCAGTGGGCTGACATAAGCTCCATGCTTATCGACATTAAAGCTGTATTTACACAAAGAATCAGGCGTGTGGGAGGGGTAAAGATAAAATGAAACAGACTGAAGCAATGTATCGTCGCTTTTCTGCAAAAACCTCGTATCTGCAGCTTGTTTTAAGCTGCAGATACGAGGTTTTTGCAGAAAAGCAGCGGTATACTGCAATTAACTTCGTCTATAAAATGTAATGGTTTCTTAATCACTTTTGACTGCTTATGTGTAGCTCATGAGTGAATCGAAATCTTACTTTAATCCTTTCGCAAACCGCAAATATTTTTAAAAGACGATAACATTTTTTAGGGACAATATGTGTAAAGAATAGCACAGAAACTATTATATTAGGACAAAAGAATACAATAGTGGTTATCAGCATTTTCTTTTTTATCTCGATGTTTCTTCTAGGGGCGGCGGAAAACCCAGATCTTATTTGCAAAAGTGTTAATCACCTTTGATTGCTAATGTGCAGTTTATGAGTGCATATAAATCGTGTTTTTAATCCCCAAAGTCGCCGAAATATTTGTGAAACTCATTTAGCATACTTTAATAATATTTCTCACGAAGTTGACAAGTGTCGTTGCAAAGTTGTTAAATACAGTAAATTAATACATGTTCATATTTGAATAGATCCCCCCAACTTTTGTAATTATCTGTGTTAACGGCGCCTTTAATGTTGCAACCAGTGCATCACACGAACACTATTTCACGTTAGGGTCCAATGGCTCGCAATTATCTAAAGAGTTGATATGACTTTTTGCTTAAGGTAGAATACCCGTAATGTCGCCATTTCGAAATTCATAAATCATCGATTTTTTTTTTCGAGCTGCGTCGTTTCGTGTCCGAACATATTCGGGCGCGGTCGTAAACATTCGGCGGTGGAAAGTTCCACCGCCGAATGTTTTCGACAGCGCCAGAATAATTCCGACGTCGCGCAAATCTCATTAGGGGTAGACTACCTTAATAAGCGTTTTATTTCCATTATATGACGGGTGTCAAAATGGGTCTAACATTCTCCAAATTACAAAAACAGTTGTCTATGACAGCTGGCAGGATTTAAACGTAATTAATCATAATTTTGAATGACAAGTAAGTCGCTAAAACATATTGTATATGTTAATTAGTAAATGTATTTGACATAGCTGTGACATGAACATGACTCATCGTTCCATTTAAACGTACGTATAAGGTAATTGTACAGACTGAGAGCTATATAAAATGGTTCGAAATACCGTTCAAAAGAGATCAATAAACAAATCTGTCGTCGTTGGCAGTCATATGTTATTTCCAATAGCCGATTGTTCGGTGTGGTATATTTGTGGTATTAAGGGAATAAATCCATCAGTGGATACCAAACACTTCGTGTAACTTCGGGCTTCATCCGAAGCAACGGAAATTGACGAGGGTATCCCTCGTTAATTTCTGTTGGCACGGATGACGCCCTGAAATCGACGAGGGGTACTATCGTCAATTTCCGTTGCCATAGATGACGCCCGAAGATGCACGAGCTGTTTGATGGATGGATGGAATACCTCAAGAAAAATTCACGATAAACACTTTGTGTAAGACTCATTTATAATACAAGAACATTAAGAGTTATTCTCTGGTGCAAGTTAATGTACATACATTCAGTATAATCAAGCTTGAGTTAATGGGGTACGCTGTCTTACATAAAAAAGCTTATCAGCATTCCGCTTGGATTATTAATTATATCTAGCATATATGACGAGTACTTGGCAAAGTGGGAAACCATTAAGTTAGTCAGTGTACAAAGGCGAAGGTTTATGTAACTCAATTTGAGTTATTCTGGTGTTATTCACGTCTCTCACACATAAAAGTAGTTTAGAGATGATGAGGACTTGATATAATAAAGCGCTCCTTTTCGTCAGACTTTGGCCCAGATGAACAAAATGCAATTTAAAAATACGAGATATTTATTATTTCGAGCTTTGCATGATTTGGCGCTCTAAATAAGACACCGGTTTATTTCTTTAAAATTAAATATGACGCGTGAGCTACGAAAATATTTAATGTAAAGAAGATTTCACGATGAAGTCTCAGTGGAATTGAAAGTAATTAGAAACATGCATTTTAAAAACAGCCACCATTATATACGTATTGATACACCAAATTATATCATCCATGTAAACATTAATTTATGATAGCTTTTCGAACATAACAGATACAGTTAGCACCGACAGTCTTTTAACCATGGGCTTCAATCTTCCCATCGGTCAATATTGACATTAAGGTAAAATACCCGTAATGTGGCCATTTCGAAATTCATAAAACATCGTCTTTTTTCGAGCGGCGGCGTATCCGAACCTATTCGAGCGCTGTCGTAAACATTCGGCTGTGGAAAGTTCCACCGTCGAATGTTTTCGACGTCGTTCGAATAATTCCAACGTCGTGCGAACATCATTAGGGATATACTACCTTAAATCGATCGACAAGAGCGATAAACTCTGTTCAAAGAGTAACCGTTGTCATAAGGAAATTGAAATATTTCCCAGTCGGTCGGTCAGGCAGCTAAGACGAAGACAGCTTTAGACTCTTTATATAATAAGGACCAAATAGTCGGTGGGAAGTCAAAACCTCGTAACTCCAGCTTATTCAAGCTGTAGTTACGAGGTTTTGACTCCCAACCAACATATACAAAAAACCCTAAGTTGCAGGGTGGCTTGAATGAGTGATCATCATTGCATGAACCGTGGTAATGACGCAGCGGGCACATTCGGCTAAATGGGAAATTAACCTTCAAATATGCAGGAAATCTTGTTAGATACAACTAATATTTTCTCACGAACGAATGGAATTCAAATGCAGCTTAATTTCTTATGAATATACGCACCATAAAATCTGTCAACCCGAAATCGTAATTAAGATATAAGATTATAAATAAGGCAAATTTTTATGGTAGCACCAACTGCTTTAGTGTTTAAATTATGCTTATCGTCCGAGCTCAAGTTTCCTTTGACTTTTTCCTACTGTATAGCAATATGAACAAAGAAATCTAATCTAGCTTGCATTTCACGCATTTCTGTGCATGTTTTTTCATATCATTAGCACTAAAGTATTGTATGCATGTACACTTACGGTTCGTCGCTTTTTAGCTCACCTGAGCACGAATGTGCTCATGGTGAGCTATTGTGATACCGCTGTGTCCGGCGTCCGTCGTCCGGCGTCCGGTGTCCGTCGTCCGTCGTCCGTCGTCCGTCGTCCGTCGTCCGTCAAACTTTGCCTTGTGTGCACTCTAGAGGCCACATTTTTTGCCCAATCAACCTGAAATTTGCTCAGAATGATTGTCTTGATGAAATCTCGGACAAGTTCGAAATTGGGTCATCTGGGGTCAAAAACTAGGTCACGGGGTCAAATCTTAGAAAAACCTTGTGTGCACTCTAGAGGCCACATTTTTTGCCCAATCAACCTGAAATTTGCTCAGAATGACTGTCTCGATAAAATCTCGGACAAGTTTGAAATTGGGTCATCTGGGGTCAAAAACTAGGTCACGGGGTCAAATCTTAGAAAAACCTTGTGTGCACTATAGAGGTCACATTTTTTGCCCAATCAACCTGAAATTTGCTCAGAATGATTGTCTTGATGAAATCTCGGACAAGTTCGAAATTGGGTCATCTGGGGTCAAAAACTAGGTCACGGGGTCAAATCTTAGAAAAACCTTGTGTGCACTCTAGAGGCCACATTTTTTGCCCAATCAACTTAAAATTTGCTCAAAATAATTGTCTTGATAAAATCTCGGACAAGTTTGAAATTGGGTCATCTTGGGTCAAAAACTAGGTCACTGGGTCAAATCTTAGAAAAACCTTGTGTGCACTATAGAGGTCACATTTTTTGCCCAATCAACCTGAAAATTGCTCAGAATGATTGTTTTGGTGAAATCTTGTACAAGTTTGAAATTGGGTCATCTGGGGTCAAAAACTAGGTCACGGGGTCAAATCTTAGAAAAACCTTGTGTGCACTCTAGAGGCCACATTTTTTGCCCAATCAACCTGAAAATTGATCAGAATTATTGTCTGGATAAAATCTCGGACAAGTTCGAAATTGGGTCATCTGGGGTCAAAAACTAGGTCACGGGGTCAAATCTTAGAAAAACCTTGTGTGCACTCTAGAGGTCACATTTGTTGCCCAATCAACCTGAAAATTGATCAGAATGATTGTCTAGGTGAAATCTCGGACAAGTTTGAAATTGGGTCATCTGGAGTCAAAAACTAGGTCACGGGGTCAAATCTTAGAAAAACCTTGTGTGCACTCTAGAGGCCACATTTGTTACCCAATCACCCTGAAAATTGATCAGAATGACTGTCTTGATCAATTTTCAGACAAGATTGAAATTGGGTCATCTGGGGTCATAAACTAGGTCATGAGGTAAAATCTTTGTAAAACCTTGTGTGCACTCTAGAGGCCACATTTTTTGCCCAATCAACCTGAAAATTGATCAGAATGATTGTCTTGATCAATTCTAGGTCACGAGGTCAAATCTTAGGTAAACCTTGTGTGCACCCTAGAGGTCACATTCTTTGTCCAATCAACCTGAAAATTGGTTTACAAAAAAAAGTTATTATATCAGGTGAGCGCTTCAGGGCCAATGGCCCTCTTGTTTTCAAAAGCCTCGTAATTTCAGCTTGTTTGAAACTGCATTTGCTTTAAGTTTTAGAAGAAGACTGCGACATTGTCGCTAAATGCCCAACCCCGACGATTTATTAATCTCAAAATAATCCAGTTCAAGTACCTTATGACCTTTTCGAAAATAATTACTCATTTTTTTCTGGAAAGTTTTTTTTCGTCAAGATTATTCGAATAAGATAAATGCTAGTGACATGTTGTCTTCATCTTGATGCATGTTTGGCAAGAATAACCCAAAATGAATTGTTCTGGGGTTCGATTTGTAACCACGTTGGCACCCAATGATTTAGCCATTTCTTTTGAAAGTGATCTGTATACTTGTTTCTGTGTACAATCGTAAAAGAGCTCCTTATCTTGAGAACATATGATATCAACGGTGCTATTGTAAAACATCATAACTATGTAGCTTTTGCAATTAACAGTTAAACACCGACGATATACATCTATATGTCGCAGATATTTTTTATTCGTTGCTCTTCCTTATTGTAAAGGGTTTGTTCGAAGGTACAATATTTCTATCCCGAAGAAAAGATCTAGCAAAAATAAACCCATAGAAACGTATGAAGGGATTATAAGCCTAATACAAAGTGACAGAAACATTTTCTCTACCAGGATGTAATGCTTGTATTTCTGAATCATCAAGACTGTGTCTGTTACTGCTACAGGTAGGATAGGATGCTTATAATACAGAAATAAATATAATAATAAATGAGCCAGGATTTAGAAAAACTTCCCTTAAGGCATTTGAGAACAACATGGATCCAGACCAGTCTGTGCATACGCACAGTCTGATAAGGATCCATGTTGTTCTCTAATAGCTTCCTTGTGGCTTGTACCAACCATAGAAGAGCAGCATCTGTGTCTGCTTATTAGGCACATGCTGGTCTTGAAACGTGGCTGTCTCAAATGCTATAATTATGTGACGTTTTTCCAGATCCCGGCTCAGTAATTAATAATGTTACAGATTTGGGTACTCGTTTGAATCGTCTAGCTATTGGTCTCGTATCCTTTTTAGAAACAAGACATGGTTCTGAAGTCCCTGATAGGAAAGGCGTTAGGAAATATTAATATTTAAAGAAAGTAAATGATGATAGTATATATTACTGATATTAGTCGATCTGTAGATCTGTGTTTCAAAAGATTATTTAGCTAAATACAAATGCTAAAGACTCTTGGTAGAAATATATTTTTCTTTTTTTTTTCAAAAAATATTTTAATTTTAGAATAAAAATCTGAATAATTGTATATCTACCAAAACCGTGCCTTTTCCAGCTCAATAAAACCAAAATACTTGAATAAAATTGCACAGAAATATGCCTTTTCTATGATGAACTTGTTGTTGAATTTCTCAAGTAATGTACCAAGAATTTGAAAAAGTTACAAAACTCTTGCGTTATTTATGCATGAACCAATTAGACCCTCTCTCATAGATAATATCGACAAGAGTGCCATAATTAGCCTTGCAATCAAACTCTATTTACATGTAAGAGTCTTTCTTTGTGGACATGTATGTTTACAAGTGCCGCCACTTAACCCTTTCCCGAACGGTATACATGTAATGTTACAATGATCCAAATTCAGAGGCAATGCAAACACATGAAAACACAAAACGGTAGGCCTGCGGTAGAAACTTGTATAAGGATATGTCAGAGAAAACATTGAGGGAAAAGAAGAAAATGCTGGGTACCAGCATTTTCTTCTTTTCCCTCAATGTTTTCTAAATATTTCACAGAAACAGAAAAAACAAGAACACTTTGGGAAAAGGATTAAAGTTGTTTGTAGCAATAACCACGATCATATACTTGATAATGAAGCATTAGATGGCTATTATAAAACCTCTCCAAACGTCTCCATTCAAGTAGGTCTGAGTTTTCTCTTAGAATATAACTTGTTAGCACTTACGACAAAATGTGATGCTGCATGGTGTAAGCGAGTTTGAGTTTATTGGGGTTTTTTTGCCATTTTCAACTACCAGGGTCATATCGCGGCGGCTGGAGCACCTACCCATGGATTCCTGTTGTTTCTCAAACCAGTACTACCACAACACCCTTACCGAGCCTCCAGCTGCTCGCCCACTTAGGTTAACGATTTCAAACCCATTGGTGGGTGACAATTTTGTCAGAAAGGGTATTAGTCGCGGCCGGGTATCAAACCCGCTACCAACTGCGCTAAGGCCGCGGCCATGGTGTAAGCGAGAGGGACAGCCTGAATATTAAACGTACACTGAACAGATCTTCTAAACCGCCATGGCATGTAACTTTATATATCTCCATTAATATTTTAGATAAGGGCTTGAAATTTTCAAATAATAAAGATTAACCATTTTCACAGAAGACGTAAAAATTTCATTGTTGCCTTTTGACAATAACATGACTAAATCGAAAATTGAAAAGGGTCACTGTCACGTCTACATTTTCACACCAGAAAGGTAAACTGTAAGTACGGGATGTGACATCACTCTGCGTCAATAACTCTGCTTGACAACGGGCCATCATTCAGTTGCAGCTATCTGGGAAGTACTAAGGTGTCATTCCAGACGTTTCAGTAGCCTAGGTATGTCTGTCACACTTCCGCTTGCCTGGCATTTGTGCCAAAACTTATTGTAACGTCTTTTGATTACACTGGAGCATTTCTCCGATTTGAACTAATATGCGAATCAAATCTGAGTGATATTTGTTGACTGTTAACAAAAATGTCGGTCAGTCCTCACTTATGAATTCTTTGATGGCGTTCTACGGAATACAATACGTGCTTTAAAAAGAACAAAAAAAAAACAACTCCAGTTTGTAAACATAACTTTGCATCCTCTCCAGAAGCATACAGGCGTCAAGGATCTGTTAATGATATGCATAACCGATTCGAAAGTCATGTCGTTCGTCAAGAACAGATTATTTGGAATAACAATAACTTGTATGGTACACTGTACGGATCATGACCTGTGGTGCATTTTGACAAGGGGCCATATTACTCGTTAGAAAGAAGCAACATGAAAATAACCAATGCATTTAAGAATAATGTCGGCATATCATCACTTTTGAATGCTTTATTGTGTTCTATGGAATATAATACGCGCCAAAAGAACACTAAAATGAAGTTTATAAATAAAAAATTTAATCCTCTCTATTAGCATACACACGTCAAACATCCATTACTGACATGCTAAATTCGTGAAAGAGACATGTCATCTGTCAGAAAATGTACATTTGAACTAATAATGTTTTGTATGGTGGACTCTGAAGGCCATGCTCTGTGGTGCACTTTGACACGGTTTGGTGTCCGTAAAATTCGAAATACAGAAGGCAATCGGAAAACAGTTAATGCATTTAGCAGTATCGTGAACTACCTTTTGAAACATGCATACGTCACTGAAAAAGGTTCATGCCTTATTCATATTGACGTCACTTCTGATAAGCCCCACAGTACGACCCATATCACTGAAGGACATCCGGCCCATTGAGTTGCCTTTTCTTTGAAAAATCGGCATGTCCGATCAATGTGAAGTAATGCCAAAGTAAATGTTGTGCAATTTAACTCACCATATCGTGCGCCACGTGCAAAAACGATTTTATATCAAAGCCTCTTTACACAAAAAGTTTTTGTTTTGATTTTGACTGTACCGCGTTAAATCGATAGCTAGTGGTCACAAAATCTAATGTGCATAATATTGTTTCAAACGTCCTTTTCGTTTTTCATCTGCACCAAAAAATCTGTTCTGAAAAGTGGCGGTTTAGAACATCTGTTCAGTGTATTTATTTTGATACATAGGGAGTAATTTCAAATTATATCCAAACCTTTTTCTCCATTACGTTTCCACATAACATCGATGTTAACTCTTTGCCAAAGCAAAACCTTATTTTGAAGTCCTTAATAGAAAAGGTTTAGGAAAACATTGAGGAAAAGGTATAAAATGCTGATAACCAACATGTTTTCCATTTGTCTCAATATTAGCCTATCCTTGCTTTGTCATTTAATAATTCTATTTTTAACATCAACGTCCATTTTGTCATTTGCAGCTGCTTTCAAATTGCACCATCCTGAATTTTCTTGTTAAAGATGTGGTTAATAATTTCCACACAGAGGTTGTCGCTCTTATAACGGGACCACTTAATCTCTGTAGTTTTGGTCTGAAAAACAAAAGACTACTTTGACGTCATCGTCGCGTCATATCATGTTATTCAACATTATCCAATAAAGTAAGACACCGAAAGCGATCACGCAATTCATAACATTATAATATACCAAATGGAATGTTACTTTCTCGAATTTGCTTGTACGCTCATTCAAATAAATCGATTTTGTTCGTCAACTGTGTCATGAGATTGTTTAAGCCAATGAAAAGGTGTCAGATTTTTTTATTCGTTATGGCATAAACGACCAATAATTGGATAACGAATTCTTGCTAGAATATGTAAAACGCAAACCTATAGTAGCAGAGGGGAATGGTGACATATTAACCCTCATCCTACCAACTGGGGTCAATCTGACCCCACGCGTCATTTTTTGCGTGTCATATTTTTACCGCATGCACCCTGGTGTCCAAATTTTAGGAGTTTGTTGGTCTACCACAACCTTCTTCATGTCGAGCAACATTTTCAGATTTTAGCAAAATTTGAGTTTGTAATATTGATTTTTTTGCTGGGGTCCATTTGGACCCCACTATAATTACTCTTTATTACAACTATTTTAACTTACTTAAGTTTTTTGTTAAAAAAAATTCCATCTAATAAACCACTGAATGCATTTCAACCAAACTTCACAGGAATAATCCTTGGGCAACCCCCTCTGAGATTCCTTCAAGGAATTTTGATTTGATAAAAAATACCCGACTTATCTGCCCTTGATTGCCCAAAATTGGGGTTTAGACTAATTTTTTACTATTTTTACTCTCACATCAACAAATTCTGACTAATCAAAACAAAATGTGAACAGAATGTTGGTGACTATGATATCTTACGTGAGTGCAATTTTCAGCTTGATTGAAATCTTAGATCATGAGTTATGTGCCCTTGAATTTTATGCAAAAATTGCATAAAATAGTAAAATAAATACAGGCCTATGGAGCGATTAGGGCCTTCTAGTTTTTCATTTCCGTATGTTTTTGTGCTATTATCATTTATAAGTAACCAATATAACATTTAACCAAAGAATGTGTCTTTTGTGAAACATATTTTTGTCATGAAATTCAAAATTACGTGTGGGGTCCAAATGGACCCCAGTTGGTAGGATGTGTATGTAAAATATGTTGGTAGGATGAGGGTTAAGCCATTAAAATTTACAGCTGTACCAAGTGCAACTCATTCTTGTGCCACATATCATAGGCTACTGGTACCATATAAATGAAGTCTTTATACTGATAACCACCACTTTCTGCAAGTCCCTTGGTGCATTGGCCTGTATGTTTGCAGTATCTTAACGTGATTGCTTCCATGCATAACATTAATTTTGTTAGTTCTTTCTTGAATTAAAGAAGTTGCCATCTGGGAAATGGTAATCCGAAAACATGTCTTTTACATAGCTGTTCATAAACTGGCAATTAGGCAAGCTGTAAGTTATAACGCTGCGTTTCAAGAAAAACCTCGAAACGGCAGCTTGTTTTAAGCTGCAGTTACGGTGTTTTTGTTGAAAAGCGACGATAAGCTCTAGCCATGATACATTCTGCATACTCTTCAAAAAATCTTCGTCCATGTGTATTAAATCATTTCTGTTATTTCTTGCCTTCATATTTCAACAGTGAAACCTAATCGCATTCATCTTAGTTATTCTACAGCTACTCAAGGAATTCAAATTTGAGAAACAAACACACAAAACCTGTCATCACTATTTTCTTTTCAAATGACAGGGGGAAATAAACGCATTTTACAAATGAGTAAACGCCATAAGCCGTGTTACGCAACACGTGTTTCTGGTTGAAATCATACCGCGAAGAAATAGTTCCGGACATTCCACTCTCTTGACGGACAGGCGACACCTGGTGACGTGACTATGATTAGTAACATGTGGTGTACTGATTACTATTACTTATTCATTTTGTTGGTGTAAAATATTATCAATTTCAAATGAATAAGCTGTTTGCGCCATTTTTTGACGATGTATAATTTGTAAGAAACCATACAGGAATAAAATATGATAATTCATTAACACATTGGTTTATATAATCATATCGTATGCTTAGGTACAGAAACCAGATCAACCATAGAATTGTATTCATATATAGACACAAAAAAGAAATCTTCTAAAAATGATATGAAAATGCTATCGAAATTGCTTGCAACATCAATAACGGTAAAAGAATCAACAAAAGCAGAGAAAAAATAATGAAAAAGACAAAAAACAATAAAAGCCGTGTTCACTATGGCGTTTAAAAGTATATGTCGTCTTAACAAAGAATACATTTTGGGAGCAACTGTTTTGTTGAAATCTACTTCAAATGAGTTTAACGAAACAATATTTTTTCTTCCTCTGATGAAGAGAATGTAAGAGCACAAGGAGCAAGAGAGTCACACCATGACAATTTTATTTTCAAATGTTGATAACAGACGACATTTATGCTGGTACTTGAAGCAGACGACATACCCCCGCAGATGTAATGTGATCATATCTCACATGTTCCCGTCCCATATCTACATGAACTGATCATAAAATTACTTGTAGAAAATGACGCCACGCAGGGAGACATTTAAATATTATTTCATAATTACATGTATATCTAGTGCTTATCAGACGATCTCAAGGTTTGTCATTCGTGGCCATGTTAATGATTTGCATTAAACTCTGTTAGTATTGGAAAACTTAAACTGCAGATTCGTTTGAATACTTTTAAAATATATGCCTTGCGTCTTCGCAGGTTTATAGCATTTGAATAATGATTAGTGCAACTTTGTGTCATCGAGCGACTAAATTTTAATGTTACATAAAACCGTTGTATTGTAGTGTTCGTTGTCCAAAGCTTTGGTGGTATTTGCAAAATATATTATTTGTCATAGATATCACTCCAGATTCATATTTATCAAGAGTATCACTGTCACAATATAAACACAACAAAAGTTGCCTGGATTAATGACTGACTCCTGCCTTCCAATTACCAGCATCCAGTTAGACAAGCGTTCATCATAAAGATATATCATATAGTGTTGAGAGATACGAGGAGAATCTGCCGACAAAAAATGGTGTCCGTCATCACCAAACAATTGTTACCTTCTTTATTCAGATTCCCCGAATATCACCCTTCATCCGAGTACACAAACACCAATTCAGAAAAGGCATTACTGCTCATACAGTGCGTGTTTGTTGGAGGGAGTAAATGGATTATGAAGATATACTTTAGTAAGCCTGTGTACATTTAAATTATTATTGTTTCCCCAAATTGGTCTGACTGACCGTTATGCCAGAACCCATTAAAACATCAAGAGATAGTATAACTAAAATGGCCCAACAGATAATAGTGATCCCCTACCTCATGTTCATCTTGACGAACAATACAATAGAAAGACATAAGACCAGGCCCTGGTTTCTCGAAAAAATTTAAGTACATACATACTTATGAGTACATGCTCAATGGAATACTCTCCAACGTTGAAGGGTATTCGATCGAAGTTCACGTGGATTTCGTTTGATTTGAGTACAGTGCTCAGATTTGAGTCTGAGGATGTACTTAAGTTTTTTTTCGAGAAACCGGGGCCTGGTCACACACACAAATTCATGGAGTAGGCCTAACCACTGCCTAGATACACCCCAAAAGGTCACCAAACGGCATATTTGGACATAATTTGTACGTGGAGTCGTGTGAGACATGGCCTTTAGAAAATGTGGCTGATATTTAACATGGTTTAAGAAACTATATCATCGTAGGTTTGATGACAAATTTTACTGTATTTGTACAAAATTTATGCCATTACTTCAGATCTTATGATGTGAAGACACATCTTTGAAAGCCAAGAATTCTACATTTTGTTCCTTAGACCGCTCGTAAGGATCATATTGGATTTAGTGTACGACCTACTTTTTGGACCAATGAAATTGCAGTATATTTTAAAATTTCACCGCTCTATTTCACATAAACGGGCTGCCGGCTAGTTTATGTGACGTCTATAGATAGCCACGCCCAGTCTCCAATGAACCGCTAGCCAGCACTAAGCCAGATAGAGTCTGTATAGTAGATTCTACGCGATATAAACATTCAATGCGCTGCGCGCATTTGAATGTTTATTTCGCGTAGAATCTACTATACAGCCTCTATCTAATACGTGGAATCATTGGGTTGCGGAGATGGTTGAGGCATTATTTCCCCTTTTCGCACGTACGTGGCGCATCATTTGTTTTTACCTCTCCGCCTCTCTTCTCCGCTCATTACCACTGTCATCATTCAGTTACGAGAATTAAATTAGGTGAGAGAATACTGTTAAAACACAAGTACAACAGTTCTACTTGTTCTATCACGATGTATGATACCTAATGATTCATTACAACATATGCTTAAAAATCATGTATAGTAAATGTACATGTATAAATGAGCCCTGCTATAGAAAAAGGTGACCTATAACATTGGAGATCATCAAAATAAATGTACAAGATCAACCTAACTAAAGTGTAGATAGAGACCATGCTGGTGATCTACCCATTCAGTTACCATGTATCAATACGATTTCCAATGGATATAGTTGATTTTTAATATTATTCTACTTTCCGTAGGAGCAGACTGAGCTGGTTCCATATTGCTCATACCTATCTTATAAAATACAATACGTACTGTGAACTGTAAGATGAATAGTTTGTTTGATAAGCCTTTGTATGATACCCTGGGTTTTCAAGAGTTTCACAGACTGACATGTCATTAATCAGATAGTAGACTATCATACTGCCAACATGCTCAAGTACCTCTCACAGTCTATTGTTCAATAATTATCAGAAAATAAACGTAAATAACTTAGAGTAACATAAACAATAAGAGAGGCAACAAATTGGAATTTTCCAAATAATTTATGACCTAACGTATTGAGAAATGAGGTGAAACCAAATAGATCTAGAGCATTTTATTACCGGGTATGTTTAAAAAACCCATTACCAAACGACAAAAAATTGGGTTGGTCCAAATTGAAAGAAGTTGCAGACGCTATTTTAAATATGATGAAATTTTGAAATTGTACGTCTTTTGGTGTAAAAAACATTGTGGCAAATGAAGAAATTGCTTGCCACAAGCAATTTCTTTATTTTCTACAATGTTTTCTAAAGCCATTATCTTGTGGGGGTCAAAAAGAGTCACTGTGTGGTAATGGGTTAAACATAAATAGAGATGTCTTGAATATAATCGACCAAATGAAAATCTATCAAAATGATAAAAATATAGTATTGTAAAATATACTGAGGGGCAAAAATAAGTGTACGCCCCAGTTTTTCAACGTTTTCTGAGAAAATGATTCGTATAATGTCTACGTCTTTTAAATGCCCCCCCCCCCCCCCGAAGATTGTTTTATATTGGCCCCATCTTCTTTGTCTGTCCGCCTGCCTGTCTTTTCGTCCATTTATGAGTTTTTCCCATAAAATGCCGCGTCATCTAAAAGGGGGAGAATAATTGAAAACGTTCTCGTTGACAAAACTCATATAATTATCTATTTACTGATTTTGATAATAAATTATGACATAATTCTAAATGTCACCTAATCATGCGCATTTTGTTGAGTTGTAGTGTTTTTTCCATATCACACTGAACTTGCTTTGCGCTGCCTGGTAGTTACTACTGGATTTCATACAAGTATCATTTGAATGATTTGTTCTTTATAGTAATTAAAAATATTTTCACGGATCTAAATCAAACTGGACACATTCGTATATTTATTTTCGCGTAAGAACATAACCCTGTTGTAGTTAATCCGACAATTTGTTATCCTATAGTTTATTTCAAGAAGTACCTCTCGACCGAATCAATTTGGCTCATTTTCCTCAATTACCAGAGATAAAATATAAGCCAGGTAAATGAGGTTTCCCAGTGGTAAGGCTAGATGAAGTTGTATAGTATTAAGCTACGTTAAACTGGAAATTAATGAAACATTCTATAATTTACACGAAACTTTCATATAATATTACAGAAAGCGATTTATCTTACATTCCAAACAATACTTTTTACACGCCCGTCGAAGACGGGACGTATTATGGGATCACCCGTGATGTCCGGCGTCCGGGAGTCCGGCGGCGTCCACTTCTTTGTCCGGAGCATAACTCTGTCACTTTAAGTCCGATTGACTTTAAACTTGGCAGTTATATTCTTCTCATCAATACGGAGTGCAGTGCACAAGAACCATAACTCCATCTGGCTTAGTTTTTGAGTTATTGCCCTTTGTTGTTTTTTATACCTGAATCTTGTCCGGAGTACATCTCTAAAAGCATAACAGCTAGGATCATGAAACTTGATGGGTGTATAGATCTCACTAAGGGGGGGTGCAGTGCACAAGAACTTTAACTCTACCTATCCTATATTTTGAATTATTGCCCTTTGTTGTTTTTCATACTTGAATCTTGTCCGGAGTATAGTACTAAAAGTATAACAGCTATGATCATGAAACTTCATGGGTGTAGAGATCTCACCAAGGGGGAGTGCAGTGCATAAGAACCATAACTCTACCTATCCTATATTTTGAGTTATTGCCCTTTGTTGTTTTTCATACTTGAATCTTGTCCGGAGTATATCTCTAACAGTATAACAGCTATGATCATGAAACTTCATGGGTGTATAGATCTCACTAAGGGGGAGTGCAGTGCACAAGAACTTTAACTCTACCTATTCTATATTTTGAGTTATTGCCCTTTGTTGTTTTCATACTTGAATCGTCCAGGGCATATCTCGAAAAGTATAATAGCTAGAACCATGAAACTTTTACCAACCCGCTCCCCCTGTTGACATAGAGTAGTGTTACGGGCGTATCTTGTGACAGTTTGACACCTTGTTGACATTTGCAAGCTAAAAGAGGTGTTGTGTACAAATATTAACACAGGAAAATATGTTTCGTCCACAAAGATTTTTTACTGAACATTTTTAGAAAACATTGCAAAAGCGGGGAATCATTTCGTATGGGGATGTCCCTGGTTAATGTTGAAGCACTATAAAAGGTATGGATTTGTCGGTTGAAGTCCCTGATCGATGCCAGAGGCCATGTTGGATGTTGCCATTACAGATTATGAACATGGTCTATGGAATACTTCGTCTAAATCACGAAGTCAATGTGATCAAACAGATTTCAAATTTTGTCTTTACAACTTCACACGACCCAATGGTCCAAGCAAATATTTATAAAGGAAACTGTGAGGTATATTAATCAGGGAAAATGCAGGGTAAATTAAGTGCTATTATATTATATTTAGAGCTAAAGCGAAATATAATTATATGCCCTCTAGTTACCCAGCAGCTGAGCTTCCATAGATATGCAACATTGTGCATTTTATTTCAGAAATATTAATTTAACCCTTTACCAAGATCATGCCGATTCCTTTGTTCCAATGCTTTCGAAAACCTTCTTTTATCACGGTGGATGATCACGTGATACACAAATTTCGGAAAATCTTCAATAATTTGGTTTATACCTTTACCAAGATCATGCCGATTCCTTTGTCCCAATGCTTTCGAAAACCTTCTGTAATCACGTTGGATGATCACGTGATACACACATTTCAGAAAAACTTCAATAATATGGTGCATACTTGACCAATTTGAATTCGATTTGAAGCAAAGAGGACGAACAGGCGATATGCATTAGATGGACGTGATGGATTATTGAAAAATAGCTGATAAAAAGTCATTGAAGATCAACCAGCTTTTTGGTTGATCTCCAAAAACTTTTTATTAGTTGATTTTTCAAAAATCCATTACATCCAGCTAATTCCTGGCGTCTTCTCACATTCTCTGCTTTAAACTGAATTCAAATTGGTTAAGTATTAACAAAATTAATCATCAAGATTTTCCGAATTTTTTCAATTCTTATATTGGGTGAGGGCTGACACGAAAGTTTAACACAATCTAGGTTTAATGTTCTGTGGGTTAAACACCTTTAATCTAGCAGATCAAACGATAAAATTGATGTACATACATGTACGTGTTGACAAGCGAAACTATAGAAACATGGAATCAGACAAGTTCAAATGTACTATGATAAGGTATTCAACCACTAAATACTTCGTGCAATTTTGTCGTAATCCGTATCAATGAAAGTTGACGAGGTTACGTTGAATTTTTAAATCAGAGGCGCGTTCTTAAGAGCGAGATTTTTTAAGATTTCTTAAGCTGCTTAAGCGTTTTTAGACCGAGACTTTGACCGAGCTGTTCCGAATGCTCCATATTTATACAAATGACGTCATCATGACGTCATTTGTATAAAGTATCGATTATTCGGAACACCGCGGTTTATGAATTATGGAGTGTTCGGAACAACTCGGTCTAATCTCTTTTATATTATTTGTACAGAGTTGACCGAGGTGTTCCGCAGTAAATGGTAATGGCGCCTCCCATTGAGCGTCTTAAAAATCTTGCTCTAAAGAACGCTTTATCCTAAAATATCTTAAGAAATCTCATGATATCTCAAGAAATCTCGCCCTAAAGAACGCACCTCTGGATAACATTGTCATTAAGTTGATGAAAAGCGACAATATGTAATTATCCCGCTTCGGACATGTTTGCTGAAGACGTTCAACTAACGGACTTTGCAGCCGAAGATAAAGTTGTCACAGATTAATATTTGTGCATCATACAAAACAATAATTCTTCTATAATGATTATTCAGAACCACTTTAGTTATACCGGTGAATCCAAAGAAAGCAATGGATATGACAGAGTACAATTTATCAGAAGCCAAACAGTTGTTGAAAAGATAACAAGTGGTCCAATTTTCGGTAACGTTGAAAGCCCCCGTCTCTGTATAATTTTCGTGTTTCAACACGTACGTCCAGTTATCCTAGGTGTTTTAATTAAATCGGCCACCTGACATAACAAATTAACTCCAGGCTCCTTTCATTGCTCGCCAGAAGTCCGGTCCGACTATCATAACCAATTATCGTCGGTGGGAAGTCAAAACCTCGTAACTCCAGCTTATTCCAGCTGTAGTTACGAGGTTTTGACTCCCCACCAACGTTATATACTGGTTTACTGGAACAACCTGTTGAACCGCTAAAATACATCAATTTTACGTACATAGAATAGGTGCATGATATAGGCCTACGCATATCTTCATAGCAAAGAACAGGCCAGCTTCTTCCTGTACCACGTTACTTACACACGCAAGGAACGTATTCACGATATACCCCCCCCCCCCCCCGCGACTGGTGACGTCACAAAACGGTCTGGGGTGGATAACAAGAGGGCCATTGGCCCTGAAGCGCTCACCTGATATAATAAATTTTTGTATACCAATTTTCAGGTTGATTGAACAAAAATGTGATCTCTAGGGTGCACACAAGGTTTAACTAAGATTTGACCTCGTCACCTAGAATTGATCAAGACAATCATTCTGATCAATTTTCAGGTTAATTGGGCAAAAAATGTGGCCTCTAGAGTGCACACAAGGTTTTTCTAACATTTGACCCTGTGACCTAGTTTTTGACCCCAGATGACCCAATTTCAAACTTGTCCGAGATTTCATCAAGACAATCATTCTGAGCAAATTTCAGGTTGATTGGGCAAAAAATGTGGCCTCTAGAGTGCACACAAGGTTTTTCTAACATTTGACCCCGTGACCTAGTTTTTGACCCCAGATGACCCAATTTCAAACTTGTCCAAGATTTTATCAAGACAATTATTTTGAGTAAATTTCAGGTTGATTGGGCAAAAAATGTTGCCTCTAGAGTGCACACAAGGTTTTTCTAACATTTGACCCCGTGACCTAGTTTTTGACCCCAGATGACCCAATTTCAAACTTGTCCAAGATTTCATCAAGACAATCGTTCTGAGCAAATTTCAGGTTAATTGGGCAAAAAATGTGGCCTCTAGAATGCACACAAGGTTTTTCTAACATTTGACCCCGTGACCTAGTTTTTGACCCAAGATGACCCAATGTTGAACTTGTCCGAGATTCCATCAAGACCATCATTCTGATCAATTTTCAGGTTGATTGGGCAAAAAATGTGGCCTCTAGAGTGCACACAAGGTTTTTCTAAGATTTGACCCTGTGACCTAGTTATTGACCCCAGATGACCCAATTTCAAACTTGTCCGAGATTTCATCAAGACAATCATTCTGATCAATTTTCAGGTTGATTGGGCAAAAAATGTGGCCTCTAAAGTGCACACAAGGTTTTTCTAACATTTGACCCTGTGACCTAGTTTTTGACCCCAGATGACCCAATTTCAAACTTGTCTGAGATTTCATCAAGACAATCATTCTGAGCAAATTTCAGGTTGATTGGGCAAAAAATGTTGGCTCTAGAGTGCACACAAGGTTTTTCTAACATTTGACCCCGTGACCTAGTTTTTGACCCCAGATGACCCAATTTCAAACTTGTCTGAGATTTCATCAAGACAATCATTCTGAGCAAATTTCAGGTTGATTGGGCAAAAAATGTGGCCTCTAGAGTGCACACAAGGTTTTTCTAACATTTGACCGCGTGACCTAGTTTTTGACCCCAGATGACCCAATTTCAAACTTGTCCAAGATTTTATAAAGACAATTATTTTGAGCAATTTTCAGGTTGATTGGGCAAAAAATGTGGCCTCTAGAGTGCACACAAGGTTTTTCTAATATTTGACCCCGTGACCTAGTTTTTGACCCAAGATGACCCAATTTCAAACTTGTCCAAGATTTCATCAAGAAAATCATTCTGAGCAAATTTCAGGTTAATTGGGCAAAAAATGTGGCCTCTAGAATGCACACAAGGTTTTTCTAACATTTGACCCCGTGACCTAGTTTTTGACCCAAGATGACCCAATGTTGAACTTGTCCGAGATTCCATCAAGACAATCATTCTGATCAATTTTCAGGTTGATTGGGCAAAAAATGTGGCCTCTAAAGTGCACACAAAGTTTTTCTAACATTTGACCCTGTGACCTAGTTATTGACCCCAGATGACCCAATTTCAAACTTGTCCGAGATTTCATCAAGACAATCATTCTGATCAATTTTAAGGTTGATTGGGCAAAAAATGTGGCCTCTAGAGTGCACACAAGGTTTGTCTAAGATTTGACCCCGTGACCTAGTTTTTGACCCCAGATGACCCAATTTCGAACTTGTCCGAGATTTTATCAAGAAAATCATTCTGAGCAAATTTCAGGTTGATTGGGCAAAAAATGTGGCCTCTAGAGTGCACACAAGGTTTTTCTAAGATTTGACCCCGTGACCTAGTTTTTGACCCCAGATGACCCAATTTCGAACTCGTCCGAGATTTTATCAAGACAATCATTCTGAGCAAATTTCAGGTTGATTGGGCAAAAAATGTGGCATCTAGAGTGCACACAAGGCAAAGTTTGACGGACGACGGACGACGGACGACGGACGACGGACGACGGACACCGGACGCCGGACGACGGACGCCGGACACAGCGGTATCACAATACCTCACCATGAGCACTATCGTGCTCAGGTGAGCTAAAAAGGGGAGAAACTCTCAGCTCATGTAATACTCGCGTGAATACCTTTCTTTACGCCCAACCTATGCTATGGACAAGAGCCGTTACTCTGGAATGCTTGACCATCTGCTGGCGCGCCTTTGACTAAACACCCTAGAATAGGATACATTTGACCCCACACTATTTTTACAGTAAGTCGTCGCTTTTCAACGAAAACCTCGTAACTACAGCTTGTTTTAGTTTAGAGGTTTTCGTTGAAAAGCAGGGAAATGGAATATCTGTAATCTGGATTGGAAGGACATCCAATGAAATCACTCAGTACCATATTTTTAAACGACCCTAATGAAAAAATCTCGAAAAACAGTAATGCAAAAGAAGAAAATGCTAATAATATGAATTTTCTCACTTTGCCGCAATATTTTCCGTGAAATCGTTTAGGAAAGTGTTAATTTAGGATAACACTATTACTTATAAACGAACACTATAGTTCATATTACAATACGAGATGTTTTCCTACCTCTCACCTGCATCTTTTCTTTGTAAACGTAAAAGACTAATGCGATGACAGGCGCTTAATGAAATAAGAATTTGCGGAGATATTTTTTGCTACTATAAAGATGCCAATAACTGAATATTCCTTTTTTTACTTTGCAACTGTCAGTTTGCATTTTTGCAAACATACGGGTAATAAAGACATTTGTGTAATTAGAAGTTTTTGCATTTGTTCAGATTTTTATCTATCCATTGCGTTTACAAGACAATTTATTCTGACTTGTTACTCGTGTCATAAAATAAAGATCGTATTAAATATTTATGAAGCCCTTTTTCTCATTGTCTTATAAAATACACATAATTTAGTTTAGCTTTTGTCTTTTTCCTACATGTCATTATAGATCAAGCCTGTCTCAAACGACAGCATTTAGGCTGTTCTAATTTGAAAGATGAGGCGGATGCGACATTGAAGTGGATAAAGAGGGGGTTTTAGTACAATAAAGCATATCAGCATGTTCTCCCTTCGCCTCAGCGTTTCCAAAGGTCTTTCTTTCAAGGGACACTAAATGCTGATCTTATGTGAGTAAGGGATAATATTTGCCTGTATATTTCTGTTGTTACATAGGTTTTCTACAATAAACGTTTATTTTAATTCCGTGCCGCTCAAATAGTTAGACAGATCCTTGGCTAAAGCTCAAACACCTTTCTAACTGGAGAGTTATGTATTTGCCCCCGGATATCTTATATCATTTACAGTGACCTTTAGAAACATTATTACGTTCATTGATAAACGATGCCGATTTAAGGTAGTCTATCCTTAATGAGATTCGCTTGACTCGAAATTATTCGGGCGACGTCGAAAACATTCGGCGGTGGAACTTTCCACCGCCGAATGTTTACGACCGTGCCCAAATAAGTTTGGATACGTAACGACGATGCCCGAAAAAATCCGATGTTTTATGAATATCAAAATGTTCACATTACGGGTATTCTACCTTAACCCCACTCTGTACCCGTCTGTCAACGTTTACTACATAAGTGATTTCCCTCTGTTATTTTGAACTGCATTCTCGCCTAATCTGTTGGCCTCAACGAGATCTCGTTACAATATCCAATCGGTGGCCGTCAATGTCGTAAAAAATGGAAAATTGATACTAAGTTTCATTGATCGTAAAAGCAATTGCGACACTGTTTTAAATTATTGAAACCAGTTTGTTTGAAATAACGTGCGTCAGGAATTTGCTGGATGTGAAAGACGTTAAAATTCGGCTACTAAAGAGTAATTGGTGAAAAATTAAAGATATATCAGATTAAGCAAATCTCTGACTTATTTCGGCTTTCTCTGCTTAAAACCATTTCCAAATCGGTCAAGTATTAACAAAATTATTGAAGTTATTTCTGTTTTCTACAATTCTTGTGTCACGCGATTCCCTACCGTAATATGCGGTCCAGAGGTCCGTCCGTGGATGGCGAAGATTGAAATAGTATGACCTACATTTGCGCGTTAAGAAAGAGATGAAAAAGAAATTCCAGAAACATTAAAATGCAATGCATAAATGAATAAGTGCACAATTAGTTTAAAGAGCTTTCCTCGAGAATTTCAAGAGATACATAAACTATTAAATTAGTCCACTCAATTTCCAATTAAATAATGCGAATGTTTCTGATTCCGTTGCCAAACGTTTATTTGTTTCAATTTCATTTAATGCACATCGGCATTGAATCTCAGTCGCTCAAATTAGATTTATGAATATAAGACAAATTCGACTTTTATCTTACATATCTTAGAGGAATAGTCAGACATTTGATTTTCTGGTAGCATTCTTAAGTCCAAATACTGGGTAAATTTAGTCTTATGAAATAATGTTTGATTTGATAGTTTAACTCTTTCCCAAACGAAAAATTTTTTAGACTGTTGCACTTTGAAAGCTAGCCCAAACGATTTATTTCAAATATACAAGAATAGTATCGAATATATCGGATGTCTTCTGTATGTATTCCGTATACGCAAAGTGTCACCACAGAACAACAGCGAAAAACTCATTTATTTTCAGTCAATGTTTACTAGGGGCATGTCTGTAACATTAGCATTGAGGTATTCCACGGCACCCATCGTTAGATACCAAACAGTTCTTGCAACATCGGCGTCATTCGTGACAAAGGAAATTGACGAGGGTATCCCTCGTCAAATTCCGTAGTCACGGAAAACGGCGAAGATGGAAGCGGAATTGCTCGAAGCGTTTGTTATCTAATGATGTGTGGAATAAGTTAACATATTCAACAAACGGTATCCACCAGGTTTTTTTTTTTACTTTTTTACTCCCACAACCTTTCAGATAGTTCTCAGTAAATTAAGACTGAAATGTTAATTGCTCCAGGAATGTTCTAGCCCGCAATCAAAGCAAGACAAACAACCGGTGTGCTCCAAAAGTTGTTTCACATTAGTCTTGTAGCAAGGATATTTTTTCTTGTTTCTGTCATTTATTGCTCATTATTATGCAGAAAAAGCAGTGTTTCTGTACTTATTAGTCTAACAACCTCGTCCATGATAGAATATAGCATAGGCTACACGTATACATAGTGGTTGGGTGGATAAGGATGTTATTCCCAAACGACAACTTACTTGAGATTGGACCAAATTGAAATAAGATGCCGACTACATAATTAATGATAACTTATTTCATTTTCATGTACTATCTTAGAAAACCTTGAAGGAAAAGGGGAATTGCTAATGATCAGTACTTCTTTCGTTTCCTTCTATGGATGATAACACATATCCAGTTGGGGTTGTCAACAGGAGGTACTGTCTGAAACAGTTGATCTTGTTAGCCACGGCCTTAGAAAAATTGGTAGCACTTTGGGTATATTTGTTTTTCTATCACGCGGTTCCCAGTTCGATATCCGACAGCAGCGTATCTTCTTAGACATTTGTCGCCCAACAATGTCGGGATAGTGATTAAATTCAATTTGGGATGATCAGAAGGGAGCTTGGAAAGTATGTTTCAGTAATGGTAAGAGAATGATTATCAGAATCTTCTTTAACACAAACGGTTTGTAACCTAGTAAAAGTTCTGTTAAATGATCTGGCTGAGCGTCTTAGGCTAACGGCGATCGTAAAGACAGTGGGTGCTTTGAAAAGGGTTAATAATCTGTATTCCGTTAGTGTTATTGCAAAACCCAGTAACTCCAGCTTTGATTAAGCTGGAGTTACGAGGTTTAGCAACAACACCGACGATTTATTATGTTTTCGTAAGCTCATCGTCAATTTATTCCTCCGACCTGTAGGGCAGATGTGGTAAACGGATTAAATCAGAACAAAGAGGGATTAACGACGTTCGGTGATTAACCGTTAACATAGATAATCAAAACAAAACAAAGGAAACACAGTGATTTGATTCCCGGTAACATCATGTATCCTTTCCCCAAACAAGACATGATTTTTGCTTTCTATGAGAGAGAAAATTTCAGAAGTCAGTAACGATGAAAACATGCAATTCAGAGAAGAACATGCTTAGTGTCAGCATTTTCTTCTTTTCTCTCAATTCTTTCTGTCACAGTGGTGGATCCAGAGGGGATTGAGGGTTCAAACGGACCCCATCTGTTGCCTGATTATTTCATTTTAATATACATAAATTCATTTAAAAGTGTATAATAATAGGAAAATGAGCCCCTATTTGTATGCTCGAATCCCCTGACAGAAATCCTGGTAATAAAATTGTATTCTTAATAACTTACAACTTACAACTGCAATAACTTACGAATGGAAGCTGTCAATAATTTCGTTCTTTGCATAAGGATAATCTGTTACAAGAGAATTGTTTGTGTAAGACTTACAGGCATGGCGGTGCTAAAACTTTCCATACAAGAGATTATGTGAAAATTGGCTTAGTTGCTTCTGCGAGTAGTGATAATTCAAAACACGAGGATGTGCAAGCGAAAGAACATGTCGAAAATTCTTTAACATGTGACTATGATTACATTGTTTCATATTTAACAACAACTTCGTGCCCTTACCGTTATAACAAAGGGTTGAGGTAGTCAACCCCTAATGAGATTCACGGGACGTCGGAATTATTTGGGGGACGTCGTACATATACGGCTGTAGAAATTTCCGACGTCGCGTGAATCTCATTAGGGATGATCTGCTCTTATCGATGGAAGTCGCTTTTGCCGATGTCACGATTGATAATCACGCGATAAAATATTATCAGAGAGTCTTGATCATAATTTTGTAAATACTGGACCGAAAACCGAAATCTAATATTAGATTTCGGTTTGAAGCAGAGAATGTAGGCAGACGCTACGCATTAGATAGATGCGGTGGATTTTTAAAAAATCAAATGACAAAAAAGTTATTGAAGATCAACCAAAATATCCACCACGTCCAGGTTATTCCTAACATGTTTCCACCTTCTCTGCTTCAAACCGAATTCAAATTGGTGAAGTATTGACCAAGTTATTGAAGATTTTGGGAAATTCTAAGTCACGTGATTATACACCCTGGATGTGTACGAGTACAGTTGTCCAAGTTGACAAAATATGTTCGAACATTTGTAAAACGTGGGGAAAATCTCAAAGAAATAGACACCATTTTGATACCAAACCCATAATGTAACGAAGAAAGTACCAGCTCCTTTTCAACCAAGATGAATCTAATACTTAAGAAATCTGAGCAGGTTTACAGAAAAGATGGTACAATTGCATACTAGACAAAAACGGATACGGATCAGAGCAAAATCATTGGTCATCCTTAAGAAGTTTAATTCATAGAGCAGTTTGGATCTTTAACTGCAGACTGATCTGGTACTGCATATGCGACAAAGCATCCCTTCTTACATCTCATTTCATTTATATTTCCTTTGACAACAATAGTATCCACAATACGTCCAGTGATTTGTTTTCGACATCGAGAACAGATTGGAAATACCAAGACCAACAGGTGACGAAGATCAAAGACAGTATAACCCTTTCCCAAACAACACCTGGATATGACATTTCTAATTACAAAGGCTGGAGAAAACACTGAGTCAAAAGAAGAAAATGCTGGAAACCAGCATTTTCTTCTTTTGCCTCAATATTTTCTTTGCTTCATTGTACATAATCTCGTTTTTTGTTTACATTCATTTTTGTCGTCTGCAGCAGCTTTCAATTAGGACAAGGCTAAAATATTATTGTTTGGGAAAGGGATAGCCGTCCGGTGTAAATGGGAATTGACCAATAAAACAATTAACGTGTAATTGACTACTCTAGGCTTATCAGGGACCCGTATGTGGCATGGCATAGAGAAATGGAGCTTAGTCAGTAGTGAAACTCGATAAATTAACCAAGTTACCATCAATCGTACTATGATGTAAGAAATATGACTCAAAATAAAACTTTATTAAAATGAATTGAGTAAGAAATAAATAGTCAATCGGTGTTTGTCTTTCTTAAATTACAAAAAGAAAATGAAATGATATGCTAATTTCCAAACGATTCATAAATTGCAGTTGCTCGAAAGTACACCTAGGTTAATACCACGCATTTTGTTCATTCTTTGGAATTATATAACTATAAGTGAGATATCCATTTCAGATACATAATTAAATTGTAGACTCTTCGAACTGTAAACCGATCAGTCGATTAGTCTCGGCCACTTGCATTTTTTCACAGTCTGATCTGATCTGATTGCCATTCTGTTCCCTACCATAAGCCCCACATTCCCTTGTCGCTACGATTAATATTTCTATCGGTCAGAATAATGACCGCCGTGTCCATGTATTTAAGATTACAGACAGGATGCTATACAGCTGCCAGGGGCTCACCGGGCTACAACAAAGTGTGCAACAAAGTGGACATCACATTAAAATGAGCCAGGATCTGAAAAAGGGCACTTGTAGCATTTCGTCGCTTTTCAAGAAAAAAAATCGTAACTGCAGCTTATTTTAAGCTGCAGAGATTTTTGTTGAAAAGCAGCGATTTAAGATCATCATGTTTCAAGATCGGACTATTCCAAAATGCAGGCTAATCAGGTCCAACAATGCTTTCAAATGGTTGTTACAGATAATGGAGAAGTTAAAGGTTTTGCAAACAGTCGACCTTATAAAAGATTACATGAACCGTGTCACAAAATGTATAGTCATTGTCATCATCTTTATTAGATTTAATGAGACTGTAATCACGGTGGATAACCCACGTGACTTTTGGGAAGCTTTAACACCGAAAAATCGTCCGCTTCAATGTATGTTTCGTTTAATTTCTCAGCTTATAACCTATTGATTTTGACGAGATAAAGTGCACGGAACACGCATTTGAGAGGACTTTTTCCGTTTGTAACTCTTTCTGCTCCGAATCCCGTGGTTTCTTCAAACATTCAAGCGAAAGTTTTTCTCGTTGCACGTGAACGCTTCCCACTTTCGTTTTGCATTTACAAAAAACTTTGGCTCGAATGTTTGAAGAAACCACTGGATTTGAAGCAGAGTGAGTTAGAGCCGGGAATAGCCCCCTCAAAGGCGCGTTCCGTGCACTTTATTTCGTCAAAATCAATAGAGTATAAGCTGAGAAATTAAACAAAACATACCTTGAAGCGGACGATTTTTTTTCGGTGTTTACGCTTCCCTAAAGTCACGTGGGTTATCCACCGTGGTAATGGATAAACTTATATCATGGTTTGGTATGTAAAAATGGTTTTGACACTATGTATGGAGTTCATTGAACAACAACAGAACAATTCTACCTGCTAATCCAGGTGCACATTTATTGCCGCCATCATACGTCGAAGCAGACTCATATACGATATAATTTATGGGCCCGGAGTAACGTATTTGTATTGTTTTATGTACATAGCATATGTAGACCACCCCAGTCAACTATTCCAGACCTACGATCTTTACCCAGATAAATAAATACAATGTAGAAGGTAAAAATTACACAAGAAAATGGTTTTAAAGGCGATTGTATTTTTTTCCAAAAACGCAATTGTTACCATTTACCCCTACCCCGTGGACTAAGCTCTCCAACTAGCACCTTCACGGTGCTCTGTGTTATCAGTTCCACATCTCTGTCGGTTTCAGTCCAATGGAGCTTAGTCCAGTGACTAAATTGTGAAAAGTTTGAAAGATATGACATATTACAAGATAGCATTAGATATAAAAAAGTATTGGAGTTAATTAAGTATGTATCTTTATTGCAATTTACTTTCTTTGAAACATTAGTTGAAGCTTAAATGCAAAGTGTAGAATCGAGATAGTCAAACGTAGGGAAACGTGTCATCAAAGACATAAATTCCTTACGAATTCATTAGAAAGCAGAAATACATGATATGACTCTGAAAGAATAAACGTTTGTTCAATAACAGAAACAAGAAAGAGAATAAAGGAAACAATGGAACTAGTTGTAACCCACACGTTATAATTATATTATTTCGACAATAACAATTTAGATTACAGAAGCGGAATTTAGGCTATTAACTCCCTATTGTTTCATTTTGTAAGATATGAGTAGAGTATTCTCGCAGATGAATGAGGCATCATTTGTAATGTGATTTAAACCACCTGCCGGTATTCATAACATGGGAATTTGAATTAATTACCGTAAACAGAAACTGGATTATACTACATTTTTCATTGTCTACAAAGTAGAAATCTTAACAAGTAACAATTAGCACACAAAATATAGATGAAAAAGGAAGCCAATAATGACCGAATCTGTCTTCCATGGCAAATGCGTATGCATGCATTGCTTCTGAAATGATTTTATGTTTTGATTCGAATCGAAAAAAGTGTGCTACAAACGCAAGAGAATGTTGAGGAAAGGACAGACAAAATACTGGATACCATCATCCTTTTACCCTTGAGTTCAATTTGAATGTGTTAATAAACAATGTCTTAAATAGATGTTGACAGATCAGCAGAGTATCAGAGTGAAGTTGGCAGACTAGCAGAGTAACAGAATTGAACAGTTGCAGTAATTCATATGACTTCTTTGACGATGTTTTTGAAACCAGCTGAATCATGTTTATCCTTTAATCTATCCTGAAAATGCTAGATATTAGATATTATCCTTTGAAGCCTGGTACAATACCCCTCCATGGTGTTGTGAACAGCATAAAGACCAAGTCTAGAATTCGACATTATCAGAGACCTGTCGACAGCCATGACCGTTACTTATCTGTATAATCAATAATGTACAGACATTGAACCTGTGTATGCATGGTAAATTCTAGAATCTACTATACACTATAATTATCATTATTGTTTGTATCATTCCGTAAAACCTATAGGCCTAATAGTAGCTCGGTTAAGATTTTCGTTGAAAAAATATTTCGTGGAACAGCGAGGAATAAGTCGCAATAGTTGGGCCCATTAGTCCATTTTCCTGGTCATTTGTAGGCTATTGGTATAGTCCAACTATTTTCAAGGAAATATATCGTTATAGCCCTGGCTATTAGCATTCGCTCGTGGTCGTTCGCTGCGTGATAGCCCGATTCGAAGTCGGCTCCATATCGTATAAGATTCCACGGTTAAAAAACAACTTTTCGAGCACACCATTGCTATTCTTTAAAAAAAAAACACTGTCCGATTACGGCTTTTTTTTAAATTTAAGAAAAGCGATGTTTTGCTGCTCTATTCTTCTTTGAGATGATATCTCCCCGAGCCCTTCTTTCCCAGAAAGTCTGATTTGGTAAAACAATCAAAACCTGAAGGACTTATATAATGTGATACATCGTTGAGTTTTAATGTCTAGAAATTAATAAAACTGATAAGAAACTTGGTAAGATTATACGTTTAACATGGCGATTTACCCAACTTATAGGCAGTTAAAGTCTCATTATGTCCTATTATCTGAGATTATTTCAAACCGAGCCACATCAAGCAAGTCTTAACCTTCTATCAAACAACCATATTCTAGATACTACGAGTGGCTATCAACATGTTTTGAGTCTAAGGTGTTTCTACCATTCAGATAGCAAAATACCGTACATCTTTATACACAGCAACATTTCAAATGTAGATAGAATGAAGGATCATATTGCTAGCTGTTATAATAAACACGGAGTATAATCACATGACTCATAATTTCCGATAATCTTCAATATCTTTTTTAATACATGACCAATTTGAATTCGGTTTGAAGCAGAAAAGGTGGGAAAATGCCAGGAATAAGCTGGACGTGTTGCATTTCTTTTTAAATCTACTGATAAAAAAAGTTATTGAAGATGAACCAAAATTTTGGTTTATCTTCAATAACCTTTTCATCAGTTGATCTTTCAAAAATCGATCACGTCCATCTAATGCATGACGTCTGTCCACATTCTCTGCTTCAAACCGAATTCAAATCGGTCCAGTATTTACAAAATTATTGAAGATTATCTGAAAATATTGTATCACGTGATTATCCACAGTGATAAAGCTACAAAAAGTTCTTAAAAAGGACCTACCCGACCCCAAAAATATTGGCAAAATAGACAAATAGACACTTCTGAGAAAAGGGTAGTGATATGGTTTCTCGTCCTGGAGGCCAAATCTGCCACATTGGTTAAACAGCAATTGCATACGGTTTGTGGGTAGTCCCCTCCGTCTGTTGCAACTATCAAACTTTGTGTGAATGAATTCTATATTGAGAAGACGAAAATGATTAAACGACTCCCACTCAAGGGGGGGGGGGGGCTGTTCAGGGTACTAAGATGTTGACTTTGTAAATCGGATATAAATGATTGGCAAACTAGATTGAACGGAAATGCGGACTCGGAGAAGTCGATGTTGAAATATCCAACTTTCTTATTCTTTCTATTCGAGACTCACAACTTTTAATACCCCCTTGCATGTATATAAGGTCTGGTCCTTTAATTAATTGGTCCAATTTGAAAGACGTTGCAGGTGACGTTGTCTACTTGACGATACCTTTTAATTTTACAACTTGCTGGTAGAAATCCTTGTGGAAAAAAAATTGCTTGTGACAAGCATTTTTTTTATTTTCAACAATGATCTCACCAACCATAATCAAGGGACATCTTAAAGCGTCAATGTGCGAGAATGAGTTAAAACTAGGGCGTGTTCCAAACGTCCGTTTTTAAAGTGCCCTTCACACGATTTTAATACTTTTCGATGAGTTTTACAAAGCTATCATGTTCCAAATTACGGCTTCGGGGTGGGTTTTAAGAGCACAACTGAGAGGCAATAACTTTGATAGGTAGTAATATGGGATTTCTTTGAACAGGTTGAACTTATCGAAACATCTGATTCTAAAGACAAACGAAACCCACAGTGGGGTAGAAACATCATTAATCTACCACACAATTCAAAGTTGTGCAACCCACTGAGTAGAAGTGCTCAGAATGTAACTTAATCCATGTTTTAGGAAGGTCAGATATCTTGAACATTCTATAGACCTATTATCAAACATTAACTAAACAATCGCAATATCGATATTCTTTCCTTAATATCATCGTAATAATTATCATTTATCGCATACTCTGCAATTCTTACATACATATTATCGTGACATGCAAATATCACAGTATTCTAAAATAATATAACTTTCCACAATTTTGTAAAGATATGAACAGTGGGTTTATACTTTGTAACTTTAGGTAAGACCTGTGTAATGGGCTTTTCGACCAGTTATTGAATGTATGGCGCGAATAGACTACTTCAACGGAAGTAATTTTCCTTGCTCTCAAACTTTGAATTTTTGACGTTTGTTGGTTTTTTGTCTATTCTTCATATAATTTAGAAACATTTTCACAAAAATTATGTAGAATATACCCCGGAAATCTGAGCACGCCCAATTATTTCCGTGGTTACGCAAACAGGCGATGTTGCATCTAACGATACATTAAAAATGCTCGGACTTACGGCCATCACGGAATAAGTCGAAATATAACGATTATACAGGAAGTGCATTACACATTCTTACATAAAATAACCAAGTAAACTTTCATACGTAAAACAGGTTCCAACATAATTAATACTCATTATAGGTCAAGGGAAGCCAGGCAAATGGTTGATACCAACAGACCTCCAACGGTAATTTGTAGCGCGTGTTTCACCATTAACCCTTTACCAAACGGCAATATTTTGAACCCGCCCAAATTCAAAGGCGTAGCAGACGAAAAATGGGATTTTATTAATAGCGGGGTAATTGAATACTATAGCATGAAAGCATTGGGGGAAAAGAAGAAAATGCTGGTGACCAGCATTTTCTTCTTTTCCATCAATGCTTTCCATAGCCATGTCTATCGTAAACGTCGAAGCAAAATGCTGATTAGGAAAGGATTAACTCAAACAAATTGATTAATATAATAAACAAACGGGGGCGATCAATTTCAATCCAAATTGATGTTTACATGCACGCTACATCTGTATCAATGCTTTCCAGTTTGTGAGATTTTTGGTTTCCCTTGACCGCTTAAAGATAAGATATGCTGCACAGAAAATGCGCATTGATAAGGTCCGACCAGTTCGTGTGAATTGCACGCTAATACTTTGCTTATCAATTTTGATTTATACTTAATCCTTTCTAATGATGATGTTTATATTTTGTTGTTCGTGTTTTTGTTGATGTTTCTAAAACAAAAATACTATGCCAATTGCTTAGATTTGCTATATACAATGGCCATTATTTTTAAATCACGAATGCATGTATTAACCATTCTCAAAACAACCCTTTGATGTGGTTGATTAAAAGGTTTTAAAAGAAATGAGAGAAATAAGAAAACCGTCATCTTATCATTTTCTCTCAATACTTTCTAGCTTACGGTAAATAAATTCAGCACGCAGAACTTTCTTCTATTGTCTCAATATTTTCTGTGCTGTGCTTATTCAAGCTATCGTTGTTTCGAGCGTAAACTACGATATTTTATAGCAGAAAATGATTTGAGAATTATTTAACGTGTTCTGATGTTGCAATGCTTTTCACACGAATATATCAATCAACTAAAGCAAATACTTGGGACCCTTTGACATCTTATCATATCATGGTCACATTATATCGTTGAATGCATGCATACCATATTATTCGTCGCTTTTCAACAAAAACCTCGTAACTGCAGCTTGTTTTAAGCTGCAGTTACGAGATTTTTGTTGAAAAGCAGCGAATTATGCATATTAGCTTAGAATGAATAAAAGACCTTTGTAAGCAAAATGTCCGTCTACATTCCTGATTATCGGAATTCGTAAGTGATATAAGAAAAATCTATTCGATATGTTTAAAATATGTAACCAGAACTAAAGTACCCAAGAAACATTCATGGGTTTATGGCAAAAGTATCGTAAATATATCCATAGAATCAAAGGAACTAAGATATTTTTGTGCCAAACAACCGATTAATAAACGTTTTTTTCTTTCTTCATTGCTGTTATACAAATAAAATCTAAACATTTAGATAAGAATTGGGTACACTTACAAATCCATATGTGCAAATACCCTTTTCTAAGAGGGTAGATCTTTTTTGTTATTTGACTAGATGGAAGGAGGGAATGTAAAAGAATCTTGATGCAAAAAGATGAAAATGGCAAGATAGAGAATATTGAGGAAAATGTAAATTATGTTTTGCAAACCTTTTCTTGTTTTACCCTGTATTTGTTAGACATACGTTAAAATGTTTAAAGGGGCTGTATACATAACATTTGGGAGTATTTAGTGTTCGTCATCAAGAATGTGAAACTTGCTAAACATGTTAAAATCGAGTGTAAAACTTTTCCGTTTGCCACACCATTGTACATTGTGCACGGAGGGGGTTATTGCACATCTGTTGAGAAATAAGTCCTGTACACAATATCACTTGCAAAATTTCCACTCTAACCAAATGAATTGCTAGCCTGAGCAGAGTAAATACTCTCAAGTTATATTTCACTAATAGAAAACAAAGATGGTCCCCATTGATAAGGTCACATTCATTTGCCGTTTCCAGTCAAGAAAAAATGTCTCTTCACAGTAGGCATACCATTCCATAACAAATTGGAATTGCTTGAACAATTTCCATTGTCTAGTTTTTAATGAATGATGTCATTCAATCTTGACTTCAAAAAGAAACACATATTTTTTATTCGCCAATCGTGAAAACTGAGAGCCAGTTATGTCATTTCAATTAGTCCATGTGGTTAATAAGTTAATAGAAAAGTTCTGGTAAAACAAAGACCTTTAACCCTTTCCCAAACTAGCCCTGGTTTTGACGTCCCTGATTAAATATGCTTGGGAAAACATTGAAACAAAAGAAGAAACTGCTGATAACCAGCAGTTTCTCCTTTTGTCTCAATATTTTCTGTGCCATATTGTACACAAACCCTTTCCTTTTTAACTTCAATTTTGTCGTCTGGAGCAGCTTTCCAATTTGATCACCCCCCCCCCCAAATTTTGTCGTTTGGGAAAGGGTTAAAGCACTCTTATCCCGCGTCAGAATAATTGTGTTTCACATTTTGTGAGGCATCTGACATTGTTTTTTCTTTGTCCAGATTGTGGAATTTGAAATTAATTTGATGCAGACGTTGTTTGTGTGGTAGAAGCCGATAATAATACATGTATGTTATGTATAGGAAAATGAAGGTATGCTAGAGCAAAGGGGGTACAACATATTGTTTTTCCAAAATGTCTACCCTTATAGTCTTCTCTCTACTTATTTACGCTTTCAACAACAGAAACAAAAAACTTGTTTTTGCCATTAGCGAGGCGTACCTGCTATGGATTTAATGGACACAAACAACAGTGAAGCAGCAATCAATTATTACTAGAGAAGATGCGAATGCAAAGAGAGGCAAATCCACGTCAACATCGACACGCGACGTCCAGCCAAAAAACAGAGAAGATGGCTCTGAAAAAGCTGTATCCCAAAACAATTCGGCGCCCAACTCGGTGGAGTGCGTGGAATTTCGCACTGAGCAATTGACATTCATTTATGATATTAAATGGTAAATAAATAGGACCGAATACTTCGGTGCGCTCGCTAGAACTGACTCAATTTCACGCAATCTACCCGCCCATTAATTGTGCTCCTTTTTGATTGGTCAAAACTCTCATAACAATATCATAACAACTTCGTACATGTACGTATATTCTGATTTTTTTCGGGAGAAAGGGCGGAGCCTAGTAAACGGTTATTACATTGAAGATTGAGGAGAAACAGCGTTTTCAATTAGCGGTAAATCGTCGGTGTTATTGCAAATTATTGTAACTGCAGTTTGAATCAAGCTGTATTTACGAGGTTTTTTAATAACACGTTTTACAATCGCACAGTCTTTCAATTTCGAAATGTTTTCATGCTCGTGCCGCACGTTTTTTCCCTTATGTTAACCAAGGTATCGAGAAGTAAACTCGTCGAATAACCTTTTGGCTTAGCCACACCCTTTCAGGTGAATAAAAACGCAATATAGCAAGAAGACAACCCTTTTCCGCTAAACTGCGTAGCGCGGAAAAGAAATATTATTATGCCCCCTTTCGAAGAAAATGGGGGTATATTGTTTTGCAAGTGTCGGTCGGTCGGTCGGTCGGTCGGAAGGTCGGTCGGTCGGTCGGTCGGTCGGTCGGAAGGTCGGTCGGTCGGTCGGTCGGTCTGTCCGTAGACCAAACCTTGTCCGGAGCATAACTCAAAAAGTATTAAAGGTAGAGTCATGAAACTTCATAGGTGGATAGATCTCATTATGGAGAGGTGCAGTGCACAAGAACCGTAACTCTGCCGATCAAATTTTTTGAGTTATTGCCCTTTGTTGATTTTATAACTTGATTCTTGTCCGGAGCATAACTCAAAAAGTATGTAAGGTACAATCATGAAACTTTACAGGTGGATAGATCTCATTATGGAGAGGTGCAGTGCACAAGAACCGTAACTCTGCTGATCAAATTTTTTGAGTTATTGCCCTTTGTTGATTTTCAAACTTGATTATTGTCCGGAGCATAACTCAAAAACTATGTTAGGTAGAATCATGAAACTTTACAGGTGGATAGATCTCATTATGGAGAGGTGCAGTGCACAAGAACCGTAACTCTGCTGATCATATTTTTTGGGTTATTGCCCTTTGTTGATTTTCAAACTTGATTATTGTCCGGTGCATAACTCAAAAAGTATGTAAGGTACAATCATGAAACTTTACAGGTGGATAGATCTCATTATGGAGAGGTGCAGTGCACAAGAACCGTAACTCTGCCGATCAACTTTTGTGAGTTATTGCCCATTGTTGATTTTATAACTTGATTCTTGTCCGGAGCACAACTCAAAAAATATGTAAGGTAGAATCATGAAACTTTACAGGTGAATAGATTTCATTATGGAGAGGTGCAGTGCACAAGAACCGTAACTCTGCCAATCAAATTCTTGGAGTTATTGCTCTTTGTTGATTTTTACACTTAATTCTTAACCTTGCCTATATCTCGTGTCCTTTTACACATACAGCCTTGATATCTCACACATAGATACCTCCTATCAACATCGTTCACATTTAACCATGACCTTGGACCTTGTGACCTTGACCTTGGAGTTTGACCTACTTTAAAAAAAATTAAACCTGGCATATATCTCATGACCTTTTACAAATACAGCCTTGATATTTCACACATGGACACATCTTACCAAGACCTTTCACAATTGACCATGACCTTGGACTTTGTGACCTTGACCTTGGAGTTTGACCTACTTTTAAAAAAACTTTAACCTGGCCGATATATCATGTCCATTTACACATACAGCCTTGATATTTGACACATGGAAACCTCCGACTTAGACCTATCACATATGACTATGACCTTGGACCATGTGGCCTTGACCTTGGAGTTTGACCTACTTTTAAAAGAAATAAACTGGGCCTATATCTTATGTGCTATTACACATACAGCCTTGGTATTTCACACATGGACACATCTTACCAAGACGTTTCACATTTGACCATGACCTTGGACCTTGTGACCTTGACCTTGGACTTTGACCTACTTTAAATAGAACTTTAACCTAGCCGATATATCATGTCCTTTTACACATACAGCCTTGATATTTGACACATGGACACCTACGACCAAGACCTTTCACATTTGACCATGACCTTGGACCTTGTGACCTTGACCTTGGTGTTTGACCTACTTTTATAATACATTAACCTGGCCTATATTTCATGTCATTTTACATATACAGCCTTGATATTTCACACATGGTCACTTCCAACCAAGATATTTCACTTTGACCATGACCTTGGACCTTGACCTTGGAGTTTGACCTACTTTTAGAAATATCTAACCTAGCCTTTATCTTATGTCCTATTACACCTACAGCCTTGATATTTCACACATAGACACCTCCTACCAAGACCTTTCACATTTGACCATGACCTTGAATATTGCAACCTTGACCTTGGAGTTTGACCTACTTTTAAAAAGACTGAAACCAGGCATATATATCATGTCCTTTTACACCTACAGCCTTGATATTTCACACATGGACACCTCCAACCAAGACCTTTCACATTTGACCATGACCTTGACCTTGGCATTTGGCCTACTTTTAAAAACTTTAACCTGGCCTATGTTTCATTTTACTTTTACATATACAGCTTTAATATTTCACACATAGACACCTCCTACCAAGACCTTTCATATTTGACCATGACCTTAGACCTTGTTAACTTGACCTTGGACTTTGACCTACATCAAATGTAGGCCCTTGAGGGGGCATATATGTTTTACAAACATCTCTTGTTGGTACCTTGAGACACTTCAAACAAGAACCCCAAAATGGTTTCGTGGAAAGATAAATAATATACATATTGTGTTTTACGTGCTTTTATCCATCTTTAATTTGTTACTCTCTTAAAGTGACATTTCACATTGATTTTTCATATATATATTTACTTTTATTCTTATCTGAACGAGCATATTTTCTTGTGAACATTCTGAAAATTTCAAGCGAAACTATTGCATAGTTTACGAGAAATATATATTTCTGTGCTAAAATTAAACAAATGTTTGTGGACAACAGTTCAGATTTATGTGGAATTTGTCATTTCTGTCTCAACTTCAAAAACGCATTTTTCGCTTATAAACAACAACTCCAAAAAACTGATAGCATCTATACGCATTAGAATAACCAACTTTTGCTTTAAAAATGAAATTGGAATGTTATGTCCATTTAATATGCTTGTAAATACGAAG
Organism: Fragum sueziense; assembly: GCA_963680895.1. Classification (NCBI taxonomy): domain Eukaryota; kingdom Metazoa; phylum Mollusca; class Bivalvia; order Cardiida; family Cardiidae; genus Fragum; species Fragum sueziense. Next base: position 15,788,158 of record OY804599.1, on the reverse strand, counting down.
ACTTTATTTCTAGGCAAGGCGTGAATAAAGGAAAGTAGGTACAGTCATTCGGCAAAACATTAATTATACAAGTCCACGATTTTCTTTGAAGATGAATTAATGAGTCCGGGATGAATCCATTAGATTACGGAAAGTTACGACAATTGCCGATTAAGATAACCCGGAAAATTGCAGGAAATCTCTGAGCAACAAAGGTAATGTATAATAATTATCACGGGGCCTTTGATAAGGTCACGTAAAGTATTTCCTGCGATGGAACAAAGAGGATGGTAATATATCGCTGCTTTTCAACAAAAACCTTGTAACTGCAGGTAAAAACAACCTGCAGTTACGAGATTTTTGTTTAAAAACGACGATATCATCCGACAGAGGCTTCTCCATGTGAATAACGATGACCCTGTTTTATACCAATGACACTTTTTTAGTTGAATCGAACTGTCAAACCTTATGTCCGAGGTTAGTTTTATGACCTGGTCAGGATTTGTCTTGTGTGATTTGTGTTTCCCATCAAATTGCCTGGTGACTGGTTAGATGTAGTATTATTCGTAACGAAGAATTTATAACCTAGACTTACAGTATTTCGGAGACAAAACCTGATTTTGGCGTTCCCAAATAGAAATTCCTAATGAAAGAAAACAAGGAAACGATACCATAGGCAGGTGGCCTGTATTATTGAATAAAATGTATTGTTGATGTTGTTCAAGATTTTCTTCTTTTGCTTCAATGTTTCATGTGCTAAAATGAAGATCTTGTAATGTGTGACAGAACACATGTTTGATATCCGTAATTAGCAGACATATCAATCATTACTATCACTTGTATTGACGATCCTATAGAAAGTAAATTCGAAAACAGTTTAGAAGCCATCACAGGCTCCCTATCAGAGGGCAGCCATTACAAATTGGTGCATGTAATTTCAATTAATTGATGGGCTATAAAATGATCATTATTTCCCGACACCAATGTCCATTAAATCAAGACTAGGCCGTTTCCTTGGAAACAAGTTTTTACAGTAAGATAAGATATTCCAGTGCAAGCCGATTTTCAAATTTCTTCATAGCGATTTTTATTCTATTTCAAGGCTGCAGATATGATGGGGTAAAAGCTTTTTCAAAAGACAATATATTATTTGTCTTTTATCAAACCCTATGTTGTGGGTACCCATGTGAATCATCTCGTCAAGACTATTCAAATGAGTACCCACAACACAGAGTTTGGATTTGAGGGAATAACTCTTTAATAGCTTCACCCCTCTTATCTGTTGGTCTGCTCTTGCTAACCCTTTCCGAAATAGACTTAAATTTGTTCCTAATAGCAAATAATTGAAGAAAGCATTGTTGATATCAATCATTTTTACATTTTGCTTCAATATTTGCTAAGTTTTACACAAACACTCATTTCTTATCAACATCTATTTTGTTTATTTATTGCTGCTTTCAAATTGGAAAAGTCAAAATTGTTGGTTTTGGGGAAAGGATTAAAAATGCATGCTAAAGCATAGCTCTACAAATAAGACTTCAGATTTGTCTTCATATTATTAGGAGTAATTAAGATTTATTTATACACATCTTTTTTGCAAATAAACATTTTCATGGAAAACCAATATGAATTAGCTTAATGTGTCTTTTGCTCGACTGTACCTTTCCCAAACGACAAAATGTTAGGGTCGACCAAATTCAAAGCGGAAGCAGGTGACAAAATATTTTAGATGTTGATATAGATTGAATTAGTGTGAAAAGCATAGAAAATAGTTAGGCAAAAGTAGAAAATGCTGATTTTCAGCATTTTCTTCTTTTGTCTCAATGTTTTCCCAAGGCTGTTCTATAAGGAGCTTCAAAAGCCGGTCTTGTTTAGGAATACGTAAAAAGGGAATAGTTATTTAAAATATTCTTCAACATACAATAATTTCTGGTTATGAAGTCCTTAAGTGACAAGTAAAGTATAAATATCCATACATATTGTAGTTTATTTACCGTAATTATTCTAATACCCCCCCCCCCAATATCTCACCTGAAAATATGCATATTTCAAGCACAATTTAAGCGGGAAAGGGTATTCTAATAAACGCCTATCCCCTGATTCCGGATTAAAATAATGTAAGTCATAAACAAAGATCACTTCCAAAAGCAAAGAAAGAGAGGATTTCCTGTCTCCCAATCTGTTTACGATGAAAGAATTTCACCCAAAAATTGTATATTACAGTCCTTGTAACAAAACTTTGCAAAATTTTACTTGATTAACTTTGAGTCCATGAATTGACATTTGATTCGCATGTTTTGGCTAACAAAATTAGAATACCTCTAATAAATGCCCAGCCCCAACTTTTCTATCGAGCACATTATTCTAACGCCCGGGTGTTTATTAGAATAATTACGGTAAGTATCATTCATGTGCAAAAACTGTTTACATGATTATATTTTAATATATGCAGTCTCTCTTTTCACATATATACTAGAGTGGCAAACCTTTAGACTTGTCTGACCCTGGTAGTTGAAAACGGCGTAAAACCCCAATAAACTCAAACTTTAGACTTGTCTAAATTCAAAGGTGTTAAAGATGACAATTTCAAGTGAGAGTAAATTTACTTATTTTGTTTTTTCCTGGAGGAGGAGGGATTGGGAGAGGGATGGAAAATATTGTGGAAATAAAGAAATTGCTTGTAACGAGCAAATTCTTCATTTTTACAATGTTTTTCTTGGACATTATCTTGTGAAGCACTATCATTGTGTGGGAATGAGTGTTAAGAATTACAAGAAACTCGAAAAATGGTAATGATAAAGTGTCTTAAGAGTCACTCTGGTCAAAGTCTTAGAATGTCATACTTAGTAAAGCACATAATCTTCCACAATGGCTGTCTCTAGCCTGTTTTAATATTACTTATATTTCAAGATTGACAAAAAAGAAGAAAAAAACATGTTTTTGAACATAATTTCTTTCTAATCCCTGTCTTGTTTCTTCATCTGCTTTTTTCAAAACTGGATTTTCACAACTACACATAAAGACACTTCCAACGCAACACTTACATTTTTCATCATAATTAAATGAATAATTCAGTATATTTTATGAAATGTTCAGCAAATATAAAGCAATTACGTTAACATGTTTTCTGAAAATTTCATTAAAATCGACCGATCCAAACATAAAGAATATTAAGGTTTTTCAATAAGACTCAAATATGACAAGTCACAAAACCCCAGGCAATTGCAGATTTAGCATCAAAGCAGCGTCACCAAATCATGCTTATATTTCAAACCACTGCTTCATAAGATTTTATAACATGCCGTCACGTGCGAAGCTATACTAGAATTCAGTTGCACCTATTTTGTTTGAGAAATAATGTTTTGTTAGTGTCAGCATTGCACAAAATCATCGAATTTGTTACCAGACATTAGTTTTTCGCCTTTTTGCTCCAAGAAATTTTCAACAACTGGAACAGGAACTTAAAAGGGACGAGTTAAGGATGATCCCGCAAAGATCCATCATCAATTATGCTTTATAAATGAGAAAGGGATGTCTTCGTGTAATTTAGGTCCTTGAAGGACACACAGAATGTTAGCAGAATGTCATAAACTTTACTGCTGTTACATGAATAACACGAATTTACGTTATCAGCTCGCACATTATTTTTGCGACTTTTTGTTTTCTAGTCATGTTATATGAACTGCGAATTTAATCATTTTTACTCAATGTTTCTTTATGAAAATTACAGATATTATGCAATTGTGAATGAATTAAACTTGTTGAAAATTTGATGTAAAACGGTTCATTAATTTCCAAGTAATAACCAAAAAGGTAAGTGTTGCGTTAGAAGTGTCTTTAAGTGTATAGTCATGAATCGGTTTCAAACTTTGACCGTAACCTATTACCAAACAGCAAAATTGTAGACTTGTCCAGATTCAAAGATTTTGCAGACGACAATTTTAAATTAATAAAATCTTACATATTTGGTTGTTTTGTGTAGAAAACATTGTGGGAAATGAATTAATTGTTTGTAACAAGCAATTTCTTCATTTTCCACATGGTTTTCCAAAGCCATTATCTTTTGGGGAGTCTAAAACAGTCACTGTGTGGTAATGGGTTAATTAATCTGAAAAGAAATTAATAAGTGAGAGGGTCTGAACTGACTTATATGGATTAAGAATGAACAAAACAACTGTAATTTAGTAATAAAAATAGAAAGCTTCCTAAACATTCAACATTTGGCCTTTTAGATACCGGTTAAGACTGAAAGTGGTAGTTTCGTATAAGTTGAAGTCACAAATTTATAGGTGTGTAAACATCTTGATAATGGGTGACATCATACTGTCAGCCAATGTATCACAATATTTACTGCTTAATGTATAAACCCTTTCCCAGAACAAGACTCGCTTTTGACGTCCTAAAAAGTAAAGTTTTTGGAAAACATTGACACAAAAGAAGAAAATACTGATGACCAGCATTTTCTCTATTTGCCTCAATATTTTCTTTGTTATATCATACACAAATTCTACCTCTAAAATCATCCATTTTGTATTCTGCAGCCGTATTTAAACTGGGTTATCCTCAATTTTTGCTGTTCTCAGGGAACCGGTAAATTATTCACAGTCGATATTCACCAAAACTGTGTTTTGCATTTGTCTATACTTTGATATAATTGATAACTTTTTTCTTTGTTTCCGATTCAGAAAACCGTGTTTTGTCATTTCCTTAACAATGGTACAAATAAAGCATGCCAAATACAATATTTTTCTATTACATTTATGAAAATACATTTTATCGTCATTGTAAATGCAAAACTTTGAATCTCCTTTTTGGAAAATTTTAAAGGGGAAGAAACAACGTGTAATAACTTTTCCAAAACTGAAAGATTTTACTTGAAATGGACATATTGTTCACAAATAATGTGTCATTAATACTAATCAGTAAAATTATCCCAAAACCTGCAAGAATTGTCTTAACTGGGCACAAAATGTTTTACTTTAAAAATTGCAAAAATAGACATACAAGGTTTTGCATTTACACCGATGTTATATACATCTTAATTTCAAAGTCCCTGTTCACTTTTTATCACTGTCATTAACACAAATTCTAGTAACTGTCCACTCTAAAGCAACAATGGAACCCCTATTTATAGGCTATTGAAATGTCTTTTTTTCCAATGACTGTTCCTGAGGATTGGGCTCGAAAACTTAAATCCTAGATACATTTCCCTGTGTCTTAAATGCTTAAATAACAAATAGGTTAAGGAAAACAGCACTGATGTCGCTATTAGATGTTTAAGTTTTGAGTCTAATGTTATAGAATAAGTTATCCCATTTAAAGGGCGACGGTAACAGATGGTCTAATTGCAAAAAATGAATTTTTTTGAAAAAATATGCAAAACTTTTGTGTTGACCACCTCGGGATGGTTAATAATATGCGATTCAGACAGAGAATGAGCCGAAATTACAAGACAGATAGCTGAATTTAGGGAGAATTCAAACCTAAATTCAACCCCGTCTTAGATGGGGTTAGAATTATTTGTAAATTGTTGTGCATGCGCATACAGCGCGGACCATGATTCAAACGAGATTCATACTTGAATTTCAATATGACGTCATCATGAATGTTGTGACGTCATTTAAGAAAGTCGCATGTCCTACTGTTTTGACCTACTTTCGATATCGCTTCATGAATTTGGTATCAAATTGCGAAAAAATGAGTCGTTGCTTCAATTGTTTGTCGTAATCATTTAATCAGGTCATATAAAGCTTAAAAGTGTACATTTCGTTTGTATTTGACAATTTTTGGGTCCAAATCTGGGAAATAGTAGCTTTAAAGGATAAATGGTAAAGGCGTGCTATATAATACATTAAAATTGTCAACCACAGTCCATTCTTGCATCAAGTTGATGTAGAAAGCGCTTTGGTTCTCTATATGCCCTGTTTGGAACGAGTCCATGTGGAATGAATAGTCCTGGAAATGGCCTTCATGTGACACACCTAGGATATGGAACTGTTCAGGAACTGAAATGAGATCAAACATTTGAGAAAATTGAATTTAAATCATGAGAGTATGGACAAGCCTAGGGCATGGTATGGTAGAAGTTCAATCCTGGAGAAATGAGAAAAATGATGAACTGTGTTTATCTCAATATAATTTGTTGTCATTTCCTTTCTGCCACAATGTCCTTTCATGCTCACGAAGGATTACTAGTATCCGAGCTGCATTGTGTTTGTCCGCATAGTATTAAAAATCTGTTATTGACTTATGTATTAATTTTTATTTAGTCTGTTTATGCAGCTAATAGACATTCCTATACATCTTGTTGTGAGGTACATTCAACGCGAATGCTCCCAAAATTATGACCTTAATTGTCGACGGGCCTTCAAACTCAATTCATTCCTTACCATTGTATGCAAACTATCTTGACATACAAATTAGCACTAATCACCAGGTATGGCATCAGAAAATTGATAAGAATTAAAGCAACGAAAAAAGACCCATACCTGATTAATCTTCTTTGGGGTTCGAATTTAACAGTAGTGATTTTGAACATCCTGGTTTCCGCATTTTCCTGAAAAGTGAAATAGTGCTTTCTTTACATTTATTCTTATTTGATATAGATCTATACTAGTAAAACAGTATGTAAATTTGAATGTGACAAGAAGTTGCTGAATAAAGAAATGTTATAAACCTTGTTTCACAAGAATCAGTTTAGAAAAAAAAGAGCACAAATCAAACAAAAAGCCCCGGTCATTGCATGTTTTTACTTTAATACTAGAAATATTAAGCATTGTCAAAACAAATTGTTTTATAGTTTAATATCTAGTGGATACTGTCACTTTTCTTCGAACATCCAGTAACTACAGTCTGATTGCAAAAACTTTAAGATTGCAAACTAAATGAAGGACAGTGTTTTAAGACAAAAGGACATGTACTGGTATTACACCAATGATACATTTTTTCTTTCTTTTTTCTGTTATATATGTGTATACATGAAATCTATAATTTATTTACATGCAAAAATCGGTGATGCTTACTTCGGAGTGTCTCTCTGTGCTCGTCGTTTGGCAGGACCTTCCTCCTTCTGTGGTGTTCTGGAATCATTGTTTCGTTTTGGCTTCACTTGACGAGATTTCATCTTCTTTCCCAGGATATCTTCATCTATCTGGATAAGATCTGAAACATTTGCAACTTTGACGTTTTTGCCAAAGCTGTAACTTATACACCCTGTTTCACAGTCTTTGATTAAGCACCCTTCTCCGAGAAAGTCCGGTAAAGCAGCATCATGATGCCAAGCTGTCATCATATATTCTATCTGAAGATTCATAAGTTGAACCATGGATTTAACGGCAGAATATGGCGGCATCCACTGGGTTGGGACCTTGGCTTCTCTCCCTAGAAGTTTGACGGATATCTGTCTAACCTCATCAAATGTTAGATTGTCTGGTTCCGCCATTTTTCCAGAGTATAGAATTTTCAATGCTTTCATATAACTGTTTTCCTCTAATTTGATATCTGTAGGCATACCATCCCCATCTCTTTTCTCAATTTTGAGCAGTGACTGAAGTAATTCTCTATCTCTCAAAAAGACTGATATCCACTTTTCATGGGTCTTTTCAAAGTATCGTGGTATAAAATCATTACCACCCATCATGCATACAATAGCCAAGTAGAGACCAGCTAGTTTGAATCCGAGGGCACGTTCAAAGAACAGAATCAGGTCAGTTATGTTGTAAAAGTCTGATTTCACCTTCTGTAACAAAATATACACAGGATTTTTAAAGGAACCATCTTCGACCCTTGGCCAATGTAAGGACAGTGCAAACATGTGTATCAAGACGCTATCGATATCTCCAGATGAAACTATACTTATGACTGCTTCCGTTTGATTTAGCTGTGGCTGTATGGTAGACAGCCAGTCAATTTGGGCCATTTCCGCTTCTCCCTTTCGTTGACGAATTGTCAAAGGTTCCTGGTAAACATAACCAGTATCATTGTAATAGGATTTAATTGGTATAGCGTATAGTCCATGATGACAAGTCTCAATATCTTCACATTTTTCTGGACACTCAATTAGCAGCTCACTATCTGTTATCAACTGCAAATTTGTCTTGATGTCGAGATTATGAAGATTCCTTGCTAAATAATTGCTGATCATCCTTCTACCTTCTGTTGTGCTGATTATAGCCGACCTGGACATTTTCCTCTCACTAAGAATCTCATCTCCACTCTTTAGATGTGCTATTGATGTGCTTTCAACATTCTGTTTTCTTTTAAGTCGTGTTGCACACTTGAAATCATCTGGTGTGAAAGAATACTTCTCTTCACATACCACTATACTAGTCACGTGTGGAAAAGTCTCCAGTGTCTTCTTGATGATACCATTCTCAATATGGCGTATATATTCTTGACCAGAGGCAGCTTTCGATCGAAACTTAATTCCTGCAAATTCAATTGTAGCGTGTGTGATTGTACGCCTAACTTGTACAGGTACCGTATCAAAACCTTCCTTGATGAATGAATGTTCATTCATGTTAGCGTTAGCTGGATTCAATTTCTGAATAGCAGTGATCAAAGCCTTTTTGACCCCATTTGCTTTCTGAACTGTGGGCTTGGAGCCATCAGGATTTAACAAAGCCTGACAGGTGTTCATTTCAGAACTTAAACAATCATACATTTTTGTTTGCTTTCTCACATTTGCTTGTCTCTTTCTTTCTGCTCGATCTGCACTGCTTAAACTCTTGCTTGTGCATGGTTTATTGTTGCTGGCCACCCGTCTCAATGTTGTACTTTTTCCAAATGCTTTTCTCACCAGGATCGTTGGTCCATCAACATTCTGTTTGTCTGGAATATCATGCAAGTCTAATCCAAAGAGTTTATTTGATGCTGCATACTTTCTTATAAGGAATTGACCCACACTATATGAGTTGGAATCAAGGACTTCACATTCCAGAAAATTTGTTGGACCATTTGTGGTATATAAATTTTGAGGAACAAGTATGCTATCCAGAGAAAAGGCATGTTGTCGCTCCAGCATTTTTACAAGAGGTAAACTATGTTTCCAATCCTTGGATGAAACTTTGATTTGAATGTGTCTGTTCATGCTAGTAGTCTCACTAATGTTTAATGATTGGGAAGTATCTGTACTGTCATCTATGGTAGCATCTCGACTCGGCTTTAAAAGATTCAATCTTATATGATTGATGTCTATAAAATGGTCAACTACTGTCATTCTGGGTACAACTGTTTCCAAAGTGGATCTAGGTCTAAAAGCCTTGATTGCATCCTTATGGTCCATCTCTCGTTGTGTATCAAGGGCAATATTAGCTTTACTATCCTTGTGTGGTGTGGCAAAGAGTGACATTTTCATGTTTTGGTGGAAAGGTCCCGCTCTGTAGTGCTCATGTAAAAGATCTACACAGAAAGCAGCATATGAAGAAGACCCATTTAGAAAAGCAAAGGGCAACGATTTTTGACTGATGCCAACATCAAATGATATCCGTTGGGTCCCCCAATTCTTTCAGCAAATGATATTGCCACAATTTCGTCACAGTGGTTCATAATATCATGATGAAGCTCAAAATTTGCATTCCTACTACATCCTGTGGTGCAGAATTTTCCAAAGGTCTTATCCCATTTCTGTGACAGCTTGACCGCAGACATCATGTGCAGATCTGCATCAAATAGACGCCGTTGTTCTTCACTTAAGGAAGCATGGAACTTTGAAAACATTGCAAGATGTAGAGCAAACGAAAGCCTGATAACATTTCTTGTTGCTGTTTCTATATTTTGGAGTGTTATTAGTTTTCTCCAATCCGACTCTTGTTCCGAATCCTTCATGAATTGTAACATATGACTTAGACCAGCTTTTTCATATGCACTGAACAGATTATTGATTTTAGATTTTCTCAGATGAAGAGCTGGAAATTCCATCAAAAATTGCTCATACTTTTTATCATCTTTCATCAATTTAAGAACATGATGTGATATTTTATGATCTGGTGCAAATAGTATCCTGTCTTTTTGTCCAGCATGTCTGTCCAGCATTTGTAGATTTTCGTCTAGCACCTTTTTGATGTTGATTTTGCAGTCATCTCTACCTGTTGCTGGAATTGGATGCCTACACAGAAGTGGCGGTACTTCGAATTCTTGAAAGAAGCCTTCATAAAAACCATTTGGCACTTCAGTTGCTGAATTTTGGTTACGTTGTTCAATGTGATGGTATTTACTTTCAATAAAGGAACTGTGAACGTCATCATGTTCCTGTAAATAATGCAGACCCTCTATGAAACTATCCTCACTCACGGACATATTCAGGTTCAGTGATTCTTCAAACTCTGACTCCAATGTATTCATAGCAAGTTCATTTGTTTCTGTATCACTCTCCGAAAGGTTTTCCTCAGCATTCCATTGGGATACCAATTCTTCCTGGTTTGTGATTGTCAAAAAGTCTGACAAAACTCCATCCTGAATACATTGTTTCAGAAGTCCCCACTTAAGTTGGTTTTGAAATGTCTGCCAGGCTTTGGATTCTGCAGTGGTACAATCAATCAAAAGATTGTAATCTACTCTTGTCAAACTAACCGCCTCCATACACCTGCAATCACCAGACATATCTGTGCATTCATTAGAATGCCATGACTCTGTCATTATACTGTCTCGTGGCAACCCTTTGATTGTGATTGGTAACGTGCATACACTAGACGAACGAGACTGGCCTGGATCTGGATCTTCATGTGTAGATACACGGACTAGATTGTCCATGAAAAATACTAAGTGACAATCTTTAAGGCTTACATCATGCGTTGATGCTTCGGTCTCACCCAAGGATTGATAATACAGGGGATACTTGCTTATGTAGGTTTGATAATGAGACACATTTGGGTCAGACAATCTTTTCAGCCATCTCTCTGCTGTTGTCAGACTTTTCGTACATCCAAAGCTAGATGTTATATCAAAAATAGTTGACAGTGAATGGTAGTTCACAAGTAACTCTTCCGAATTCAGCCGTTGGATGACACCATGGTACTTTCTATTTGAAATTGTCAGACCAGCATCAAAGAGAGCGTACATCCTTGTGAGTTTACTTCTGAGAAACATGTCTGGGTCCCTGCTTCTTCTGAAATGTTCCTTGTTTAAAAACCACGAGGAAAAGAATACCTGAACCTCTAATGGTACGTGGTGAATCCATTCTGAAATTATATCTAATGAGCGCCAGTCCAGTGTGTCTGCTACATACGGTAAAATGCTCCCATAACATTCCACACAGAGCTTAAGTTCTGGACAACATGGCATTATTTCGGAAACATCCCCTTCCTGTAACTGTGTTGAGGCAGCACCTACGACGAAATCTTGACTTTTGTGCATATCACATTGTAATTGAAATCGATGAGTTTCACCATCCTCACAAAATTTACATTTGTAATTCTCAAGGGTTCTGTCCTTCACAAACACATACTGTGTAGATCTAATGGCATGTTTTTTGTAAAGTTCAGCTGATAGCAAATCAGCTATGTCTTTTAAACTTTCACTTGCGGGATTGGTGAACTCTACAACAACATGAACATCTCCCTGATGTGTGTATGAACCATTACAACTTACAGTAACACATTGACCGGATACATTTGCATACTCCACAAGGCACTGGTTTAAAGTTCTGTCTAGTACAACATAAGAATGATTTGATCCATTGTGGAAACATTTTTGTCCATGGATTGCATCAGAAGCTGCTTTTCTTGATATGTTTGTAGACATGGTATTGTCACACTTTCTTTTTGATTTCCGTGCCACATTCTGTATATCCAATAGCCTGTCCAACATGGCATATTTTTCATGTATCTCGTGTTCATAGTTTAAAGTTTTCGCACACTCTTTCTCAAAATGGTATTCAAAATAGCAAATTTTTTTCCATTGAGTTCTTGTAAATCTGTCCTTATAGTCACTGTACAATGTTGCACTGTCTTTGATTTCAAGATCCTTTAATTGGTCCTCACACCATAATTCTGAATTTGCTATTTTTGTGTACAAATCGATGTATGCTAATGCTCCTTCGTTGTTTGTATTGGCAAATAGTAATTTTGTTAGGTCATTCACAATTGTATTACATATAACATATTTATCTGCCAGTTTCATTACATATCGTAACAATGCAGGAACACAAACAATTCTTTTGTCATTATAATAATCGATGCCAGGTTTGTAGCTCCTCAGATCTCGAAGAAGATTGTGATTTTGTATAGGCACCTCATTTTCTTTCCTTTTATGTTTTAGAAATAAAGTCAATTGTTCATATTCAACCCAATATGTATTCCTCAATTGAAGAAATGTAAGGTCTTGAAGACTTCCTATGTTAGCCTTTATCTCCATTTGATACCTGAAATGGAAAGCAATACAGTATAAATTATCTTATTGTCCAATGCAAATTGTAAGCAGAACAACTTTTGCCTTTTTATGCCATCAGGCCCGTAGGGAAAACATTGAAACAAAAGAAGAAACTGCTGATAACCAGCAGTTTCTCCTTTTGTCTTAATATTTTCTTAGCTATATTGTACAAAAATCCTTTCTTTTTCAATGTCCATTTTGTCGTCTGCAGCAACATTCGAATTGGACCATCCTAAATTTTTGTCGTTTGGGAAAGGGTTAATTAACATAGGATTTGCGTGCATTATAGCACAGACAATATTAAAGCAAAAGGAGGAAATGCTAATGATAAGCGTTTTCTTCTTTTGCCTTAATAGTTTCCCAAGCCTTTCCATTAGGGAGGCAAAACAATGTCTTGTTTGGGAAAGGGTTCAATCAGATTTTTCATATCTTAAAAAGCAATAAAAGAAACTTACCTTAAATCTAAGTTTTTCTTCCATTTCTTCTTTCACTCCATTACAGCAAATATGGGAAGAAAAGTATTTAGATGAGATAATTTATTTCACTGTTTCGCTACATAATTGTCACACATTCGCAAGTCCACACCGTGCACTTCTGTATAAATGTTTTAACTCCAGTTAATATTTCATAATATTATTCAAATTCTCAATTACATCTTATCATGTATAACATTTTTGGGGTTCCTTGAAACCAGAAGGTTCAAAACACCTTTAAACCAGCAATTTCACAAATAAACCGTGCTTGAATTCCAAAATTGTGACATCAAGTGAATTGGTAAAGAATTAAGCTCAATAACACTATGTCCCTAGTATCAAATTTTCCCTTTCCTAAACAAAATAAAAATCTGGATTTGTTTTATTTTTAAGGCTCTGCAGACGGAAACTAGGTGTCGATAAAGATAGGATCTTGGTAAAATATAAACCAGAAAATAATGAGATAGATGGAGGATTTTTTTTATCGGCATTTTCTTCTTTTGTCTCAATGTTTTCCCACACCTTTTTCTTCATGGGATGTCAAAACAAATTCATGTTAGGGAAAAGGTTGAGCAGGAGCATGGGATGCCAGGTTTCTGATGAGCTTCCCCGGAAAATTTATTACTCCAATGGTAGCCTGACGTCCCGTAGTTTCGATAGCCTTATCTAAAACCTTGTGCTTGCATATTTACTAACTGATTTTATAAAATTCTGACCATCTCAATAAATTCAATAACCAAAGTTCTAGACATAAAAAATGGAAAACAACATTTGTAAACAGACTAACAAAAAAGATTGGCCTGAATATTCAAAGCATGCCATCACGCGGCGTCAAGGTGAGGCTCTCGTCATTTCGATAGGGCTTTGTTTTTGTTCCTATTTAAAGCACTAGGATGACCTAATTACAATCGCAATTTTTTGGATGGGGACTCACTCAACCGTGGAGAAAATCAAGCGTCTTGAAAACTTTTCTAGGATGGAAAGAGGCTTGGATAAGGTTGAATGATTTTTACCCTGACCTTGATTTTCTAGTTTCTGTTTTGTTTTGCAAAAAATATAGTTTGTTCGTGTAAAAACCAGTTGTCTCCAAATTTCTTTGATCAAAGACTTTGTTTGCAGCAAAAGTATTTAGATGCACAAGAAATGGTTCTCAGATTGTAAGCACTTCTGAAAATCACAAGGCTATCGAAACCATGTGACCTATCGAAAGCATGAGAGGAAAGGATACTGTTAATGGCGTGATAACTGCATGTCACTGTCAGGTCTGGCATCAGGTCAATTTGTTCCACATGACTGAGAATCAGATCTGATTGTTTTGGCTGCGATGGACTAAGAACTGAAAAGCAACATTTCCTCATTTTATCGTGTAATCTTCGGTGCTGTATTTTACACAAATCCTATCTTTTTCATCCTCCATTTACTCGCCTGATGTAGCTTTCATATTTAAGCTGTTTGTGAATGGCTTGGCCTAAACATGCGACAAAAACAGAATATGTTTGTATACCTCACGATGAATGACCCGGCAGAGCATCCCAGCCTATTGGCTAGGGCTGCTCTGCCAGGTCAATTATCGTGAGCTATAACATCATCCAGGTCAGTTATCGTGAGCTATAACATTAGCAATTCTCAACAAACTAACCTCCATTCACTGTTCTATTCACAAGAATATTACCAATGTACACGCGTAATGACATAATTGAACCTAAATCTTGCTCACTAAGTAGTCTAATAAAACATTTGCCAACTTCATTTATTTTTCAGTTAGGAATAAAGTAGTGCAAGTAATCATCTTTTCCCCTTTATTGTAGTTCTTGCTCAGAGAAATACGAGTATTCTGGTGAAATACCATGGACTGTACTCACAAGCGATTTTAAATCAATTGGCTAATTTTAAATTACATAACAAGTTATCTGATTGGACGAGACGTATGTCTCGTCCAATCAGATTGCCTGTTATGTAATTTAAAGACTTTCCGTGACTTGGACTGGTTGATGAATACATGTGTACCATCCCATATGGCAAGTATTAGACCTTCCCTGTCGGAAACGAAAATACTATTCTAAATATGTCCCATTCGGAAACATCGCAGACCCCTATAAAGATAATGTTGACTGATGTTCAAACATTCGATATAGAAAACATTTAACCCTTTCCCAAAGAAGACCTGGTTTTGACGCCTCAATTAGAAAATGCTTGGGAAAACATTGAAACAAAAGAAGAAACTGCTGATAACCAGCAGTTTCTCCTTTTGTCTCAATATTTTCTATGCCATATTTTCCAGAATCCTATCTTTAATAACGTCGCTTTTGTCATATGTGGCACCTTTTGAAGTGGATCACCCTAAAATATTGCCGTTTGGGAAAGGGTTAAGGGGAAGAGAAAATTCTGTTATCTCAAGCTTTTTCTGTTAGTGATTGGACCATGCTTGCTTCAATATGTACCAGATTCTAGGGTTCAATACAATGAACTGCTTGACCTATTCCCAAATATTGCCATCTTTTGAGGACCAAACTGTGCGAATGCATAAAAACTTTCATTCTTTTCCAAGCTTTTCTACGCTGTTACATGGATAGTTACACACGACTTAAAGCATTTATTTCCTCGCTTGGAACTGTTTCCAATATGGACTCGCATGATTCTTTGTCCTTTGGCAAAGGTTAACAATACAAATTATAAGAGAAAGTAGTTAACATCTATTCGGGCTAGTTCAAACAGTTTTTCTGCTTACTCTTTGAGTATATTTAATCAGGCTTTCTAACTTTTTTTCTTTCACCCCATTTCAAGAAACGACAAAAATAAGTTCCAAATTAAAAAACAATTCAGACAATAAGATAACAGTTTCTGAAAACAAAACATCGACAAAATGTATCATCAAAGGAAATTTAATGGAAAAGTAGAAAATACGGAACACGTGTGTCAGCATTTTCTTCAATTCTCCCAATGTTTTCTTACACATTTCATACAAGTGTTGTAAATATCAGACACTGTTTTGGAAAAAGGGTAGTAATTATTTTTCTTTGCAAATGGATGTATTATATAATGAACATTCTACCATTTCCCACTGTGTAATGCATCTAGTTGGCTTATCAGGCTTTATCTTTCTATCACAAGGCTATATCCCTTCCAATGCAACGTGTTATGATATTCACCGAGATAAAATTTGGCAAGTTTTCCAATCAGTGAAATATGGCCGTTTGTTTTTATTAATGGATTGTTTTAAAAGTCTTTTTCTGTAATAATCTGTATCCAAAGGTGAAGAAGTGCCAATTATGTCTCAGTAATAAAATCCCTTCTCGAGTCATGACGTGGTATACAATCATAAAATGTATCGACAACAATGAAATTTAACGGTTTGACAAGGATCAAAAAGTGTCTTCTCTTGACCATCAGCAGTTCCCCCTTTGCCAGGATTATCAGTATTTTCTTCTTTTGCCTGAATGTTTCCCTAGCTTTTCCTATTGGGAAAGGGCTGAATGTTATGGAATATTAAAAACAATTTATGATATGGGTGGACACTGGCAAAACAGCACAATATAATGCATGTCAGATATGTATTAGATGAGAACTAAGATACATCGCGAAAGAAACAGGCTTTTTCAGGAAAATAAGAGTCATTCTCTCACATAGCTAGAGTTAATCGTCCGATAAGCTGACATCAACCATCGGTTTATAAAACACAATTGCCTTCTTAGAGCATGTGAGAATAATAAATATGTGACCAGTTATTACAATTTATGATTATGGGTGGACACGGGCAATACAACACAATTTTAATGCATGTCAGATATGTATTAGATGAGAACTAAGATACAGCGCGAAGGAAACATGCTTTTTTCAGGGAAATAAGAAAACCATTCTCTCACATAGCTAGAGTTAATCGCCCGTATCCTAGTTTATGTGCCTGATAAGCTGACATCGACCACCGCTTTATAGAGTCCAATAGCAATGAATTTTCTGCTAAAAATAGACTGGGTTTCCCGTTGTGTATTGATAAACCGTCGGTGTTGTTTTGAAATCTCGAAACTACGGCTTAGATCAAGCCGTAGTTTCGAGATTTTATAACAACTCCCTACGAAATTAAGTCAAGGTTTACATGATCAAATCGTTCCCTATTTCCTTCTTAGAGTATTGAGAACCTTACTTGTATGTCAAGTTATTTACTTTGCACAAAGTGTGAAAGTGTTGCTTATGCGAATCTACAGATTAGATGCCTAATTGATATAAAAATGCCTTTCTTTCAATTGTGTTGCAGGATATTTTATTTTGTTGGACAATCAGGGAACATGTAAAGGCAGTCTTTGGGCGAGTTGTGACTATTTCTCTCTTTTTTATAATATGCTTCTCCAAAATACAAGGATACTATATGTAGCACTAGGTAATTCTGTCGAAAAAGAACATAAGTTACATAGTACCATTGGTATAAGAAACATGTCCTCTGGCATGACAACGAAAAAATGTCGTATTTCTACTGCTAAAATCGCAATTTTTGCTGATTCAGCTTTTAAGAAGTAGCACCATTCTCTAATGTCTTTTCTTCTTTATTACCAAATTACCAATAGCTACCTTCAAGCTAAGTTTTTTATACAGTGGTACGTCTCCAACAGCACTAGATGAGCGTACATCAGCCCGGATATCTATGAGCTGTCAGGTGTTTTTGATGGTGGAGATTTCCAGCGGTCATGATTCATGATCATTGGCCCCCGTATCTGTCCGCTCTAATCATCCGTCCATTTAACTGTAGATACCAGCACGTGATTAATGGCCACCAGTCTAACCCATATTTCCATGTTTATATTGCCCGTATCTGCCACATAATTAGGTCTAAATTATTTCAGAAATATTCGCAAATCATAAATGCATTTATCAAATCTAGGATTGCCGTAAGAATTTTATAACTTGTTTTCCAGGCGTTATTCTAAAACGGTTGACGTCGAATGGACTACATTTGGCGTTTTCAGATTGCGGGGATTTTTAGAAACACTAGTTTTACATGATAATCGCTGGAAGAAATATATGTATTATAAAGACTTTCTTTTCCAATTTCCAAGAAAAGACTTGAAAAAAGAAAACGGGCGTCATCTTCCGTTACAGGAACGATGACAAGCAGCGTGTACGTATAAGATCATCAATGAAAACGCCTCATCACGAAGTGATTGTTTTTAAAGAAAACACAAATGCAGCCTTGTTATGCCTACCTCCAAACAAATCTTCTATGCAAAGGCAAAGGTCAACATTTTGCAAACCCCGATCCTAGAAAACGATGTGTGTGTTCTTAGGATTGGATAACATTCAGCCAGACGGGAGTATAGTTGCCCGTTAATTCCTCTAACACGATATATGAGTACTCTGCGTTTTCTGGTGGCTCGGTAGAATGTTTTGCTTTGCATGGCGGATAGTTATGGTTCATAAACTCATCATGGAGCCCGAATGCATCTGCACTTATCTGCCCTTTAGATCGTTAAAATGATTAGAAGGCAGTTGATTGGATTATCTGACCAGCGCCGTTAGCGGCTCGTTTTACACTCGCCCAAACGAACACTTTTGAGGATTTTCCAATTTCAAAGATTCTGCAGACGACAAAACGGATGTTGATGAAAATTTGGTTTGTTTAGCATATAACACAGAAAACATTGAGGCAAAAGGCGAAAATGCTGATTTCATCATTTTCGTCTTTTGCCTAAATATTTTTCCAAGCTTATTTCCTATTTTGGACATCAAAACCAGATCTTTAAGGAAAGGGTTAACCTATATTTTGACGTTCTTGATTAGAAAGGAAGTTTTATTGAAGCCCCTGCTAGTTTATTAATGGGATTTGATGAATATAAGTGGCATGGCCTACTGGTCAAACCAAAATAAAAGATAAAACTTCAGAAGTAAATTTAATTGTGGGATCTGTTTAACTCCGGAAATAGCTTAATCTTGTTGACCATTTGTTATGAATTTATCTAATACGCTTATTCAATACATACATATGAGCCAGGATCAGGATCTGGAAAAAGGCCCACTAAGACTTTTGAGTCTAACACGGTTCCAGATCAGCCTGTCCATGAGCTTCTTCCTGTAACAATTGTTAGAGTGCAGTATGTTTCCAAATCACACTCCACTGGGGCATAATATTATGCAGCTCTTGAAACATGGTAGTCTGGGATGCTATAGGGGACCACAGGGTTCTCCACAGAGTAATTTGAAGCCGTAGGGGCAAATTCGAATTGAGTTCATGCAAATAATTGTGAATAAAAACATAATGGGAAAAGAAGAAATTGCTCAAGTTGAGCAATTTCTTCTTTTTCCATTATTGTTTTCATACAGCATTGTCACATTTTAATGTATAAGATTTATCAGTTTTTGACATGAAATACCTCTAAATTCCTCTATTTGGTGACCATTTTGGAGACATTAAGCTGTATGGGTAACTTTGAAGCTGTAGGGGCATTACACTGATTAACTTGAAGCTGTAGTGGGGCCGATACAGCTTATTCAGCTGGGGAGAACACTGGGTCCCTTTTCCAGATCCTATATGTTGTTGAATCTTTTCAATCACGGCAAAGAATTGCTTCTATCCAAAAGATGAGGGGAATACGAAAAAGATGTTGATAGAGGTGGAATTTGTGTATGATAGCAACGCCAACTTTGATGCAAATCGGTAAATATTTATCATCAACTTTTTCTTCTTTTGCCTCAATGTTTCCCAAATCCCTTTCCATTGGGGGCGCGAAGTGGATTCACTGTTTGGTACAGGATTGACTAGCATCCAAAGCATCGTATGTAGTGCTTGCTTGGCTACGTAAGAGAATAAAATGTTTTGAAAGCCGATCTAGAAAACGAGTTCTCCGCTTACATGCTTTTACATCTCCACCGTACTGAAGTAGGATATTTACTTAAAGTACATGTGTATTCTCTTTTGATATCATTAACATCTACAAAATCAAATCTTTGAAATGTGATTTAGCTTAAAAGTAGGATATCTTAAAGGAAAGCAGTCATGCCTTAAATGGATGATAGAGACAGCTTCCTTCCACTGGAGGGAACTTAATTTCAAGCGACGATCGCAGATAGTGTCTTTTTTGTATTTCTACACAAGACTGTGTTGATTAACATTAAAATTTTGTTTCTGAAAGCAATAACGCAGCCCGACAGTATGTCAAAGTTAAAAAAATGGTATACCAATGTACTCGATAATAAAAGATCACTTGTTATAAGTGGTGATCCTTGTTATCAAGTACATTGATTTAATATAATAAAAAGTGTTGATCTTTTATTGATATTACAGTCATCCGCACCCAACATAAATAATGAAAACAGCTCCATGTCAGAAAGAAGAATAACAGCCAGATATTTGACACAGTGCCACTGTGAGGCCGCCATCGTCAACTAACTTTACGACAAACACGCGCATGTGTTCACAGCAGCAAACTGATAAGCCCTGATAAACTTCGTCAAAAAACTAGATACTTTCATAACCATAGGGACACATTAGATTCCACTCGCAGATGATATTCGAATCAAGTTGATGTATAACAAATTACGACATCGAAAAAGAACTATATGCTGAGTTTACTCAGGCCAAAGAAATTGAGCAAGACTCTATAATTATAAGTGTAATACTTTATGGAATGTTGGGCTTTCTGATTATGTATAAAATTCTAGATGCCAATTTTAGAATTCTAAACTAAAAGATATAAATTTAGATGGTTGAGCTAGTTAGAATCTAAACATAGCAGTCATAAATCGTATCATAGGACCAGAATCTTCCAGGGATGGTTTTGTTACGATTAAAACATATATTTGAAAGAATGTTGTCTTCAACTGCTGAACTTCATGCAGATCTTTTATGTGTATGCAACCAATGACCACAGTTCCTTAAGTTCTCAGTGAGGTTCTGTTATGCATTCTTCAAAGAAGACCCCCATTTTGTTGTGGCAAAATACACTTTTTACACTGTTAATCAATGTGTCATAGTATTCAGAAGGCTAACTTGTATAGCAGATTTGCTATCATAAGGAGGAAGCATTTTCACTCGAGTTAGCTTTCATAAGTAAATGGGATTCCATATCATAAAGAGATTGTTATCTCAGTATGCTGGCTTTGTCTGGATAAAAACTTGGCTAATAGAACAGAATTCCCGTGATAATTGTCAGCATCTACACAACGTACGCTTCCACAGATAAAATATCAATCCCTTGTATAAATGAGCTTGCTCTTTACAAAGATCTTCCATCGCAAAGAATTGTGAAGCAGTTTGATAACAACCAAGAGGAGATATGATTTTTGCCAAAGAAAACCTTACCCAGCTAAATTGCATTTCTTTGCAAGACGATTATTAAACTATCTACAGGTAGTTTAAATGTACATGTTCCATCGTGGTTATTTCATTTATCGCAGAGAAGTACATAGGCTCTATTACAACTCTGTACTGTGTTGCTCGAGAAGCGAAAAGGTCTTGAGCAATGAACACCAAAACCTTTCTTCCAATTGAGTTTACAAGGCAAACATCATGTAAACTGAAGCCCGTTTGAACAAAACATCAAACATGTCATTGTTGAAATGGAAATCAAACGACAAAACACATTTAACGTCACCAACTAAATGATTTTGTGATATGTCTAAGGAAAATTGAGGAAAATAAGTAAATGTAAGCGATTTTTTTTAAAACGTTACACTTACAAGGGTACCGAGACGAGTGACTTTTTGGTGGAAAAGTTAACCAAGTCAAAACTTTTATAACTTCAAAAATACCTTGGCAAACATCGAACAAAGACCCCTAATTACCAATTCCTAATAATTTAGATGTACCTAAATTAGTGCTGACTTCAAACACGCTATCAAAGGGCGTCGTTCCTTAGTTCTGTATAGATAAATCCGTCCTGCTCAATCTATTAATTAATTTGAGAAATTGGGTTTAATTGGACGAACATCGTCTGACCGCTGTCCACTTATCAAAATTGACCACATAAAAATCAGTCTGCAGTCAGTCTGTAATCTTTACAGACACGAAACCTGCCGCGTGCTGGTTGTGTGTTCATATAGACGCGACGTCAGGTACTGGTACTCATAAGCGTAACACGACGGCGACATTGCTTGACATATTCATTCCATCTTCGCAAGCCAAGGGTTCTACCTCCACTTTGTTCCTTACGTTCGTAAGGAACAAGGTGGAGGTAGAACCCCTGGCTTGCGAAGATGCATTCCTTCATGCATTACTTGAACCTTGCAATGGAATGTTGTCTTCCCTTATCATTCAAGCAGAAGTTATAGACTAATATAATGAATTATGTGTAGGCTGATCATGCCATATACGATTCCAGAACAACTTTCGGATTTCTAATTTTATATGTGTGTTCCAAATGCGAAAATGGTTGAAATAAGCCCGGATCTGACCAAAGATCCGTTTTAAGGTATCCAACCCCTCAAAAGCACCAAATACCCAGATGCGAAATTTGAAAAGTGTCACTAATTCCTAAACTGTGTTACATTTCCATTCCAAATGCAAACATAAGCATCTTGGGCGGTTTAGAAATTTGAATTAATGTATATTTATGGAAATATTTGACAAAAATGTTCAAAATTACCTCCCTTGCATATGGATAAAGAGTAAAATAATATTTGTAAATTATTTTCTTCTTGAAGCATAATGTTGAAATCCGGCATGGTGAATCAACTTATGTGAAGTGTATTTACAAGTGTGTGTAGTTTGATGCATTTCGTATGGCTAGAAAGTGGTGATTCTTTGAGGGTCTGTAAACCTTAACATATGAAACCAAAGTGGATCCAGATAGGTCTGTGCTTAAATACAGTCCGATCATGATACATGTTGTTCTCAAATAGCTTCTTTATCCTAATTGTTTCCAAAAAAAACCGAAATGAACTGGCCAAGGCTTCTTCCCAGTTATCTTGAGAAAATCTCCGATTTTTCTCAATCAAAAAGGTTTTTTCTTCAATATGAAGAAAGAAATATAGGCTAACAAATGTGTGATATTATATTGATTACTAACTAGGAGCTTGCCTATGTTGATTTATTATGCACATAATTTAATGCAATAGTGTTGTAAAGTCAGGCATATCATGTATGCACTTGATATGCTATTGCATCAATCAATGGCTTCATGTTCTCCTATGAAAAGTGGATAGTGATAAAATAGCAACTTTTTGAAAATATAATGATAATATGTCACGTCACCTGAAAAATGCATGTTAACCTCCTTCACGAAAACGTCCTTAGATAGAATATTAATTTTGGTAAACATAGGGAGATAACAAGAAGTATCTAATGTTGTGTACTTTCCACCGCAAATTGTTTTCAACGTCGCCCGAATAACTCCGACGTCGTGCAAATTTTATTAGGGGTGAATTACCTTAAATGCTGACAACTAGCAATCTCTTTTAATTTGGTCTGTCAGAAGTACATATAATCTTGGAAATAGTTTTACCCATTTTTACTTGACGGGGAACGTGTTATGATATTTTGTAGGGTGCATTCTATTCACCTTCGCCGACAAAGCGTCTACGTTATATCGCAAGGTATTTTCGGATAAAACGCAATCAAACAAATTATGGCATGCGATTAAATGGTCTTTGATATCTATTTAACTCATACTTTCATAGATTCATAAAGTGCATGATGCACTAGAATTAATAGTATTTTCATGACTGTTTATTGCATTATTATTGTATTTGCCTGTTCATGATTTCGTATGTATAAGAGGCAATTGTAAGTGTACATGTATAAATATTTTTCATGTGTCTTGATCTATAATTGCGCTGCTTGGAAAACGAAATATTGCAAGTGAAGGTGGCATTTTCCTTACGTAGACATACAGAAAAATGGATGTATAAGTCATTCCAAGAATCAAGGAGAGCCAACTGTTAGAATATGATATACATTGTTTATATAATGAACACAAATAGACAACTGACATTGTAAATATTGAAGGTCAATATCACTGGAGATAAAACAGATGGTCGAAATTCCCCAACTAAAAGTTTGATTGTGAAGGTAATAAGACATGAAAAAGGAAGTTCAGATCATGTTTGGACTGCTAGATATGTTTTGTATCAAAGTATGTGAAAAGAAGTATAGACATTGATCTGTATACATTTACAGTCTGAACAGAACATTTTTGAGTTCGACAAAGACCAGTTGTCTCAATGATTTGCAGACACTTCTTATAACTTGCTCTAAACAGACAAACTGTATAAAGTTTAAAGAGACATAACATTCCATTTTCATTCTTTTAGAGTATGTCTTGATGTCAAGATTGGTTATTCTAATGCGTAAAAATGCTATCAGTTTTTGAAGTTGCTCCTTGTTAGTTAAAACACGCCTTCAAGGTTGAGATAGAAATGGCAAATTACATATAAATCTGAACTTCTGCGGACATCATTCTGATTAATTTCAACACAATAATACAATTTATGTTTCTTTTAAACGGTGCAATGTTTTGTCTTGAAATTTTCAGAATTTTCATAAGAAAATACGCCCTCTCAGATAAAAACAAAAGTAAAATATATGAAAAAAATAACTGTGAGATGTAACTTTAACCATTTCAAAGGATTATATTTCAATGCATTTGTTGCTATTATTGTAACATACGGTTCACCAACTTATCAAAACCTCCCAATGACAAATTTTACGCCTAGAAACATTATAATGTAGCACAGCAATAACGCATTTTAAGGACGAGTAGATGATATTCCATTTACGCCCGGTAGTTAGTGCAAAACATGTCTCATTGGAAAAATGTAATAATTTTGTATCATTATGGGTGCGTTCTATTGGCTGTTCCGAGTGTGCTGAACAGTCCGGTACTCAATGGAATGACACAGAACAGCGTTCGGAACATGTTCTATTTGTTCCCGAAGAAAAGGTGGTGCAAGCAGAACAGTTACGTCACTAGCATGGCAACCTTCGATTAAAACTGTGGTGGATTGAAATTAATCAATATTTCTAATAAATTGTATCACAGAAATCAAATAATTGCTGCAAATATAGGTGAATTATACATTTTAATACAACATTATGACCAATACACAACACCCACCGGGTGGCCAAATCTATTTTTAGACCCAGCGGGCGACCAAAGTCTATTTTTAGACCAAGCGGGTGACCAAAGTCTATTTTTAGACTAGCCGTATGCGTTTTAGACCTCCCTACCGGACAGCCCAATGGAACGCACCCTATCATACACGAATGTAACCGTTGAAACAGTACTAAATGCTGCGTGTATCTTTGAAAATAAAGCAGGAAAGAATTCATCTTGAGAATTATTTCCTCACCTATAACTCATGACAGTTTTTGATTTCAATACGATTACATTTAGATTTATGTTTATAAAGCACCAGGCGTTCCTGAGGTAACTTATACTCCAATACCGGTTTTATATGAACAGATGCAATCGCAGAAATATTATTGTTGTTTCTAGAATTTGCCTCGAGCAGAACAATAAAGTTATTCTATGTGATTTAAGCATTTCAAAAAATATTTTAGACTTTCCAATTTAACAGAACTTATTGACAACGACATAAAAACTTGCTTGATGTATGAAATCCCTATGTTGCAGCTAACAAATATTGAAGAAGCATGTAAAGCGCAAATTGTCTGTACATTCCTCTTTTCTTGTAATGTCCCCCAACCTATATCCAACGGGATCGTTCAAATCAGATCATGTTGGGAAAAGGGTTGATATCAAAAGATGAAATCGCTGAAATATGTTGTTGTTTCTCGAATTTGCCCCGAGCAGAACACTTTTTTGTATGTTGATATAAAATTTGAACTTAAATAATTGAGAGGTTTTGATTCTTCGGAAAGCAGGTGTGACCTGCCTCAATTTGTATAAGAACTTCATCAAACTTTCAAACCAATTTCCAGTTTTTGAGGCTACAGTAATCATATTTCCGAAAATGTAGTTACTCGATTGATATTTTTTACTTTGAACAGTTTTGAGTAAACGTTTCGCAAGAACTTTTTTCATTCAATGACTTGTACCAACTTTTCTTAATTTCCAAGAGGTCCGGTTTTGGAACGTTCCAATTAACATTTGTATACCACATTGCAACCATTGTGCTAGCACATAGGCTACCTTTGCCAGGTCGAAGCAACATATTAAGCGTAAGGCGTTCTGTTGTCTCGAGTGCAAGTCCGATATTGTGGATACTAATTTCAATAGTCTCGGGCAGGCAATTCAAATGAGTATCCCAAACATAGGGTTTGGTGAACTATGAAAAATATTTTGCATATATCTGAAGCCATTATTCCCTGCTGTTTTATTACTCTGAATGCATAATACAGAAAGCCACAAAGATTGAAAGGGATAGAAACATAAGACGTTGCACAAATTGAATTAAATTGCCAGATCTTAGTTGCAGAATAAATCTATCCCAACTGCCTGTGTACGAGAGATTTAACAGCATAAGATGATGCAAAATTGGAAATTAATAAAGATAAATTGGATGTGCGTAAGTTGCCACATTTAAAGTGATTGCTTTGAACTTGTAATCTGGATTTTTAACTAGTATTATCTCTACATTGAAATAGGTTATCAGTTATGGCAGATTCCTTTGCAACCGCTCTTTGGGAGTTTAATACTTCCCAAAAAGAACTGCAGTCTCGACTTCTACAAACTAAGAACTGTTTTATGCTACAAATTGCATACAAATGGTACTGATAAAAAAAACTCCAGTTGTCATCGGTCTTGTAATCTTTTCTCTCAAACAAACCTTCTCCATCATACATGCCAAAACCTATTGTATATTGCGTAATCGGTACTACATATAAAACGGTTACTCAGTTCGTTACATGCCCTGAATGTGTTTCGGTTGGAAGTTTTGGGCTTCTGGTTTTCCTCAAAAGTCACTGATATAGCTATTTTACAGCGATTAAAACAGCAATTCTACAGTTACTTATCTGTACAGGAAACACCGAATCTCGAAACAAATACAAGCAGGGTGTACATACAAAACTTGTAGGAAAAGATACCAACTAAGCATGGAATTGAGTCTAGTCTAATTATAAAGTTACACAACATGTAATCTGATTGGACGAGTCAAAGGTAATTATATAATTTGAAAACAAATAAAAAAATGATCGTGAATAAATGATCTGTCTATAGAAACCCAAACAACGTACGTGTTTCAAAAATCAAGAATGTGTTTTCTCTCAGAGTGAAAATAATAAAACCGCATTCTTTCAGTCTTTCTCTCGGGTATATAATTATGATGATCAATACTTTTTTATTGAAAGCTAGAAAATACCCATCCTCGCAAGCCGTTCGTAAGGAGCAAAATAGAGGTAGAACCCTTGGATTGCGAAGATAGAAAATACCAAGAGTTGTTCTTTGCTCAGTTTCAACCATTACTTTTAATTCTTTGCCTGAGAGTCCTAGGTAATATTCAGTATACTGGGCCGTTGTTGTGTGAGATGAATGGTGAAGATAAAGATGTGCTAGGTGTCAAGGATTGTGTCCATGAAGAATCTGCATTAACTGATACAGATCTACCACAAAGGTTCATTAATTAACTCATTAACCCTTGACCACGATATGACATGACTTTGTAGAGGGTAGACAAATCTGTAGAACTTAAAAAACTGGACATGAAGTTGCGTATAATATTATCCATTCAACAAGATAATTCAGATGCACTCTTTCATTAGGAGTAAAACAATAATATTATACAAATTAATGGTAACATGTATAATTTCTTTTTATCATAACTTTTTATATTAGTAGATCTACATATATATAACATACAGATTGACACAAAACAAATTTCTGAAAAAGCTTTTATTTACATTCTCATTTACGACATATTTTGAAAGATAAATTTCGGTCAAGAACGAGGCGGGACCAGAATGAATGTATATGTTACGTACGTTACAAAACTGATAAATATAATGCTACGGCTACGGCATTGTGATTTTGACATAATTTCTTAACTCCGACTAACCTCTTTTAGTTAAAACCGAAAGCTATATGGTTTAGTTTCCGGAAAATATGCCCCCGGGTCCAATGATACAATGGTGACCAAGGAAAGGGTATCACATTATAAAAAGTGCCAATACAATGACTCGATCCCTGTAATCTTATCCAAACTCGTGGTCTGCTACATGGGTAAGGGTAGGAAATCTTGTAATTACTGCTTATGACTAGATCGTTCTAACCTTATCCAATCAAGCTTGATTAGTTACACATGAACTCGGCCATTATGATAGCTCCGCGTGAGGTCACGTGATAACATCCGGGTAATTAACGCTTTCGCAGACGAATTTCGCAGACGATTCCTAGTTTTGTCGTCACTGATACAAAATGGTCATGAAAACATTGAGACAAAAGAAGAAAATGTTGATAACCAGCATTTTCTTCTTTAGTCTTAATATTTCCTGTGATACTTTTTGCCAAACAATCCTTTAAACATCCAATTTATTTACAGCAGCTATCAATTTGGAGCACCATTAAAATGTGTTGCTTAGGAACCGGTAAGGATTAACGCTTTCCCCAGACCACATTATGCT
This sequence comes from Fragum sueziense, assembly GCA_963680895.1. Lineage (NCBI taxonomy): Eukaryota > Metazoa > Mollusca > Bivalvia > Cardiida > Cardiidae > Fragum > Fragum sueziense. The sequence goes on along the minus strand of OY804599.1, from coordinate 15,759,835 downwards.
AGCTCTGTCAAAGTTTAAAGCATCTGCAGCCACAAGAAAGGGGAAATCGATATTTTAGAGCAAATACATTTTTTCCAATAAAATAAGATTGCTATTGTCATTTTGGTATTTAGCATGTTTTCTATCATTGCATTTTCTTTCAGAGATTCTTTACTCGAAAAAGACAACACAACTTGGATACCGTCGAATCGTTTCAGACCCGGCATCTGGTTCGGGAGATTACGTCACTAATCGGTAAATTACGTAACTCTCCGATCGTTCATTTCACACCCAATGTGTTAAAGATAAGTATGAAAAATTGACATCAACATATTGTACGACCAGACGGTCCGTGCCATTGTGCATATGTGTCGTCTGATTAACCCTTTCCCAAACAAGATCTGCTTTTGATGTCTCTAATGTAGAAATAGTCTGGGAAAACATTGAGACAAAAGAAGAAAATGCTGGTGACCAGCATTTTCTACTTTTGTCTCAAAATTGCCTTCACTATATTATACAAAATCCTATCATCATCATTTTTGTCGTCTGCTGCAGCTTTCAAATTGTACCATCCTATTTTTGTCGTTTAGGAAAGGGTTAAAAATGAAGCGTTTAATGCTAGTGTTAAAATAATCGGATCTGGCATGACTGGGCTATCCTTTTTCCGACGGGTGATCTTCATCTAAACTAAATTCCCGTATTTTTGGTACATGTGACAGTTTTCTGTTTGTAAAAGTTTTAAGGCATGCCCAACAAGTTGACGGTGATAAAACTCATGTTTGACCAGTGTCCAAGCTAGGTCCTGTTGTCATTATACTTGTTGAAGATGACCTTAACCCTTTACCAAACAATTTCTGGTTTTAGTGTCCATCGTGATAAAGATTTGAAAAAAAACCATTCAGAGAAAAGAAGAAAATGCTGATGATCAGCATTTTCTTCTTTTCTCTCAATATTGTTTTTAATTATGATTGTTTTCATACAAGTGTTCTGTATTTTGTAACGTTTCTTTCTTCACCCATTGACGTTTCGAACTTGGGACTTTAAAAATTATGTCTAATAGGAAGAGAGTATTTAAAACAATATCGTCTCTAAAGTACATGTTCTCTGCAACCAAAACGCCGAAAAGACTTGGAAAACTTTGAAGGAAAATAATAAAGTCATGAAGTATTTGCTTCTTTCTATATACATGTACTTTTTAGTCCCTCTTAGAAGACAAATATTTGTTGTCGTCTGCAACCTAGGATTAGGCCTTAGGGCTTTATAATTCTAAACGAAAACTAGAACTATACATTTTTCGACATTTTGTGTAAAATCAGGAACAATAATATTGCTTTAAATCCTTTGGCATTTTTCTGCATTTTTTTTTTCCTCGAAATTATTACTTTTTTAAGGTTGGTGTAAAATGAAGAGGTACAATCATTATGGTAACAGTGTATTAACCCTTTCCCACACATTGACGCTTTTGGGCGCCCCACAAAATAAAGGCTTTGGAAAACATTGTGGAAAACGAAGAAATTGCTTGTAACAAGCAATTTCTTCATTTCTCACAATGTTTTCTTCCAAGAAAGACAAAAAACATGTTAAATTTTGTTCAATGGAAATTGTTGTCTGCAACACCTATGAGTTTGGATTAGGCTAAAATTTTGTTGTTTGGTAATGGGTTTCGACAGTTTCCAAAACAAAATATGGTTTTGACAATCTGAAGAAAAGTCATCGGGGAAAACATACAGGAAAAAGAAGAAAATACTGATAATCAACATTTTATTCTTTTGTCACTATATTTTGTACGGTACATACATGTAGTATACTAGTTAATTCTTAATCAGTATCCATTTTGTACTTTACAGCAGCTTTCAGTTTAAACACGTCCGGAGTTTTGCTAATGGAAAAAGGGTTATATAATTAAAAGAATCTATGCGCAGAAAGAAATGGAATGGAAATCATAACTTACCATTCAAAGAAAGCCGTATTAAATCCATTTTGTCTTTTCACTGCTTTTTATTTTTAACTGCAATTATGAAATAAGACTTTATCCAAGAATCACACTTTCATATATATCTATAACTGCATCATCGACCAAATTGGAATGAATCAGTTATTTGTAAATCCAAATTATTTTGTCAAAACACAGAAATTTCATAATACCACTCTATTTAAATTTCTCAAATGAAAATTATCAATTCAAACACAGGCAATCCAAAGAAAGAAATTATCTTTCAAGCACAAAACACTGATTGGCAAAACACACCACTCAAAAAATAGAAACATCAAAAGTAAAAATAAAATCCATCACACCTTTTCAAAACGAGCCGTCAAATTCTAGACAACAGGTAATCTGACACTTAAATAACGTTTACAGTTCTAACAAAAATCCTCGGTAACAAAAAACTAAAAGTTAATGATAGATAATCCCTCACAAATCCAGTATCTATTAGATAGTATCTAACGTTTAGCACTATATACGCGAAATTACCCCTCCCCATTCGCCTCAAGAAAGCTCTATGATAACGAAAGCCGACCACCGCTCCTTTACTTCTAGAACTTATCATACGAAGCTACATGCAGTGTATCTCATACATGCAAAACCATGTACCAGAGATGTCGCACTCAGGCCTACATCTATGTACTTGTCTTAGTCATACATTCATTAGAATATTAGTTTTGATTAATATTACAATTTTGTGAAAAATGATTCATTTTCTAATGTCTAAAAATCTTAACCCATTCCCAAACGGTGACGCTTTTTGAAACATTTTAAGAAAAAATGCTTGGGAAAACATTGTGGAAAATGGAGAAATTGCTTGTGACAAGCAATTTCTTCATTTTCAACAATATTTTCTAACCTAAAATGCAAATATCTTTTAAAATTTCATCATCATTGAGTTTGGGATAGCCCAAAATTTTGTTGTTTGTGAATGGGTTAAAGGATAATAGAAGTAAACAATCCTAATTCTGGAATTATATTCCTGGTAAATAATCAGAGCTACAAATAAGAGGGACTGACGGCTTTTGAAACGCAATTTTTCATTAATTATGATTTTCTTGTTCACAAAACCCTATATAATAGGAACTCGTTTGAATAATCTTATTGGGACGATTCTAATGAGTACCAACAACATGGAGTTTGGACTTGAAATAACAAACTTAGAATGTCTTTATCCCATTTATTCTCATAGCTAACACATGGAACATATTGAGACAAAAGACGAATATACTGATGAGCAATTTTTCCCTTTACATTTTATCGTATATTGCATTAAACTCATATCCGTAGTGCTCAACATCCGATTTGTCATCTACTCCTATTAAGGTATCCAACAACTCAAAAACACCAAAAAAGCCAGAGGCGAAATATGAAAAGTGCAAATAATTCCTAAACTGTGTTACATTTCCATTCCAAATGTACAAAAATAAGCATTTCGTACGATATAAAATTTTGAATTGATGTATACTTATGGAAAAATTTGACAAAAATGTTCAAAATTACCTCCCCTGCATATGAATATAGAGTAAACTAATATTTGTGAATTATTTCCTTCTTCAAGCATAATCTTGGAATCCGGCATGGTGAATCAACTTATGTGAAGTGTATTTACAAGTGTGTGTAATTTAAAGCATTTCGTATGGCTAGAAAGTGGTGTTTTTTTTTAGGGTCTGTGAACCTTAAACTACACGTATCGCAGTATACATGCAGGTTCACGTAGGCCCTACTAGTCGCGCTACTTGTTTCATGCAAATACACCATGGTTGTTTGATTTTGAAACTTTTGATCGTCGAATTTAAATTAATTAAATGCTATGAATTAAACCCTTTACAAAGAAGTCGTGGTTTGACATCTGTTATAAAGAACATTTTGAAAAGTGTTGAGGCAAAAAAAGAAAATACCATTAAAAAGCACTGTCTCATATTACAATATATCTGTGATAAGTCCTTTCCTTGTCAACACACATTTTCTTATTTCTGTAGCAACATTAAAATTGAAACAGCCCATATATTTGTCGCTAGGAGGGGGTGTAAAAAATGTAAAATGTTCGATAATGATCAGCCTACGGGCCTAGCCGGTAACAATTATTAAAATTTCATTACACATAAATAGAAACGTTAACTGGAAATGAAGCCATTGACCCATTACCATACAGTGACTCCTATTGACTCCCCATGAGATAATGGCCATGGAAAACATCGAGGATAATGAAGACATTGCTTGTGACAAGCAACTTCTTTACAATGTTTCTTATCACAAAAGACCAAATAATCTAAATGCCATTCACTTGAAATTGACCCCTTTCAATTATCGTTTTAGTCTGTACCCGCAAAACACTTCCGGTGGCAAACAATGGGTTTATGGGAAATTAACATTGAAACGTTTTGATTTTGTATGCACGGTCATGAGTGTAAATTATGACCTAATCGGCTAATGCACAATTCAATACTATATCAGAGCAATCGAAAAATGCTCTGTGTTTTATTCCTTGCACGAATCTCAATCCAATTGAAGAATGACTGGGGTTTTGACGATCAATCACAAAAGATATTGTGTTAACATGATAGAAAATCACAATCTGAAATTTTCATAAAAATAAATACATGCACATAACGTTTAGCACCAGTACGTCGATTCTATTTTTGGCCAACAACGGGAATTTGAAAGTTCAGCCAATGAAAATTTGTATCAGAATTTTTCGATGCTGTGCCATTTACAGCCAGCGATTGGAAAACTAAATTTCTTTGATGACGCGAGATTAGCTGGGATTGCTTTTGAAAACAACAGAGCGAAATCGTTTAGTACATGTGTACTTTAAACGTTTGAGCGGCGTTCTAAGACTCCAAGGACTACTTCCAGCGGCTGTTTTGTGTGTGTGGGGGGGGGGGGGGGGGGAGGGAGGGGGGTCTTAGTGGAAATAAGCTAATTGCGGTCTGCAGCATTTTTGAATTTGACCAGTCTAAAAAACCAAATAACGACATAGGTCCTGATGAGCCTGCTCTTAGGTACAAATTGATCTGGGTCTATTTTAGTCCTAAATTGGTCCACTAAAAATGTCGTTTGAGAAAGGGTTGGCAGACAAAGGGACTTTTGACTGCATAATGACTACACAATATCTACTAATAAACAAACAAAAGGCGGATGACGTAACCATGGCTTTGGGGTACCAAAGATCAAATTCGTTGACATGGTGTCACTATTTCTAGCACCCTTTTACCAATTTTCAAAACGGCGAGATTTTAGCGGCTCCAATTATCAGCATTTCTTTGTCAACTATGTTGTCCCAATGTTTACACTAGTAGTTTTCTCTTGGCGACGTAAAATTATACGGGATTTGTTTGCAAAAACGTGTTTTTTTTTTTAAACTATGCTATATGTTGGAAACTAAGGTTTAATAGTATTCCAGATGACAAAATTTTATACTGGTCTAAATTCAAAGGAGTTATAGACAATTATCCAAACGTAAATAAAAGTCTTTTCTTTCGGCTAGAAAACATCAGAGACACTGATAAACATTATTATATGTCTCTGAAAACATCGAGGGAAAAAGGGAAAATCCTAGTACTTTTTATTTCCTTTCTCTCAATGTTTTCAAATACTCTGTTTCTTGCGATCGTCTAAACCAGATGGGTCATTAATTTGACTCCCACCACAAAGATAAGCTACTAAGATACATAGACAGTATCTTTTTAAGGAATGAATGCAATTTTATTTTTTTTCATGCAGGTATGAAAAAGAAAATCTAATCACACCGTATGAATCCGCGAAACGGTTCATACAAAAGTGTGATTAGATTTTCTTTTTCACACCTGCACGAAAAAATTAAAATACATTCATTTCTTAAAATTCAATATTCTGAGATTTGAGAAATCCCACAACTTTTCATAATCAATTTTCAACAAAAATGACAGATTAATAATGCGGCGTAATATAATGTTTGACAGGGAAAGTAGTTCCGTTAATTTTTTCATGGAACCATGATTTTTTTCTCAACCTACCAGAACGCTCCGATTTCAATGAAATCAGCCAGATCTAATATTAAATCATTTTCAAATGAACAAATTTTTTACCCGTTTTTTTCGTTTAAATGAGAGCCTGCATATTTTTCTTCAAGAAAAATGGCTAGGGCAGTTTGTCTGCTAAAAAGACACAACGTTGATTTTTTATTGAAATTCCAGTTTCAAGAAATATACCACATCGCAGTACCAGTTTCGACTATTCAATCATACGAGGGATTTTTAAAAAAAGTTTTGAGCCGAAGGTATTTCTTCCATTTGGAGGCTAAATCTGCAACATAATTAGGTTAACGAGCGGCTGCCTGCCGTTCTTTGGGAGTACCATAATTCGTTTGCAAGTCCGAAACTTTGTATGAAGGAATTCTAGAGATCCAGAGGGGGTTAAGTCTACGAAAATGATTGAATAACTGCTACTAAGGAGGGCTGGTTAGGGTACCAACCCGTTGACTTCTACGAATCGGGTATCAATGGTTGGCAAAGTAGATGGAACGGCAATGTGGTGTTGGAAGAAGTCAATGTCGAAAGATAAAACAGTTTAACCCTTTCCCACACATTGACGCTTTTGGACACCCCATGTGGAAAATGAAGAAATTGCTTGTGGCAAGCAATTTCTTCATTTCCCACAATGTTTTCTACCAAGAAAGACCAAAAATGATAATTTTGTTCAATAGAAATTGTCGTCTGCAACACCTATGAGTTTGGTCTAGGCTAAAATTTTGTTGTTTGGGAAAGGGTTAAATGAAAATATCCTTTTCTTTCTTTGCGAGGCTCAACACTTTTTGATACCCATGGTATTATTATAGGAAAGTTTCCTAACTGTCCACCCAGATGCAACTGTCAATTGGAATAAACATCAAAACATCATATTGTTTGAAATAATTATGCAGTTATACGGAGAAATTTGTTCCCATGCCCAACAAAGACTCAATGTATGCACGTGGTACATGATTAATAAAGTGATGAGGAATCAGAATTATGAAATAAACACCAGCTTCCCATCAAAAGAACCTTGAGCCCGTTAGCAGTTGGTTAAATTAGATTCCACCAGATATACCCCGCCCCATCACAGGAGTTTTACTTTTAAATTTTCAATTAAGCCTTTTTTCACACGTGGCCACATTGATTGTTTACCAGTTATAACATTTTGCAAATATGATACTCTGAGCTTAATATTTTCATCAAGACCCCCCCCCCCCCCACACACACACACACACAACAGCCACAGTAAGTCGTCCTTAGAGGCAAAATGCGAAATTCATCCCGTTCACTGCCTTTATCCATGCTCTGCGCTTGCGTTGATCTTGCGGAAACCGGAAAAAGTTCCGTCATTTATCTTCCGATTCTTGCATTAATAAACGATGCTGTTAAAACCCATTTCGATTCCCTTTAGATCTAATACAATGTTAATTTCTCATAAATCCATTATTTGCCACCGGAAGTTAATCCGAGTCTTCTCTGCTGAAAATTCGATCTTTGATATTTGTTCAAGCGACATAACTTGTGTCGGATTTTTCGGGTACGGACTAAAACGATAATGGAAAGGGGTCAATACTTCGAAAACGTTGATTATTGTTCGGTGATGGTGTGAGGTCACCCAGGCAAGTACTTCCTAGGTCGTAAAATAGTTCTTTTAAGGAAAATTGCCCCTCTTTCGGCCATGCCTTTCTCTCTGGCTGAATAATATTGAAGTAAGATTTTAATTGGATGCTAATGAGTGACTTATTTTCAATTTGAGCCAGAATCAATCTTTCTTTTCTGGAATACTTAATATATTTGGAGGCAGGAATATATGTGGCCACCATTTCCGGTGTCTCTATTTTGGCATGGAAAAATACACGGTATTTGTTTGCCACAGGTATGTATGTTTGACTAAAAATTTCGAAGAATCCACTACTTGTTAGTGTTCGTCCTAGTTTTTAGACCAATGAAATTGCAGTATATCTGAAATTTTCAGCGCTATATTTCACATAAACGCGCTGCCGGTCAGATTATGTCACTGGTATACATAGCCAAGCCCCCGTTTCCTGTGCAGTTATGAAAAAATGATGTAAATTTTGGGAAAATGATGTCATTTTTGGGAAAATGATGTAATTCCAGTAAGATCCGCTCGATAGTAGCTCCGGTCGGAGGCGTGGTTTGAAGAATGACAGTAGAAGCATATGTTTTTATTGGTTGACGAACACTAAGTCAGATAGAGTCTGTATAGTAGATTCTATGCGAAATAAACGTTCAAAGGCTGTGCCTTTTGAACGTTTATATCGCGTAGAATCTACTATACAGCCTCTATCTAATACTTGGTATAGTATGCAATGGTTCTGAACATTTTGTGGTTATATCTGTTGACAGGAGTCCATTTGTGGTTTTCTCGCTAGGTTTGTTTCGAAACAGCTGTCTTCAAAATCTCTTTTCATTATATTTTCCACCAGACACAAGTGGAAAACCCACTGGGTGACACGTGATATGAATTATGTCCTGAAATGTTCACTGTCGGCAAAAATTGTCAAATTAGATTACATGTGGGCTATTTCGTTTGCAGTATTTTAACCCATTACCACACACTGACTTTTTTTTACTCCTAACATGATAATGACTTTCGAAAACATTGTGGAAAATGAAGAAATTGCTTGTGACAAGCAATTTCTTCATTTCCTACAATATTTTCTACCCAAAAAAACAACAAAAAATAAATTTCATTAACTTAAAATTGTCGTCTGCTACATCTTTGAATTTGGACCAACCCAAAATGTTGTCGTTTGGTAATGGGATAACTTTGTCTGTTTTTCAACTTCTGTATTTCAAGTCTTCACTGAGATTCATTCGTTTCTAACATGACTAACACGAAATCTATCATTTTAGAAGGGAAAGATAACTTTAGACAAATATTTCAAGTGGTTTTATTCTTACAATGCAGTCTACAACATGATAAAGATAGAATAGAAGGACTCTCACTGTAAAAGATACGACATTGGTTGTAATTTAGTAGGCGTAACCATTTTATTTCATTGCATTAAAAGAGCTAGGATCTAGAAAAAAGACCCTTATGACATTTGGAACTACATCGAATCCATATCACCGCTGTCATCTTCGTGGTGCAATCAACATCCATTTTGCTTTCCTAACGTTACCATGGATGTTTTGAGAGAAAAAAATACATAAGAGAACAACATGGGACTTGATCAGACTGCGCATATGCGCAGGCTGATCGAGAACCATGGTTTTCTCAAATGACATAGATATGGACCTTTTTAAGATCCCAGCCCAGATATACTCCGAGATCTGTCTTTGTGTGGTAGTAAGGCAGATGTGTTTTGAAGGAGTCATAAGAGAACAACATGGAGCTTGATCAGACTGTGCATAGGCACAGGCTTATCAACATCCATGGTGGTATTTAATGCAATATATCATGACCCCTTTTCAGATTCCGGCTCAGATATAGGGCCCTACTCCGAGATCTGTCTTTGTACGTGGCAGTAAGGCAGATGTGTTTTTGCAATCTCAGTAAATGAGAAAAATAATCCACCAAATACATAAAACAGCGTCATCTGAATTAAATTAATGCGGATGCTTAACGCTTTTTTCTAGACTGGCAAAAGGCAGCACTTTTCTTTGCAAATGACTTGATTATTCGTGTTTGTTATGAGCTTGGGCCCGGAAAAGGACTGAGATTGTATGAAGTATGAGACAAACATGGATCTTGATCAGACCGAGCATACGCATGATGTTCTCCTTTCATGGTTTTAGCATACCCTGTTTAAGTTAAAAATGCAGCAGTGTGGATCAAAATCAAACTTCAATGGTGTACGCAGCTACATCCGGACCCTCTCGGTTGATAGTGTGGGCCTTACAGTTCCATTTTAGCTGGCGGCTGGGTGTCGATCCATTGGTCCAGTTTCGACCATATTTCGAACTTTTGACCCCCTCCTTCGCTCAAAGAGTCTCCCTGCTAAAATTTTGCATCATTACAAAGACGTCCATTGTTAGGACCATTATGGCATTTGACAGCAACATGGGTCCAGACCAGTCTGAGCACATCTAAATGCTGATCAGATCCATGTAGTTCCTCATATAGCTTCTTTAACACCTGGCATGATTTTACTATCATATTATGAATTAGAGCAAAATCTGGATTTACATGTAGTTCATTGTTAGTAACACATTGAACAATTCTGATGGGAAACGACTAAACCAACGAGACACATGCATACTAGTGTAGATGACTATCCTGAACTGAATTAGAATTTTGTCAAAGAATCATTAAAACAGGTTCATATTTTTGTAGTTTTTAAAGAGAATACACCAGTAAAATGATGCACAAAAACGGGAGTAACAGAGTTTTATCGTTAGGCAAGAAGACTCTAGCCTAAAGAGACATAACATTCCCATTTTATTCTGCTAAAGTATGTCATGATGTCAAGATTGGTTATTCTAATGCGTATAGATGCTATCAGTTTTTTGAAAATGTTGCTGATAAGTGAAAAGCACGCCTTTAAAGTTGAGATAGAAATGACAAATTTCAAATACATCTTAACTTCTTTATACACCAATTTGTTTAATTGTAACAGAAAAATATATTTTTCCCGTAAACCTCGCAATAGATCCTCTTTAGCTTGGAATTTTCTTAATTTTCATGAGAAAATATGCTCTGTCGTGTAAAAATGAAAGTAAAATTAACGAAAAAAAAAAAATATCTGTGAACTGTCACTTTAAGCTTACTGCTTGGTGTAATTTATATTAGGCAATAACATTGATTATTGCATAAAATGTATGTTTCCGGGCCGTTATCGGCATTGAATAACGAGAAGAAACCGGGCTGATATCGTGAAAAAAAGGTCGTTATTCGGGAGATTCACGTGCGATATAGAACCGACTTTGCACTCAAATATCCTCGATTTGACCCTTCAAAATAAAAAAATGTCTCTTTTCCCGCAAAATTCTTAACCTCTTACATTAAATAAGAGACATTCGGTATTGGCGCCAAATCATGACATAACGTCGTTTTACCGACGTCACGCATATCAAAAAAATCTCAGAATATAACAACAATGGCGGACATTTTTTTCTTATCTCACCTCGGTTCATTTTTCGCACATATCACGGGGTTTGGGTAAGTAATCATTGGAATTTTATTATTGTTATGCAATAATAGCGTCATTGCA